>CM024519.1:19938161-20053113 GCA_014182375.1 Eucalyptus virginea
CCACAGGAAGAAGAAGATGCTTCTATATCGAGCAACGACCAAAGCAACAACCTGAGGAGTCTTTTTGAGCAATATGATGCTCACTTCAGGGAATATGGTGAGTGTTGTCTCAATCTTAAAAACTAAAATGATCCCAAATTAAATCGCAAATTTGGACCTTTGGTTGAACTTCGTATGGCGGCGCTATTGGTTGAGCATCGGTTTGAAAACTTGGATTCCATGACAATGCGGGGGAAGGGTAGAGCCGAGGCTAAGGCGGGGGAAGGACGTAGAGGAGGCCAATACCATCAGAATAATCGGGGAAATCATTTGGGGGCTCTTCTTTGAAGCAGTCTCACCGTAATGAGGCGCAATTGTGGCGACGACCTCGAGGACCTCGCATGGCGGGATGGAACAAGAGGATTCGCGATGGGTTGTGGGAGCGAGTCTTAGTTAGTACCACATGACCACGTCATGTGATATCATCATCTCTATGTGTTTGTCTTGGTGATAGATATCACTCTCTTGAAGTATTTCTTTGGATTAACTGTGCACATAGAAATTTACATGCTTTTACTCCCAACGTCTTTGCTGTCATTTAATGAATGTGAGCATTGTGATAGGTTACATAAGCACATCAAAAACGATGGTCGTGGATGTTTAACATTGAGATGTCCCGATCCATCTTGTGGTGTCTTGATCGAGTCAAGACATGATAAATCTATTAGCGCCTAAAGAAGATAAGAAAAAGTATTCTCAATATCTTCTTCGATCATACATTGAAGACAATAGAAAGGTATATGTGCAACCATATTCTTTTTCTTTGTGTGAAGTTTTTTTTTTTTTTTTAAGTGTGATAATGACTTTGCACTCTTGGGTGCACATTAAATGAAATATAATTTCCTTTACCTCATTTTCCCTTGCCTGCACCAAGTGGTGTCCCGCCCACTGGTTATGAATACGCTGTAGAATATTTTGCTGTGAGTGAAGGTTCGATGTTTTCTGCCAATGCTCTTTCAACTTTGCTGGAATGTAAGCTTCTTTTTGGAAATTTCTTGTATCAATATGTAGCAAGTAGTGTGTTGACATACTTTTGATTTGATCCGCTGCAGTGTACGGAAGGACCGTCCGGTAGATTGTGGCACTGTGGCACAAGTGGATCAGTGAAGAATGATCTTTGAATCACGAAAACATGGCATGAGATAACTTTAAGCATGTAGAATTTGCCATCATTTGGGTTCTATGACAATGGTGTACAACGGATTGTGTGGTCTTTCCTCTTTCAAGAAACAAGAATGTTTTATGTGACTTACTTACTAGAAAGGCTGGACATAGATAGTCCTATTTGAGCATGCTTTTATCGGTATATGAGATATTTGATGGCCTAAAGGGCTATCATATATGGTGTAACCTTGGACCTTCTAAAATCAACAGTCGGCGCATACGGGAGTTCCACAATTATGTCCTTTCTCGTAGTTAAATTTGGAATCCTTGGAATTTCTTAATAGATGGATATGCTTGTTCTTGCTATCATATGGTTAGTGCATTCACATATTTTTCTTGGAGGAGATCCAATAATGCTAAATTGGATGATTTGTCTAGAGGATAATGATGTCACCCATGTCGGGTTTGAAGTTTGAACATACAAACAATTGTAAATGTGTCATTTCTTTTTCTTATTTTGAAAAATACTAAGTTTAGCCACTGCAATTCTCCTTTTGATTTATTTATGCATGTTTAGTACTCCCATCTGGTCCTATACGAGATATAGAACTACCAACGAGGCGGGAAGAACCATCTCGTATGGATTATATAACAGAGTCAATGCTTGCGTGGAAAGCGGCTAGTGTTATTTTCCCTATATAATTTTCCAGTTGATTTTTCTTTTTCTTTTTGTTTTGTTTGGGGGGGCGTGGGAAATCTCTTGGAGATACGGGTAGACTTTGTTTTAAGTGTCTATATTTGTGCTTGATCTTAAAATTCTACATTCATCATCCTTCTAACCTCGACAAATGTCTATCAATGAAAATTTATAGGATAAAAGGTCTTTTTCTGTGGAGGGTGGTGGATGCGACCGATGGAAATGGAGTCCAATCACTTTCTGCTACATTTTGAAGCTTTGATTGAGCTAGTAGTGGTAGGAGGCGCTTCAACGGATCGACTGGGATGGGTTTTCTAGAATACTTTTAATATTTGATATGGTGTTGTCAAAATTAACATTATTGTTTTGATGTCACCTTTTCTATTGGAGTCTTTTATCTTGTTTCGGACAGTTTTATCGAGGCTTATCTCCTTATTTTGTTCCCTTCTAGTCATACCCGGTTTATCGTAGCAGGTGGATTCATGCTGAAAAAATATGTTTTGAGAGTTTTGTTATTCGTGAACTTGTTGGTGCCATGTTGACAACCTTTGTGAATGGAATTGAAGCTCTTTATAGAAATAAAATTGACCTTGTGGAGAATGTTGTGATGGGACATGCTAAAGTTTGATCAACCTAGTCTTACAGGTTGTCCGTATCTTTCATGATTTGTTGTGGCAATATGTTTTGTTAAAGTGGGATGACAGGATAGAGCTGAGGTTTTACATAAACGTTTGTATTGGAGAGTAGGATTGTGGATAGACAATGGCCATGCATATCCTTCTTGTTTCGTATTTACTTACATGAAATGGTTTCTTTACGGAGTGAGGCGGAGTCTGATTGGAAAGGCTTCATCGGTGTGCGAGAGAAGGAACTTCACCGGTTCATAGTGATGAGAATCCTTCTTGTAACTTTAATGACTTCCGCACCAAGTTAGCTAGACTTACAGGTATCTTCTTGTTAGATTCAATTTTGATAATTAGTCGAGTAAAAATATGTCAGTACAAATTACAATTGTGTACGAGTCAATTTTATATAGACTTGAGTCCTAGATATCCATCTATGAAATGGGAAATAGTTAGGCTATGATTCAAAAAAAAGTGTCTCGTAAAGGTGATTCAAGCCTTCAAAGTTTACTTTATGGAATAATATTGACTCTGCAGTTTGATGTTAACTTAAAAGTTGATTTGAGCCAAAAGCATTCTCACTAGTTCTTTTGACTGGATTTTTATGCTAAAAGATTGTTGATTCAAAGGCAAACCGGACGGTGGACTTACCAAGAATATGATCTTCCAGTGCATGGCATTGGTTTGGTTGTTATAAGAAATTTGTTGGACTATTATTTGTTTATTTATTTAAGTCCATAGAGTATTATTGGGAAACAGAATTCTCGGAGCTGTTTTCCCATCACAAACACGCTCTCCTTTTATTGAAAAATCGGTGGCCCTCTTTACTTCCAGCCGCAATGTAGTTTACGTAGACACTTTCTTGTAGGCTCTTGTGTGACTTCGAAGGAGCGCCCATGTGTGCACTGAGAGACATGCATTTGACATTCTTACATACATTTTTGTTGCTATAGTGTGACCAGAACTACTTTGAGAACCTCGTGAGAGAAACATTGGAGAATGGGCTATCGATGTGGATTCCCATGGTGGTTGCGCGGGCGGCGAGCTCTAAGAATGGAGGGAGCAGCAAGGCAAAGCGGAGAGGTGGTGGAAGGGAAAGGAGCGCGGCACTCGAGCTGGTTCCAGCCCGAACTGATGACCCGTCTCACCGATCCTGCAATCATTGCACGTATGCTAATGTTAAATCGCAACCACTTGATTTCCCGGATCGCCCGATGGGCAAAAGGAGGAAAATCTACAAAGAAGGATGGTTTTCACCAGAAACACGACTTTCATGGACAAGGAACTAGTTCAAGGGCATGGCGGTGTCCTATAAGTGGGATTATTGGTATGAATCGTTCAAGTTCCTAGTGACAAATCAATTATTAGGAGGCTCAGAATCCGTTGGTGTGGTGTCTTGTTGATTAAAGCACGACGACGGCGGGCCTTTGGCAGCTGTGTTTTGTTGTGTGTGTTGATGGTGGCAGCCTATAACGGCCCATGTATAGGCTGTAGGGTTTCATCCTCGATGCCGTACTACTCGGCAAAGAGAAAGAAATAGTGATTGTCACCAATCATTTAATATTTCATCTATTTGTCATTGAAGAGGCAAATGTACTCCATTTGTCTTATATTTCGCATATTACTTTGTCTATTGGAGTTCATCGACCCTTTTTTGAAAGGAATTACTTCGGAGTTCGTATTCGTTGGATCGGGGGCGCTCTCCTCAAGACGGTTTTTCAAGACGGTTCGCAAAACCAAAAGGATGATTCGCTTGTGTATGATGTGCTTCAAATAGATAATTTTTCTGAAGTAGAATTGCGGTTCTCATATGAACGTGCACAATCAACGAACGCATGGGTTCAGTCATTCATTACATGAAAAAGCTTTGTACTTTTAATGGGAACATGACACGTTTGTGGACAATAGCAATAGCTGCTTTGAAGATTGGATGGGTCTCTTATGAGCTTTATTTGAATGTTGCGAAGCATAGAGCTATGTATCTTAATTTTTAATAGATTCCCGGTATCGATGGATGAGCTCAAGTTGTTTAGTTTATTTGCAATATTCAAGTTACGATTTGAAATTTTGTCTATACTTGACCAAAATGGTTCATTTAGTCGATATATTTGATATATATGCCTAGATGATATCATCCAACGCATTTTATCTGAACAACAGGCGCTACAATCTATGAAGGGGCTTAAGGGGTGAATTCACTTCATGAAATTGACGGATGTAGTTGAGTTTTACAATATATCATGTGTTCTTAATTCAAACTTGCAGTGATTTCACTCGATATGAGCTAGAAGATCTAGTATCCTATGATATGAGATTGCAAGTTAATATGCGACTTTACGATGACATTGCTCGCATTGAACACCGAAAACCATCTGCTCATGGAGATGGTCAGGTTGCTATAACATGGGGCTCCAAATTCCTTAAGTTGATTTAAGATGGGCATTGCAAACCAATTCTAATTAGTAGTTTCAATTGATTTTCCTTTAATTAGGGAAAATAAAAACATCAAATTAAATGCCAAGCGGTGTAGAATGCTCAACTATTTATACCCCATTTCTTCAAAATTTCACAGCATTTATGTCCTTACAGTGGCAAACAAATGCACTGATTTTGTATAATGCCTCCTTCCCAATACCCTTTTGATGAGACTTGATTTTGTTTCTCCATGGTTCATCCGGGATCAGATTAAGAAGCCATGGGTGGAACATCTTTTAGCCTCGAGAGAAGAAGGTTTGTCTTTGAACATCTTCGACTAAGCGCGTTCAGCATCGCTCTCAACTATTGGCGTGAAGCCATTTTCCGATCCATGCCCGTTTTCATCATGGCCTTGAATTCATCATAAGCGATTGACCATCTGGAATACATCCATAACAGAATGAGCACTCTATTTCGTATATGAACAAGATATACATAGATTCCAAATTGCGAGGTTGTTTACAGTTATGTATTACCTTATCTTGACATCGAAAATGATGTCTTCCAATAAATTTTTCGTTGTTCGGACCAAGATTGTCATCTATCAAAGCTTCTTTCAACTCATCGAATTCAATATATTCGCTTCAATTCTTGTCAAAGAATTCAAAAGCTCGAGTAAGGTGGTCATCGTTGCCAATCCTTCTCAAGTGGATTGACATAGTCACAAACTCCTTTAAGTTCGGTGTTCCGCTTCCATCTTCATCAGCCATTTCTCATATAAGATGGAGTTCTATTTTTAGATGCTAATACAAGAAATCGTGACTCATCAAATCATCGAGAAACCCACTTGATTTTGCAAGAAGTTCTAGCAATTATGTGAAATGGTGATACAACCTCATGATTAAATCTTTGACTAAGCGATGAAAAACATATTTCCGTATTATGTAATCCATCCTTGATCTTCAAATGCCTTCCAATTAAAAGCAAAATCATGCACTTCACAGCATACAATGCGTCGACATGGAAGAAGAAAACATAAACCATGTCCAAAAAAATGTGCTAAGCTGTTGAATAGGTGATCTTACTACATCTATCGGCATCGCACATCGGGATCAACAACTTGCTATCCATATTTGTGCAGGCCATGTTTCAACTCTTCAAATGTCGGATCTCCATTTTATTGGTGTCCATCACATCGAACATCTCTTTGCATATGATCCACTTGCTCGCGGCAAATTGTATGCTACTACCTACATTAACAATGCGGCAAACAAGATTCGAGTTTAACTTTGCACTAAGAACAACAATGAAATCCAACAAGGCAATGTTCAAGGACTCACTCTGAGAACTTTCTTCTTGAACTTATTCATCAAAGAGAATTCCTTTATCCTCGTCCGGACGTTTTGTCCTAGTGAAACGTTGGGAGGAGCCACATTCCGTATCCACTTATGCTCTATGCGAATCAATTAAAAATACAACCTTAAAACCATTTGTTGCAAGGACCACCTTACCAGCACCTTAGCGTGGGTTCAAATATCTTTGCTAAGATCGTAGGGCAAATTAGCATATATCGGGCATATAATGAGTTCGGCAATTTTGGAGCCAAAACCCCTTACCTATGCTTCAAAAGCTCTTCCACTTTGCTTCAATTTCCTCTTGAGCGACACTTGTTGTTTAGTGATGCAAGAGCGAGACATCTTAAGTAAAAAACACTAATCCTTTCCACTACATCAAAAGCTTTCTTCCTTAGCACGGCATCCAATGTGCACATGATGACGTTCTCAATCCCTAGATTTTGCACTTTAATGATAAGAAGAATAGAAAATTAAATAGCATAAAATCAACATCTTTCATTATAATAGCTGCAAGGCAGCAAAATGGCTAGGAACAAATGATGAGAAATCTAGAGTTTCACTCTCACTCTCCTATGCTTCAAAAAGCTCTTCCATCGCTTCAATTTCCTCTTGAGCGGGTGCATTCACATTTAGTGATGCAAGAGGACATCTTAAGTCAAAAACACTAACCCTTTCCAGTCATCAAAAGCTTTCTTCCTTAGCACAACATCCGATGTGCACATGATGACGATTCTCAATCCCTCTAGATTTTGCACTTTAATGAGAAGAAGAATATAGAAAATGAAATGGCATAAAATCAACATCTCACTATAATAGCTGCAAGGCAGCAAAATGGCTAGGAACAAATGATGACAAATCTAGAGTTTCACTCTCCTGTGATGAAAAATGATGGCAAAGGCGGCAGCCTGGTTCATTGGATGAAAAGATAGAAACCTTCCCAGAAAAGGGATGTTAAAAAATAGTTCAAAGGTAGAGGCGACAACGGTGGGGGTCGTCCCATCCAAGAATTGTAAGTTACTTCGGCCAATCGGTATGTGTTTCTTGAATTGTTGAATTCATTCATCACAGTGGACGCTCAATAGAATTTGATGACTATACAACAAAATACACAATTTATTTACATTTTACTAAACAACATGTCAAGATAAATATGTCTCAAAAGAGCCGAGGGCAGCGAACAACGAAAATAAAAATGCTCTATTAAGACATCGTAGTTGCTACGATATGTAGTACGTCCATCACCAATTAGCTGTGAACATGTAACAATTAAGCATATGATCGTGTCCTACTCATCTTACTCTTCTCATTGTAATAGCATAACATAGTGCTCCCATCACTTTACATGAATAGGCTGGATGCATCTTTCCCATTTTAAATTCAAGTCAGATCTCTACCTTCTTCCTTGACCAATACAATTATCCGTTTTGAATCAGAAAAAATTCGTTTGCTCTTTGTAAATTGGGCATTGCATTGACATGACAAACATTAAAAAATACAAAAGCCTCACAAGACACTAACATTATAGTTTTAGTGAGATAATATCATATGAGATGCGGCATTTGCAAATTTTTTATTCTAAAACTTCATACCATGCACCCGCCATCGTATGTTATAAACCATCAAGAATCGCTCCCTACCAAGAAGATTATTTCACATAGGAACTAAAAGTGATAGACATTCCTAGTAGGGCTAAATTTGGTTCCACAAGAGAAAGGGCAAGTTATACGACTCAAAATGGTTCCGTGAGATCTATTATGGTATGCCAACATCTATTCAAACAAACCATTAACAATAAACATTAAAATATTAAAAATAATATCATATAACATTAGGATCTACAATGATTTCATAATAATCACCTGATTAGTGAATGGCAAATATCCATTCATATTCCCTGGTGCATATATAGGTATTGCATCTACATAAAACAAATGATATGTTATCTATAGTTGTAGAAAGGCACGGTCCATTATAGATAAATTAATACATCAAACTACTAAATAAACCTGATTGGGAAATGGGAAAACCCATTCATAATCCCTGAGGCATGAAACATGGTGGCTGTTTGACCTACATTAAAATAAAAATTAACAAATTAGTAAGATGTAAATACAAATTGAGAACTAATAGCAATATACCTGATTGTGAAAATTTAGATTTACCGAAGGACCGTCGACATTGCTAGGATAAAAGGCACTTGATTAATTTGAATTACTCGAATAGTCTGGATGAGTTTCATTATGTGTCGCTTGGATAGCCAATTCTACATCACAAAGTAATAAATATGTTAATTAGCATTATATAACGTAAGCAAAATTAACAATCACATTAAGTAGAATAATACATGACTCACCTCGACTTTCTATTCGCGTAGGGTATTCCTTTCTTAGATTTTATTCTTTTTTTCTCACTTGAACTTTTGAGCCTTCCCATAGCTTATTCCCTTTCCTTTTCGAATGGGGTCCGAAACTGAAATCTCGCAAGAATCCTCAATATCATCATCGTCATCGGGGACAACATCATCAGTGACAACCACACTTGCTTTGTATGATGCAATTTCAGCCTTTGTTTTTTCATGTCCATCCTCACTATAGTCATAGTATTTACATCTTCAGCTCCCAAACTCATCGGTTCAAAAGATTATTGCATTAACGTGAAAACCGATTAAATTTAGATGGACCCAAAGACATTTGATGACATTCATCATTCACAATTCCTTCTTTGGCACCCTTGGTCCATCTTTTCAAAATGTAAGAAGATGGAATACTGAATCGATATGTTATCATTCAACACTTTTAAGGCATGGCGACACAACCACCCTTTCAATTCGAATAATTTGCAATCACAAAAACTGAAAAGTCTGAGATTAAATTTGACAACATTTTCACGTTCAATCCCGGACACTTCAGAGTATATAGATAATCGATCCATCGAATGTAGTACCTGAAACATGCTCGCGAGACTTTGCAAAAATTCTACATTAAACTTCTTAAAGATGGTACGAGTATACACTTTGAAGCGGCATGTGTCAAGATCGCATTTTAGGAATCTGCAACTTGGGCTTCCCACGAGAATTATAATCATCTTGACTTTCAATTTCTCTCATGTGCTTCAGTTGTTCTTCATAGTGACGGACCAATGCTACAATAGACGCTATCTTGGTCGCTGTATGTTGGAAAACATTATTAGTGCTCTCACTCGTTTGACTCGATGTTATACCACATGTAAAGGTATCACGACCAAAGGCTAAACTCCATTTATGTCTAAGGTTGTACAATCTTTGAAGCCAATTATTCTTAGTACCCCACTCGTCTTCCATTTCCTTCCAAGTAGATTCAAATTCATCCTCCAATCCGCATCTATACATAAGCGTCAAGAAATATTTATCTTTAAAACCCGGCTTACGATAAAGATCTGGAATGTTTTGATTGGCATTTTTCCCAATATGCCAAGTGCATAATCGATGTTGTGTATTCGGAAACATAATTCTAATGGCTTTTGCCATAGCTTGGTCTTGATCGGTGAATATAGTCTTTGGAGCTTTGTTTCCCATAGACTTCAAAAACACCTCAAATAACCAAATAAATGACTCTGCAGTCTCATCTAGTAATAATGCACAACCGAACAAAATATTCTTCCAATGGTGATTAATTCCAACAAAGGTGCACAAATCAAATTATATCTGTTGGTACGATACGTGGTATCGAACACAAGCACATCACCAAAACAGTCATAATCATATTTGGATAAACTATCTCTCCAAAATATATTTATCATTTTACCATCTTGATCTACTTGTACAGCATAGAAAAACATCGGGTTTTCCATTTGCACGCGATGAAAATGATTTAAAACATTTTGACAATCTCCCCCACTTATGTCATTGGATCTTTTGGTCTGCAAAAATTATGACAATCACGCAAGTTGAAACCCAAGTTTTTGCTTCCTCCCGCTTCATTTGCTAAAACTTGTATGTCGAAGTCCCCCTATACCAGCTTTAATCATATCAACTATAACACCCTTACAAGTATCGGATATCATTCTTCCACATCTAATCAAATGCTTCTGACCTTCCGGAATAAATAGATGATTATGCTTGGAAACATACTCAATGACTTCGTAGACACCATTGTCAACTTTAAATTTGATACGAGCAGGACAACCACATCTAACTTCAGACCTTTGAAATTTCTTTTCTTGATCGGATGAGTTGATAGGATGCCCCTCACAATTACACACGAAAGTCCGTCGAGTTATTTCTCCTTTACGATTTCTTAACAAATTATCCTTGCTCACTCCAAATCCTTTGCCAATTGCGTAAGCTACATACGTGTGATATGCTTCAAGTTCATTTGGAAAAACCATTCCTATCGCAAACTTATAATCTTTTTCCATATCACGCATTACGTGTGCAAGATGGGAAGTTTCATGCTCCAAGTTCTGCAAAAAAAAAAAAAAAAAAGAGTAAATAATGTAATGCTTTTATGAGTAAGATATCATCCAACACGTTATTTAAGAAAGCATAATAGGTTTCACATAGTATGCATGAAAATTACCTCTGATTCAGTCATTTGAATGTTCCTTTTCAAATAGACGGCAAACTTTCAGCTTCCTCAAAGAGCCCCAATCTCGTGAGTCAAGAACCAATGTTGTTTATTTCGTCTTAAAGATTGTTGCGACTTGACATACCACAAAATAAATCTACCACCAAGAAAAAAAAAAAACATAAGTTTTCTCATTTCGGTCTACCAAACTTCCACAAATCAAAATTAAACTTATAATTTGTAATCGAGCACTACATACAAACATGTCCAATTTGGAAGAAAATCTGTCTTACAAAGAGGCAAAGTAGAAATAAAATTGATGAGATTAAAAATCTGCACCTATGCAATGATACAAGTAGGTATGCAAGATCCTTGGCTTCACTGTTGTGCGTCAATTCATTAATATATATACTGCCTAAGATTCCAAAGTCAATATAAGCAACGTTTTCACCAAAAATCTATTTAAATGTTTTCCCATTGTGATAGCTTTTCGAAAGAACACAGTTACCATGCTTTATTGCTTTCTCAAATGCTTCTGCAAATAAACAACATCTAACCCTAAAAGAAAGAAGAAGAGACTAGATAATATGATGCCTTTAAAGGGACAACATTAATTTTGATATAGTTACCTATATTCTGATCATGTAAGAAGCAAATATGCAAATCAAGAGAACTGCAACGCTGTAACATGATAATTTTTATTTGAGCTTCACAAAAGTGCGTCTTACCTTATGGGGGACTTCCAGATCTTCATAGCCAGCAAAGCTTGTTCTGTGTCTATACTACGTGCGTCTTATCGGTTACACCTCGTGGGTTGCAGCTCTCGAGAAACCTTGATCCTTTCCTCGTTTCCAACCGAGGGGGAATTAGCATCGGTCAAATTTAGCATCACTTGACAAGGAAGAAGTCAAAGAGAAGAAGAAATGGCAAAGGATTATGATCCATGTTCATAGAATTGTTAGCAAGGTCGATGCCACACCTCAAGGAAGAAGCAACAAGCACTTGAACCTTACAATACTAGCGGTCACAGAAATAAATGTAAGTATAGAATTGGATTCCCAAGTTCGTGGTCACTCATTAAGGTCACATATATGTTTAATCTTAAGACTTACTTAAATATAGAATCAAGGTTGGTAAAGGAAGAACGCATGACAAGATAAGCAAAAGAAATTATTCGATTGACATCGCCACAAACGTGCAGCGGTTGGTAGTTCATGTGAGTGGGTCATCTTTCAGTATGCGTTAGTATACCCAAGGCAGATTACCAAGAAGGACCTGTAAATGTGCTTTAGCTTTGAGGTGCTAAGAAAAAGTGAAGCGCACTCGGGGTAGTTTGGATCACTTAGGCACAGTAAAACTCAAATTTGTTTCTTTAAAACAACTTAAAGATGAGCCATTCTAAATAACATGAAGAAGCAACCCGTGGCAAGCATAAAGAAAAAGGAAGATACTACATTTGAGGTCAATAATAAGCACACAAACCTTTCCGGGTGTCATATGAAAAATAAACTATTGCACCGGGGAATGAAGCCAGCGAGTAAAAGTCCTAAGACAAGTCTTTTATTTGCTTCTTGGGTGGAGTAGTATCTGAAACATGATCAGATATTTGCATTATGCTTTAGCTTCCAAAAACACATTCTCGAGACGTCAATATCGAAATCATTGAAATATTGCAAATTAGTTACATCACGTGAGCAAACGTACATATATAAAATGGCAGTTCAGGTTTAGCTACCACTTTTCGAGGAGAACAATCAAACTCTCTATTTCTCCGACGGATGAAATGTAGCCTCTAGCGTATGATTATCGGAAACCGTACCCTTATAATGTCTGCATCACAAAGCGAGGAATTTTAGGGGTATGTTGCACAAGAAACCAATATAACACAAGCTATATATCGAGATTACAAGCTACACGTAAAAATTGAGCATGAAAAACAAAATCATAAGGGGCACTTTGGTAGAGCAGATATTAAATCACCTTTGTTATTCTTGAGCGCCGTCTGCCTCTTCGCTTCTCGGATTTTTTTAGTCTTTAAATATTTTTCTGCCCAAGTCATCCAACCAAAAAATCAACAATTACAAAATCAATTATTCTTATTAATGTGAACATACTAGAAAATGGAATTAGAAAGGAACTCTTTCATCAAACTAAAATTTCAAACCACCAATAGCAATAATGTGAGAAAACAGCACTCTAAGAACGCACACATAATCACACAGAACATATTTTACACTCCATCCTAATTTGTATGGCAGGAGCCCGGGGATTCAAGGTCCGAGAAGGAAATATATCTCGTTAACTCTATACCCCAGTTGATTAGAAATCAGATGTCTTTTTCCCTAGACATCCAAAAGGCACGCTATTCTACCAGTAAAAATTAAAGCCTCTTCCTCCATTTGCACAATTTGCATTTTCTTGATGGGAAGTACCAAATTTTCCTCCCCAAAAGGATGCACAATGGGTAGAGGTTGCGTGTCCAGCAATACACCAAAAAGAATACCCTCATGTAGCAATCCAACTTCACCAAACTTGATTATGAACAGAGATGCATCAAAAGACAGGGAGAAACGTGAAATTAGTCATCTTCACAAATTGGTGGAGTCTACGTATGTCAAATTCAGCTAAACACAAGAAACTGCAATTTTCAATGGTTCTCTCGGAAAGCAAACAGAGAGATAAGCTTCGCCTCCATGCTTGTGAGGATGTCCCACCATATCTCTCGTTGGCACATGAACAAAATAAGAGGTACTTGTTGGTTTAAACAGCCCAAGTTGCAATGAATTTGCCTAAGTAAACTACCTATTTCTGATAGATCAGTGGACCAAGAAGGTAGATCTTAGAGAGAAATTTTGATCTACACAACTGAGTTACCTTTGGAATTGCAACGCAAATGACTATTCAGACGCACGCAAGGATCAACTTCTCCAATGGACACGCGATTTTGGGAGAAAATAAAAGCATGGAGTTACCAATTTAGGCTCGAAGTCTCTAATCTCTTAGGAGGATTATATGCAAACAATCTCAAAAGATACCGCCATTTCACTTATCGAATAACACAAAGCAAGTCAGCAACAAGCCTAATGCAGATGTAACTTTAAACTTCAACATTAACATGGCACCGAATTCTACTAAGTAGAATCCAAAAGAAAAAAAGAAAACGAACCTTCGGACATGCGGGAGTCGCCAATGGGGGCGCCTATCGGTGGGGCTTGGGAAGGCGACGCGGGGAGCGCGGCGTCGGCGGCATGCGTTCGGAGCGGGGGCTCTTTGCGGAGGAAAGAGAGAAAGAGCGGCGGAGCGACCTTCGCTCGCGGAGAGGGAGGCCAAAACGCGAGAGCGGGGTTCGTCGGCGTCGGGGTTGGCTGTAATGGGCGCTCCATGAGAGAAAAGAGAGAGAAGCGGAGCGCGGGTCGCGAGAGGGGGCGTCGGCGTCGGCGTCGGGGCGCGTAGGCGGAGGCAAGGCGGAGAAGTCGGCGTCGAAGTTGGGGCGACGGAGGCACGGTGGAGGCGCGTCGCGCGCGGTTTCTGGAAGAGAGGCGCGACTCGAGGACGAAAGAGAGATAAAGCGCACCAGATGTCACAAGAGGGAGGCGGAGGCTGCGTCGGCGTCGGCGTCATCATTGGCGTCGGGGCGACGGAGGCAACCGGCGGAGGCGGAGGTGGAGGGCCGTCGAAGGGGGAGAGAGAGAGCGGAGCGGACTTTATGTTTTCCTCTGAACCGTCGCAATTTTGTTCTCCCCAACGGACGGAGAACGGGAGAGAGACAGAGAGGAGAGCGGGAGGAGAGAGAGCGTCGGAAGGTGCGAGAGGTGGGCCAAGGAGAGAGAGAGAGAACCTCCCGCGCGCTGGTTTGAAAAGGAGAAGTGGACGACGTGGTGGTGTCACACAATGAATCGTTCGGAGCACCGATTGCGTGGCGGCTATTAGGGTACCCAATATTTTTTTCGCTTGCCATCACGACAGGATATGGCCATGTATTTAATTGTGTGGGCCCCTCCCTTTTTGTCTATTGCGAGCCTGCTTTTATAGTGTCCGACTCTGCACTTCAAAACAGGAAATATGACTATACCAAGAAAGCCACCTACTGACTTCCCTCTTTTGTGAGGCTCTGTCCTTTTTCTTTCCTTTGTATGCATTGCGGATCCATGTGTCCTCATTGAAGAATATTTTTTTAAACATTCCTTCCCATCAGCTAATCCTTTCTTGCCTTTTCTGATGTCTTTGTCCGCACGTTTACATTCACAGGAGCAGCAAGAAATTCTTTTTCCCATTGGATCGTCCATTGATTTTATTATTTTTAATAACTCACCAAAAGATTGATCGAATATTGCCAAAAATCCTTGATTGTAATAGAATTTTTCATATTCCAAATCTCACAAAAATGAACTTGCAATATCACCTTCCCACGCTTGCCATATATGAATAGATTGCATAAGTATACGAAAAATCCACCACCATATTATCGAAAATATCAAATCGTCATTCCTCATAAGTTAATTTTCAATTATCAAAGAATAATGGGCTTGAGCCAATTCCCTCTCTTTGTAAGCTTAGTCCAATGCATCAAATTAAAGCTCAAACCATCAGTTCGAACACATCCGTTACCAGTTCAATGCAAATGCAATAATAAACAATACTCGTAAAACTATATGATACGCAATTTAATTCTTTTTTAGGGGTTAATAATTAATCCCTAATTTTTTTATGCAATAAATGGATCATCATCAGGTCACCAAAATTTAGGTGTCAACATATATATCCAAAGGGGCCTCGGTTGTACATATTGCGTCCGCCGTCCTAGCTAATGGCTACCGGCTAGTAGAGCCTAGCATCATTCTTAGCATTAATAACAGTGGGCTAATCCGCTCACCTCGTCGTCTATCTCTCATGATTACAGCCGGCATGGCCGTTGCAGTTGACCATAGCGTCACCTTTCTTCATCTCCGTATAGCAGCAGCGGCTGGAGTATGAAAATGGAAACTTTTCGTGGGAGAAAGATGAAGAGGAGAATTGAACGCCGCGGCCTTCGTAGGTTCAAAAGTGGAGTGACGCATATAAAAAATTTCTAGCCGGTTAAATGAAGGTTTAAAGTTGTCCTCCTTTAGCTTGAAAGGATCCTAATCAGTTGATATTTGGTGATGTTATCGGATTTGACAAGAGAACTATCAAACTCGAAGGTCGAGATGCATCCACATAGTTCGACTATCATGGGACTTTCGATAACCAACGTATTAGTTGGCCAGTGCAATTTCTGTACACAATCCACATCGAACCCCATTGATTTAGATTTATCAATCTTTCAAACAATAACTACTCATGTTAATGACGTTGGAAGAAAATTGGGTAACAAACCAGAAAATTACCAAAACACTTCTAAACCTCTTATAATTGTGTCAATTCAGTTATAAACCTATTGTATTTATACCGATTCAGTCCATTTGATCAATTTTGGCTTACCGATGTTTGATGTGGACACTAGCCAATGCTGACATGGCTTTGTTTTAAATTTTAAATTTTTCATTTTTTTTTTCTCTCTGTTTTTTTTTTTTCCTTTTTCCTCTAGCCAATCGCCGGACCAAGCAACAGCTAAGGCCAACGAGGTCGACATCATCAACCACGGGTGAGGCTTGTGCTCACCATCATTGGGTGATGGCTAGCCTCACCATGGCTAGGCAATCTCAACCTTGCCCATACCCCTAGTAAGGCATGACCTCGCTAGATCTAGGTGTGAGTGAGGGCAGTGATCTCAGGTTGCCCAGCCATGGTGAGGCTAGCCCTCTCCCAATGATAGCAAGGGTGAGCTTCACTAGTGGTTGGGATCAGCTCAAGGAAGAAGGAAAGAAAGAAAAGGAAAAAAATAAAAGAAAATATTTAAAAATTGCCACATCATGTTGGTTGAATAGCTAGTGCCGGCCAATGTGCGTTAATACCGGCTGATCAAAATTAGCCAGATGAACTGAATTAACACAAATACAAAAACGTTAGAACTGAATTGACAAAAAAAAAAAAAGTTTATGACTGAATTGATACACTTACAACATATTTATGACTGTTTTGGTAATTTTCCCATAATAAACGGATTACACATACCATCTATCACATAGAATTCCTCTCTCAAGACTCGAAAACTTTTAAGCTACTCTTAAAATTAGTACTTAGGCATCGAACCTATATATATTCGCACACAGTACAAATTAAGACACCAAACCACATCCAAAATGGAGGTCGTAGTGGTATCCAAGGAATTCGTGAAACCATATAGTCCCACACCAAACCACCTCAAAATCCATAAGCTGTCCCTTCTTGATCAGTTCATGACTACTGCTTACGTTCCCTTGGTCCTTTTCTACACCATCGAAGAAGCTGATCGAGCCGCCACAACACCCTTACGCACGGTACAACTTCTGAAGCAATCTCTGTCCGAAACTCTACCGCTGTTCTATCCCTTGGCGGGGAAGATCAACGGCGACGGCCTCTCCATCGGCTACTCCACCAGCCAGACTTTGAAACGCTCAGGAAATTCCTACCTTGCGCCGCTGCATGGAGGAGAACAGAAGTGGGAGATCGTGTGGCGATGGTTCAAGTGACGGCCTTCCCCTGCGGCGGAGTTGTGGTCGGTGTGCTCATCTCGCACACCGCAGCCGACGGGGCCTCTTTCTCCACTTTCCTCAAAGTTGGGCAGCCGTGGCCCGCAAAACCGGCGAAGCACCGCGTCCCAGCTTTGATGCGCCCACTTTGTTCATCCAAAACAAAGCATTCTCCGAGGAGGATACCTTCTTTGGCATGTGTCCTGTCAACAGAGGCAGGTACAGAAATGACAAAATTCTGATATGGTAATGCATGCCAGGGAAAGATGATTAGAAGAAAACCCTAAGTTTTATCTTGGTAACTTTTTGCATCCTCTATTTTTGAAAATATACCGTTTTGCATGCCAATTCTCTTTTTACTTAGAATTTTTCATTGGTACATATTATAGTTTTATCACGAATTTGTCATATTTCTATCCATATTAGTGAGGTCATACTTTTAGCTATCACCCCAACGAATAAACAAAAAAGCTAAATGAAAAACCCTTCTCTCGAACTAAGCTTCCCAGCATCACAATCTAATTCTCGTTAACTCTCGAGAAGAAGCACTCAACGTGATGACCATTTGAATATGGAAATCCACTTATAAATAAATGTAAAGCCCTCTTCCATCTATCAAGTTGAGATCTTCCATCTATCTAAAACATTCTTGATAATGCTTACATCCTCTGTATTACCGCTAGTGTTGGCATAGAGTTTGCCGATACTTATTCTTAGATACTGTCATTGTTTCTTCTCTAAGAATATAATCTCATAACCTGGGGGACTTCTATCCCCACACAGCATTGCTCCGTCAGGCTTTCAGCCATTGCGGACCATTCCCCACTGCCGATGTTCTTTTAGATAGAGATCCGAATCCTAGAAGGCTTTTAGAAGTAGCCCCCGCGTTCAAGAGGAAACAAGAGTGTTCAGGTAGTAACTATGAGGATGATCTCTAGCTACTTATGAAACGTGCTTCATGGGTCCTCTTCCATGTAGTGTATGACTTAGGATGTACGAGATTTACATAGATCTCTACTAAAACAAGAGGAAAGTATCCAAATGCTCGAACTTTGAAGAACAGGTAATTTGCATTGCGCAAACATTTCATAAGTACCTTTCGAATCCATGCATGGGATACATTATCATATTGAACTAAAAATTGCATCGTTTGGTGATAAAATAAATTCATAGGTGAAATTCATGTTGTACAGACGGTCCTGTGATCATAACATGTATGTACTTAAAAATAAGTAATTATTACCGAAAGTGCACATGTGAATGTAACGGTGCAATCTTCCATTGCTTTAAAGTTTATAATAAGACACTTGGAAATTCTATTTCCAATCAGATGAGTTTGGATTCATAACAGTATTGCCTGAAGTTTTTCTATTGCGTACAAATGGGTAACATTTGGCGATATAGTTACATAGGAGGAACACTTAGGACTGACCATCGAGCTGTGCCAACCCACCGTGCCGAGCCTAGGCATAGACTGCCCGGGCCATTTTCTTTATTTAAACATTAAAAATATATATTTTTGTATAAAATATTAATTATTGTGCTCATTTCATAAATCATTAGTAGTTGTGACATGATAGCAAACTAGCAATAATTAGTGCATTTGATGTTGCGTTTTATTTATTTTTGTTAAATTGTAAAGATCACGTTGAAATAAATTTAGCGTAATGAACAAGTGATATATAATTACGCATACATCATTTTAGTTGATCAATATTGGCATCACCCTTTCAAGGTATGGTACAAGGAGACTCGTGTTCGACGCGTCGGCCATGGCAAGACTCAAGGCCAAAACAGCTAATGTGGGAGTGCAAAACCCGACTCGCGTCGAAGTCGTCACGGCTTTGATGTGCAAAGCACTGACGGCCACAATGACCAAGGTATCCGCCTCGACAAACCGGTGGTGTTTCCCAACGCCGTGAACCTCCGCAGAAGAGCCGTCCCGAATTTCCACGATGACTCGATGGGGAACTATGTATGGCTGCCAACTATCCTATGCCAGCTCGAAGAGAAGGATTATGACGGCCTGCCCAGCCTCATTGGCTGGCTCCGAGAAGCGAAGAGCAAAATAGACGGCGAATTCGTGAAAAGCTTGGAAGGCGACGGCGGATTCAATGCGCTACAGGACGCCCTTAGGGAAACGAGGGAGTCTCTAGCCCGCACGGATCGACTCGTATCGTTCTCGAGCTGGTGCAACTTTGGTCACTACGAGATTGACTTCGGGTGGGGGAGGCCGGCATGGGTGAGCCCGGTTGGTTTCCCAAGGGCATCGGAAAACTTGATCGGGAACGGTGTGCTTCTGATGGACACGAGGTGCCGCAAAGGAGTCGAAGCGTGGGTTTTCATGGACGAACAAGAGCTTGAAGTGCTGGAACAAGACGAGGAGCTGACAGAGTACGCTTCCATAAATCCACCTGTTTCGGAGATCGAGGATTGATGATGGTCTACGGTCTCGTTCTCCATGATATGATCTCGTTCAAGCCTTTTAATTTTGTGTTTCGGGTTACTGCAAAAGGAAGTCTTCGTCTTCATATGAATCAAGTAGAATGGTTAAAATAAACCAGAGTACGTCATTCCTTGACTCGAAGAAAAATAGATCAATCTAATTATAATAAGCGATCTATTGAAATGTCATATCTTATTCTCTATGACCTATTTTAGTATAGCAGTTTTAAATGAGATTAAGCGACTGATAGGTATAATCTACCCTCTTAGAGGCTAGAGAGATGGCTTAGTAAATCCTAATCAATAGTGTGTTAATGGGCCTCTCTCATTACGGACTTCAGTTAAACACAATTGCTTACACTTTGCTGCTCAACTAGGGCTGTTAACCACTGGGGGTTCGCCCCAATGGCCACCCTTCCAACTTGGAAGGGGGAGGTGAGGGGTTCAAATCCCCACCTTCTCAAGGGGAATTGGGGTGGGGACAATTTCATTTCAGGAGTGGGTTTCGACTCCCACGCCATGCAAGGAGGCGGGGCAAAAAGTCGAGAGTGAGTGTTAGAGTAGGATTAGAGTAGGACCGAAAAAAAAAAAAAAAAAAAAACTAGGGCTGTTATTAATAGATACCAAAACCTAATTTAATAAGATCACTTAAGAATTTAACATATATTGAAATATTCATCAACCCGATTATTTAAAATAAAAAATTAATTAATTGATGTAAGCCCGTATTATAGGAAATTTCCAACACATCGAGTCATCGAGTTCATTCTATAAGACCTTCAATTTGGTGTAATATTCCACTAACGAAGTCCTCATTGTAGTAGCTCCATCTCCAGTTTTGATTTAGTTGATGTCAGGTCTATCCTGAGCAAATCTCTCCTTCTGCTCGTCACACATTTGCTTTGTGTATGCCACGCTTCCTTATAGACTCTTGTGGAGAGAATTGAAAACCCAAAAGTTATCAAGGAATTACAGATGTCCCTCGCATCAAATCTGGCTGTTGTTGGATCTAGTTTTTATAGCGATTTGTCTGTACACCTGATTTTGCCCTCAAACATGTTTAAATCCCTAAATTTTTTTGATCTTTCTCACTATCTTCACGAAAAGGCATCGACTTGCTACTCTAAAGCCATTCTCGATCCATGTTGGAAAGCGGCCATGGCAGATGAATTTAATGCCTTCGTCATTAATCACACTTAGGATCTTGTATCACTTGATCCTTCTAAGAATTTTGTCGGTTGTAAATTGGTTTTTAAGGTCAAGTAAAAATCTGATGGAACTGTTGAACGCTTCAAAGCTTGCCTCATTGTACAGAGATTTAAGCAACAAGTGCGATTAGACTATGATGGATTTATAGCCCAATTGTTAAACCCACTACAATTCAGGTTGCCCTCTCCATTGCGATTTCTTCATAATGAGTCATATGTCAACTTGATGTAAAAATGCCTTCTTGCATGGCATCCTTCTTGAGGAAGCTTACATGTAACGACCTCTTGGTTTTTCTCATCATGAGTTCTTTGATCACGTGTGCCGTCTCCGAAATGCTACCCATGAATTAAAACAAGTTTCATGTGCATTGTTCATCACTTTAGCAAATTTTTATTATCTTTTAATTTCAGGGCAAGTAAGGTTGATCCTTTGCTCTCTCTCTCTACATAAATATTTATAATTATATGTTGATGATATCTTTGTCACTGGTGACACTCTTAATTTATTACAATTTTGGATTGTTCAACTTTGTCGAAAATTTGTTATGGCGGACCTTGGACCATTTTACTATTTCCTTGGTGTTGAGGCTCATAACTGCTCTAATGGTATGCTCTCATTTCAAGCCAAGTCTATTGATGACCTTTTACGCAAGTTTGACCTCTTAAAGTTAAGCTTGTGTCTACTCCTTGGCCTTGAAGACTTTGTTGTCTGCTAACAATGGTGAGCTTCTGGCTTTGGCAAGGTTGTATTGACAGATGGTTGGTGCACTATAGTATCTATCCATGACTAGACCCGATGTTAGTTTTGTTGTCAACTTGATTGACATTCATACATCAACTCGGATTACCCCGTCTCCAGCCTATCAAATGTATGCATAATTAGTGGTTCGAGAGAACTCGCTGACAACACTAAAGAAATTTAACTAGGAAATCTAAACCTAACTTCCCTCTAACTCTCCCTTCTCCACCTCTGTCACGACCCCACTTTCTTTTGCCCTTGCCTTGCACCTCTCTTGCGGCTCGCTTCACACTACCGTCGCACCTTCGCTGCCTTCTCCGTCGCTCCCATATTTTACTCTTGGAATAGAGACTCAGAGACCTCATGGATAATGGATCCACCTAGTCTCAAGCGACCTCCTGTCAAAGGTTTCTAGAGTCTAGGGACTTCGAATGCCCTACATTGGTGCCACCGAAGAGAGAGAGAGAGAAAAAGCCAGTGACGATGGACCAAGTAGACACAGAGGATGCGGGCTATAGCGTCGCGTGACTCGAGCATATTTTGTGAAAAAGAAATAAAGGTAATGAAGAAGGAAAAAAAAAGGGCGAAAAATAGACATCGCCCTTACCTATCACTTCGGTCTTGTTTGATAACGTTTCTATTTCTCCAAATTTCTGTTCTTTTGTTCCCCATAACAATAAAAAAGAACAGAAATCCATTTGGTAACGTTAATTAATTTTTATATTCCCCTGGAATAGAAAAGTTGTCGGGAGCAGATTTAGAACATAAACAAGAGGTAGAAAAAAGTAACTTCTTACTCTTGGGAACAATTTATGGAAATAAATTATTTCTCTTTTCTTTTTTTCTTTTCTTCTTATTTGCCGGCCGCCACCCCCTTTGCTGCCTTCCATCATCAACCACTGCCGCCGTCACCCACCATTGATGACTGTTGATGCTATCGCTAGTCGGCTGGCTAATTGACCATAGTTGTCACCAACCGCCTACCTTCGGCTACCGTCAACCATCACCACCAATTGTTGACCCCGTTGTCGATGACCGCCGATGATGCTGCCCGCTCTATGGCAGTCGGTGGCGGTGGGCGGTGGGTGGTGGGCGATGTCATCAATAGTCATCGGTGGTAGGTGGCATTGTTGACGGTCATCAACAGCGGGGTTGGCGGCAGGCAGCAATGTTCGACGGCGACTAGAGATTGGTGGTGGGCGGCGGTAAGGAAGAATAAGAAAAAAATTAAAAGAACTACGTTACAAAATTTTTGTAAATCGTACCAAACACATTTCTATTCTTTTTCCATTTTATGAATATAAATTTTGTGTAATTGCCAAAAGCATTCTTTTATTGAGAAATTGTTCGAGGAATATAAAAAGATTATTTCTGAAAAAAAATTGTTCTCCGGAATAGAAGCGTTACCAAATGGATCCTTCGCCTCTCCCCTTCTTTCGCTTTTACTTTTTTTTTTTTTTTTTTTTTTGCAATTTTATAAAACACTTCTCTTAATATTTCTCATATCTACTTATGTTGACACATAGACATCTAACAATCCACACCGATGTGTCTATTTAAATATTTAATAGAATGACCTATTCGGTTGAAAAATAGGTACCCAAAAAGAAAAGTTCAGAGACTTGATTGAACAAATAAAGAACACTCAAAGACTCGAGTGGGGCTCCTCTATCATTCATGTCAGTTCTCCCCCACCTAATACTAATTGCCCCGTCTCTATATGATTCAAAGAGACTCAATTAAAATATACCCTTTTCTTCTTTCTCGCACACACAAGCACAAGCTGTCATTAATAAAAAGGCGACCGTGGTACCCCAACTCCAAGTCCGATTCGGGTGAACGTTATGAGTTACTTTCGTTATCTTCAACGTGAAAGCCAATGGTCGAAAGAGAGAAAGGGAAACGTTGAGAGTGGGCTAACAGAAACTTTTCATAGGCTTGAAAACTTCAATGAGCGTATCTCGCGTAACAGTTACTTCATGACGGCTAATAGACAGAGACACTATTGAGACAGTTCAGTAGATTTGGCAAAACAATTAATGAAATCGCGTCTGGCTAAAGTTCTACATTTTTTCTACTTAGTTTAAGTTTGTGGTTGAAGGCATTTTGGATTTTTCTAGACTCAAAATAGTCCAAACTTTCATTATACAAACATGTTGGCAGGAAAGCGAAAAATTGCGTTTTGCCTCAAAAATAGCTTAACTAGAGAGGCCTTAACACTTAAAATCGGATGAAAATTTTCTGGAGTAAGAATTCAGAGACATATGAAAATCTTGTCCAATTGCCATTCGAGATTGACCAAAATGTCTCTAACAAGGGAAATGCCTTTTTAACGAGTGTTCCAAGTCACTTATTTGGCAACTAATGATAATAATATTACAATTTGCAATGCATCAATTGCTCATCTATCATGTACAATTTATATCTTGAAAAATCAATTATTTCGAATAAGGTATAATTAATTAGTGCTTCAAGGACACTTGTTAGCAGGATTGTAAAGAAAGTTATCTCGGAAATTCAATCTTGACTTATAGCTCTCCCCTCTACATCCCCATCATCGCCCAGCTTCCCTTTGCCCTTGCCTTGCATCACCGTTGCCGTTTGCTCCACCATCGTCGCACCTCCACCTCCGTAGTCCGTCTCTCCCTTTCTTTTTTTCTCATAACAGAGGCCTTGGGAAGTCACGAACAGTGGATCCACCTAGTCTAAGCAACCTCAGATCCAAGGGTTCCCCAGGCTAGGGACCAAAGAGAGAGCTCACGAATAGTGGATCCGAGAGTTTGACTTTCAATGTCAAGGGTTCCCCAGGCTGAGGGACATTAAACTAGAGAATTAGATACTTGGATTTGGTTCCAAGCATGTGACCTTAAGGTTCCCCAGGCTAGGGACCACAGAGACAGAGTCAACTACGCCAGTACAATGCCACATCCCTCTTGCATGTACAATGCAATATTCAATGATTTAATCTAATTTATAGATATTTCCTTTTTCCTTCTTTATCATTTTCTCGAAGGCATTTAATTTCGATCCATGTTTTTTAGTTTGACTTTGACACGGTTGCTCGCAGCGCATCGCATCGAATCTGCCAAAAGCTGGAGATCGAAACCATCTCATTGTCCAATTAACATATGGGAAAAACCATATTTTATCCACTTTGAACAAGTTTATACTGGAAAAAAAGAAAGCATACTAATTAAATATGTAATTCATTGCTAGTTGTCGTCAAAACTATATAAATTTCCATTTTATAAAACGCCTTGTCCGGTTGACGTAACGTGCTGTCCGATCATGCTCTATAAGAAATAATACCGTTACAAGCAAAATTTTCACCAAATACAGAAAACGATCTTCGCCGACACCCGTTGACTTTCGTTCCTGATATTTTAGGAAATAAAGATTCGAAATTCCTCTTTTTCTTATTTTCCTCAGTTATCACATGGGGCGTGCTTGCCATAAAATTGGAGAAAAAACTACGTTATTACATTTAGGTTGTCTTGGCAATTCCATCTCTAGAAGCAACTCTGGCGTGTTATTCACCGGGTGAAATCATAAATTTGTTGAAATACACGGGCGTCGGTTCCTAATTTAATGGCTTGAAACTTCCGGGTAAAGGAGAAAACTAGACACATGCAATGAATGGCTATATTAATCGTTGAATTATGGGGACATATTCTCTATAATTTGTTATTAGTCTCGCTAACGTGTAATTAGCCTTCCGGTAGTCCACCTGATCCAGATAAGACATTCGCTAATATAATCGCTAAGGACGAAATAATCCCACCGAACTTGGATGGCCTATGTAAATCTGCAATTATGAGCTTCCCCACATATAATTATTATTATCTTCTTTTCTCTATAATTTGTTATTAGTCTCGCTAACGTGTAATTAGCCTTCCGGTAGTCCACCTGATCCAGATAAGACATTCGCTAATATAATCGCTAAGGACGAAATAATCCCACCGAACTTGGATGGCCTATGTAAATCTGCAATTATGAGCTTCCCCACATATAATTATTATTATCTTCTTTTCCCTTAGGTAAACAAACAGATGCAAGTCCAATGAGACTACTCAACACACAACAGACCTCTAACTCTTAGCAAAAGTTTAACTCAATGGGTAACTTAAACAACCAAAATGCGTTACATCATAGCATTCCAAGTTGGCGATGTGCATCAGTCCGGGTCCAATTTGAAAACTGGATCAAATCAAACTAGTCAGTTCTGAGTGGTTCTCGATTTCAAAATTTTGGAATTAGGAATAATTGATCAGTTTCCGATTCCACATAAGGAGTCGGATCACTAGGACTGGATTGGATCGGATCAGTCAAGATTTCTTAATTATTTTTATCTTTTATTATGAAGCAAACCTTTTTTTTCTTTTAATATTGGGAAATTTCCAAATATAGGCAATAGAAGAAACAAAAGAAGAAAAAACCACTGGTTTTGGACCAACTCTAGGATTGGACCAGACCAATCAGTCCAGCTTCTAGTTCCACAAATGGGAAATCGACCTTGCTGGGTTGGGTCAGTTGTTCAGTTCCAAATTGGGAATCGACCTACTCCGAAACTGATCACCCATATTTCGAGTAAGTTTGACCCATATTTCGAGTAAGTTTGACTGTCGAGATAACAAAAACCTTCGTCCTCCGTAGCTTCTAGAAGCCCACGAAAGCTCGCTCATCTTCTCCACTAAGTCATCATCAACTCTTTTGCTAATCATGCACCGGCAATGGCGAACTGCTCGACGATCCTCTTCTCTATACCTGGAAGGCTAAGGCCCTTTAATATGATATACCTACTTCAGTAGGACCTTCACCTATGTGGACAAGTTCTAGACACCCCATCGCAATGATTAAGTTATTGTCAAGTTGGAAAGTGGTTGAATGTGACGAAACTCGGGCCAGCATGCAAGGAGGAGCCAAGTCTTCACTAAGACACATTCATAGACACATTGTCTAATACGGTATACCTACTTCAGTAGGACCTTCACCTATGTGGACAAGTTCTAGACACCTCATCGCAACAATTAAGTTATTGTCAAGTTGGAAAGTGGTTGAACGTGACGAAACTCGCCCCAGCATGCAAGGAGGAGCCAAGTCTTCACAAAGACACATTCATACACACATTGTCTAATGGATAACGTTTGTATTTATAGAGTTTATCTACTAGCTATTACAATAATTATATGGACTAATTTAAAATGTTTTGAATTTTGAATTAGTCTGTTACACTAATAACTACGGTAATAATTACATGAAATAAGAATGGACTGATTTAAATATTTTTGAATTAGTCTGTTATAGTAATAGCTACAGTAATAATTAAATAAGAAAATCATTAACTAAATTTGAAAGAGTTATGTGTTGTTATCCTTAACAAGCCCTCGCAAGTTGAAGGTGGTCTTTTGGATGATCTTCAACTTGGATTTTAGTATGTCATGGTGACACCGTGTAAGAGACTTGGTGAAGATATTTGTTATTCGATCACATGGGGATATGAAGCAAACCTCAAGTTTACGTGATGACACTAAATGGCGGACAAAGTGAACATCTACCTCGATGTGCTTTGTTCTAACATGAAAAAGTGAATTCACCATAAGATACATTGCCCTTTGTTTGTTGCACCAAAGGATAGGGGGTCTTAATTGAGATATGCCTAATTCTTGTAACAGTGATTGCAACCATAACACTTCTACCATGGCATTTGCCAATGCTCAATACTCAGATTCGGTTGAGGAACGTACAATGGTATGTTGCTTTTTGGCTAGCCAAGAAATTAGATCTTTACCCATATAAATTGCATAACCTACTATTGAGCGTCTATCAACGGGCAACTGGCCCAGTCCGCATCACTATATGCGTTGAGTTCTGTTGTGGATTGGGAATTGATGAGTAATTCATGCAAAACGTTTTCCTCTAAGTAGCGTAGAATTTGTTTCACCGCACTCTAGTGGTCTTCTATTGGTTCTTTTAAGAACTGGTAGACTTTGGTTATCGCATATAAGAGATATCTGGCCAAGTTAGGTAGCATATTGAAGAGCTCCTACGATGCTCCTGTACAAATTGACATCTTCAAGTGGCTTACCCTGATTGATTAAACTAGTATTTATAACCATGGGTGTGTGAGTTGATTTAACAGTGTCCATTCTGGTTCGGAGGAGGAGATCTCTAATATAATTATGTTCAGACAGGAGGAGCCCTGATAAATGTTTAAGCACCTCGATTCCCATGAAGTAATTAAATCGCCCAAGTCCTGTATGAAGAACTCCGTATTTGAGCAGTTGATGGTCTCTTGAATAAATGTCAGATTGGACACTATACTAGTAATGTCGTCAACATAGATGAGCATGTAAAGGGAGAAATTGGGCTGATGTAATATAAAGAGAAAAGTATCAGTTTTTTTATCTAATAAATTCTGGGGATTCTAAAAAGATGCTCAACCGGTGGAACCAAGCCTGCGGTGCTTGTTTCAATTCGTATAAAGATTTTTGTAACTTGCATATATGGTTTGGCCTTCCTTTATCAATGAAACCTTAAGGTGGAGCCATGTAGACTTCTTTAGTCAAGTTAGTATTTAAAAATGTGTTACTAACATCCAACTATCGGAGTTTCCATTTTGTTGTCACAGCTAATGAAATAATTGTACGGATGATGGTTACTTTAATAATGGGACTAAACGTTTTCGTATAGTCGATATCTTCTTGCTGATTGTAGCCCTTGGCCACTAGGAGGACTTTGTACTAGTCTATTTAACCATCTGGATGTGTCTTGACTCGATAAACCCATTTGGAGCCTACAACACTTGCTTTGGGATTTGGTGGAACCAAAACCCATGTTCCATTCACAACAAAGCATTAAATTCTTCTAGCATCATGTCCCTTCATTTTTCATGTTTATTAGTTTTAGTGAAGCACCGTGGCTCTTCTGTAGAACTTATTTCAGTCAAGTTCATATCTGGCAACATATATTTAGTGTTGAGCTTTGACTTTTGATGCAGCCACATTGAATGGGTTCTTAGTTTTTCATAAACCAGTTGTGGAGATATCACAATAGCCTACTGTGGAGAGGTGTTTGAAAGAGCCTCGTTAGAACAAGTACCAGCATCATACGAACTAGAAACCAATGTGTTAGATGTTAAAGCAATATTAGTATTTGATAATGTCGGCGATGGTTTTTTAAAGGTGGGTGGGGAGATGTTAGAGGGTATGGTAGGAGGCAACATATTACCATTAACACCATGGTTCGCATAGGAGGACATACTAGTATACTAGTGATGGAGTTCGTCAACCAAGGATGTGATTATGAGGATCTTTCAGAAGAGTGTGAACCAAATGTGGTCAATGGAAACGTATTTTCAATAAAATGAGCATTCTTGAAATATACATGTGTCCAATATTGTAATCTAAACAACGGTAACCGATATGCAATGGACTATATCCTAAGAACACACATTGAGTAGAATGGAATGAAAAATTATTCGAATTGTACGGCCTTAATAAAGAGAAAACAACACAACCAAATATTTTCAAAAACTTGTATTCCAGTTGTTGATGGAAAAGTGTTTGAAAAGGTGAGATATTATTTAAAAGTGGCATGGGTAATTTGTTAATAAGGTAAGTTGTAGTTTCAAAATCTTAAGACCAATACTTAAGGGGAAGAGATGCACGGGCCAATAACGTAAGGCATATGGCAAATTTTTTGCTCAACTACTTCATTCTGCTTGTGAGTGTATGGACATGCTACTCGATGCAAAATTTCATCTTCTAAAAAATTTTACTCAGGGTTCTATATTCCTCACCCCAATTAGACTATAGGCTTTGATGGATTTTTCAAATTGTTTCTCAACCATGGTCTTGAATTTTTTTTTTTTTTTTAAATGGAAGGGACCGTAGACCGACTTTGAAGAGGATAGTACCAAGTATATTTGGAAAAATCATCAACAAATATAACAAGATACTTAAAATCATAAACATAATCAATTGGAGTAGGTCCCCATACATCAATAAAAGAGGCATTTTACTAATGCTATGAGTGGGGAATAAGGGTGTTTTATGAGATTTGCCTAATAAACAGGAAACACATTTGTTAAAATCAAATGTAAAACATGACAAATTGTTTAAATGAATCAAAGAGCGAACTTTGCTTTGTTGGGGATAACCCATTCGGGTGTGCCAGGTGGTGGTAGTGGCGAAAGTATCAAGTGAGATGGTGTTGACGAATGGAGATGTGGTATAAAGACCCAACAGCCGGTATAGTCCATCCTTAAGCGAACCCTGGAGTAGTGGTGTTGTGGTATTCAAATCCTTCACAACAAAGTGAAATAAATGAAACTTGAAGAAACAGCTGTTATCATGTGTAAAATTGTGTACAGAAAGTGGATTTTGTGTAATGGCAAGGACATGAAGAATATTTGAAAAAGTAAAAGATTTGTTAACGGGATTTTTAAGAGTGGAAGAACTGACATTGATAATATCTAAACCCACTTCATTACATACACGGAGAGATTCATTACCATTATGTGGTGTAGTAATTTGCAGATTGGCAGTCTCAGGCGTCACATGGTGAGTAGTTACAATATCTAGAAACCAATTTTGCTGCGATGGGGTAGGAAGAATCTTGGCTATATTGACAATAGGTTGAGGTGCACTACGGTTAGACAATAAATACCTCAAATAACATCTTGTAGTTGTATGTTTAATATTTATGACAAGTTTGGCATCGACGTTTCCTATTTTTGGATCAATTGCCTAGGTTTCTTTGATTATGCCGGTTGCCTTGCTAACAGTATTGAGGGCTTAGGGTGGTAGATAGTTGGAAATTGGAAATCGATTGTGATTGAGTGGTAGGGATGGATGATGGAAAGGTTTGAGTGGTAACATTTACCTTTATAGGCACCATGATAGAATTCATTCAAAGCTCATGATTGAGGAGCAATCTATAGAGTTCAGGAAAAGTTATCGGGTTTTGTAGCCAAAGCAGCAATAATGTTAGAAAAATCAGAAACAAGATTATAGAAGATGATGGCATTTAGTTCTTCATTCCTTAGAGGGCAATTGGCAACAGTTAGTTGATTTGAAATGTACTTTACCTTGTGGAGATAAGCTAGAACAAATTTGTCACCATTGGATGTATTTAGGAGTTGCATATGAAGCTGAAGAGTGCTTGTATGCAATAGAGTTTCAAATGTAGTTTGTAGAGGCTTCCAAATATTGGTAGCAATAGTTAATCCAATCACATAGGGTAGGTTATCAGGTGAAAGAGAAGATATTATCCAACTAAGAACAAGTTGGTCTTTCCTAATCCATTCATCATATATAGGGTTCGGTGCAGCAATTGTGGAGCTTGTGGGGTTGATGGTTGGAGTGGGATAGGTAATGGTGCCGTCAAGGTATCCCATTAAGGATTGGCTGTGAAGCAATGGAAACAATTGGGTTTTCCACAATAAAATGTTATCGCCATAAAGTTCGAGGTAAAAGTGGTGTTGCATAGCTAAGTAGAGATGGGAGATGACATCGTGAATAGGAAAAGTCGAAAATTGGAAGAGGGAAAAAAAAGGAATAGCTGAGGTGTTTCCAATGATCTTATCAATGCTCTAATACCATGTAAAAATAGACTCTAAGTTTGAGGATGAAGTTTTGCTTATCTTTTAACTCTAAGATAGCATTTGTATTTATAGAGTTTATCTACTAGCCGTTACAAAAATTACATGGACTAATTCAAATTTTTTTGAATTTTGAATTATTCAGTTGCAGTAATAATTATGGTAACAATTATATGAGATAAGAATGGACTGATTAAAATATTTGAATAGTATATTTTGAATAGTTTGTTATAGTAATAACTACAGTAATGACTAAATGAGAAAAGCATTAACTAATTTGAACAAGTCATGCATTGTTATCCTTAACAATAGGATACATGAAAAATTCCTCTTTCCATTTAGTTAAGTTCAACATTGAACATTCCCCGTTGGCTAATTGGTGAAATTTAAGTGTCAATAATTGAAATATGCATTTAAAAATTGTTGCCACTTATCACAAAAGATTCGTTTAAAATAAACATCTATACTATTATATAAAGTAAACAAAAAAAAAAAAACTCCTACAAATCTAAATTATTTGTTTTCTTCCCCCAATATCCTTAACTATTTATTTTACAAATATTTTATTCATGGACAAATGCATTAATTAATAATTTATCTCGAACGACTATCAATTATAATGATTGCACCATTTTTTTCTTATCATGAAACAACCTTCCCAAAAAAATTTCAAAACTTGCGATAATTCTCTTCATTTACAGATTTGTACAATATCTTTGAATTGTGAATTTTACGAACTCATCATTTAATGATTCCAAATCTTCTTAATAAGGTGATTTTCCCCATTTTTTATATACACGGGACGCTCGTACCCATTTGCTAGTATATTAATACAGAAGCTAACTTGTTCTTTTGTAGGTAAAGGTAACCTCTTGTATGATGCACCGAAAATTACCTTAGCCTCATCCAAGAAAATGCTGATAATAATACACAATAGCAAAATATTAATAGAAACAATTTTTTTTTTTTTGAGATTTTAAATATTTTTAGAAAGGTTATTGCAAGATAAAAACGGTGCAAATTTAATATTAAAAAATGTGAAAATAAAATAAAACTTTGAATTTAAACGTTCATGCATGTAAATCATCATATTCACATATATCAAATCAGGCTCCAAATTCGAGTTCTCAATTAATTCACACACAGGAATTTGTCATTGCACGGAGCTTATGAATTGACTAATTAGATATATGTATTAGAATCGAGTCGACTTCACTTATCGGAAAAAAAGGAGCTAGTTGATTCCCACACGGCAGGCTTTGATTAGAATCGCCGCCTAATATGACTGGCAGCCTTCAAAGATTTTGTTTGTTAGAAGTCTACTTGTTTTAAGATTCTTAGCACCGAAGATAAGTTCCATACGTTTGACTTGGTTGAAAGCTAATATTTATAAATAGCAGCGTGAAGGGCGTGATAAATTTATAAGAGCAGATTATTACGACTATCGGAAGAAAAAGAACAAAATGAGATCGGATGGGACGATGTCCAAGAAAGCGGGATAGTCAACATGTAAGAATCTCTTCTTTATAATATCGCCATCTGTCAATATAGCACGTCGGTTGGCCGATCTATAGCCATTATGATTGACTATAATGGTGATATAAGTAGAAACCCTCCGAGCAAACATGAGAAGATAATTGCACCATAACGTGATGGAGATCGAAGTGATATCCACAGAATTCATCAAGCCCTCTAACCCAACCCCAGACAACCTAAAGATCCACAAGCTATCACTCCTTGATCAATTGATGCATTCAAGGTACAGTGCCCTTGTTTTTTTCTATCAAGGTCACGACACAACCCTCTCCACATCCCAAATCTCACGCACCCTAAAGAGCTCGCTCTCCCAAACCCTCACCCGCTTCTACCCCTTCGCTGGGAAGATCAAGGACCGCCTCTCCATTGAGTGCGACGATGGAGGTATCCCCTTCTCGGTAGCTAGGGCAAAATCGAGCCTCTCACGGTTCCTCGACCGGCCAGACCCCCGGGCTATTCAAGACTTCCTTCCGGGGGCTACTTTCAAGCTAGCCGACACCGGATCTCGAGTGGCGATGGTCCAAATGACCGCCTTCGCTTGTGGTGGGATCGCGGTTGGCACGCTGGTTGCGCACGTGGTCGCCGACGGGGTCGGCATGAGCACTTTTCTCAAGGCTTGGGCGGCGAGGGCCCACAAGTCCATGGACGATGTATGGCCGGATTTCGACACGACGCTGTCGCTGTTTCCTCAGTATGAAGCATTCCCGGAAAAGCTGTCGTTCGCGAGCGTGTATGCTCCCTGCTACCAAAGAGGCTGGTAGGACGAGTCGCTTCCATTACCTTTTTAATCAGTTAGAAGCAAGATAAAAAAAAAAATAATAATAACAAGCATAATCCAATGGTGAGTTATAATTAAGATATCATTACTTGTTATTACATATTCAGACTCATTTCTTGTATAAGATGTTATTATCGATGTGCACCAGATACTATGTTAAAAAATTCGATAAACGAAAATCGAAATGGATTTTTCCTTTAATGGGTAGACACGTTCCAACCATTTCTCTCAGGTGTGGTGCAAGAAGATTGGTGTTCGACGCGTCCGCCATAGCCAGAATGAAGGACAAAGCAACAAGCTCGCGTCTCCAGAAACCGAGCCGTGTGGAAGCCGTCTCCGCCTTAATATGCAAATCCATGATGGCAGCGGTCAACCCCAAACCGAAGGCGATGTTGATGGCCCACTACGTGGACTTGCGCCGGCGAGCCACGCCGACCATCCCCAACTATGCCGTGGGGAACCACCTCTTCTTGGCTGTCGCACGGTTTTGTCCCACCGAGTCCAATGACCTGGCCATCATTGCAGGCCGGCTCCGGGAAGCGACGGCCAGAGTCGACGGCCACTTGGTAAAAGGTCTGCAAGGCGAGGGCGGATTCTTGAAGTTGCGCGAGGTCGTCGAAGAAATTAAGGAGGTCATCTCTGGTGGTATGAATGGCGGCGGTGGCGGCAACATCAATAATAATAAGCTGGACTATCTAGGGTTTACTAGTATGTGCAATTTCGGGCTTTATGAGGTTAATTTTGGTTGGGGAAATCCGGCATGGGTGACCAGTATTGGCTTACCAGGGAAAAAACCTATAGAGATCCCAAACATTAATTACGTGTTTTTGTCGGACACTAGATGTGGAAATGGGATCGAGGCGTGGGTTCTTTCAGATGAAAATAGGCTTCTAGCCTTGGAGAAAGACCCAGAGATTCTGGAATTCGCTGTTGTTGATCCGAGTCCCTCAAAGATGCTGTTGAAAAGTAATTTGTAATTCGTCCTTTCCTATTAGAAGTAATTTTGATTTTTTTTTTTTTTTGTTTCTTAAAGCACAAGTGTCCAATTTGAATTTCTCTTCTTATTTGTTATTTCATGCTCCCATTTGACATATATATATTTGTATTGTTTTCTAAAGCACAATTCCAATTTATATTTCTCACGTTCCCATTTGACATACCTACCTACATACATACATACATACATACATACATACATATATATCGTTTTCTAATGAATTGTGGGTTGATATAGGTTTCTCGTCTCGAGCTCAGCTCGTGGCTTGACTTTGACTTACGGTACTAATCAATAACGGGAATGCAAACAGCACAACAACTTGTACTGATCTTCATATTGGGACAAACAGTACAATATGTCATTTGTTGATGATGATTTAGGTTGCAGGCGCATGATCAGAATCTTGTAGATCATGTTGACTTTCAGTGGCAGCATGCTTAGTGGGATTTTTGTCTCCAAGGATCAACTCAGAACTTTCAAGTACGAAGGATTAAGCATTTGTATGGCTTATATAGATTTTCTCAAAATGGCAAAGAGGGAATTTGACGAGATCAGCGATCGCTTCAATAGTAACAATGTAATTTTGTTTGCTGGATATATATATATGACACTGTCACGGTTTGATAAGATGGGGATTTGACGAGAACAATGCAACAACATCATAATAGATCTCTTCCTGAAGAGTGCAGAAGTAGTTCAGATGGAGTTTTCAAACAACTCAGTCATGAAAATGCCATGATTGTCTAGACTCCTGAAGTCAACAAAATGATTGGCCATAGGTTGACGGAAAAGAAGGGAATTGAAGGTGAGCTGGTGATCATGTGAGAGAAAGAGGGTTGACTCGAACGGACGGGTCAAGGATAAAACTTTCCGTAGGCTCAAAGAATGCCTACACTATCATCGTCGTTGTCTTCCTCCTCCTCCTTCATTCGGCCACTGATCACGGCAATGGTTGGCACCCAACCAAAGGCAAGCTTGAGCTCTCCCACGGCCGGCGAGCTTGAGCCTTGCCAGATCGGCAAGTCAAAAGCTCATGCTCGTCGATATGATGAGTGGCCACCTCAAGCTTGCGGATCTAGTGAGTGGTGAACTTGAGCTTGCTTGTGACTGGTTGCTAGTCGTCGCCACGGCCAGCCAAGACAGAAGGAAAGAGAATAAACAATTCAAAATTCAAATTTTTAAAAAAGAAAGAAGAGGGTCTAGCAAGGGTATGAGATAAGAGAGTGAGTGAGGAAAACGTTTTCCTCTAATTAAAAAGTGGAAAGCATTTTTTCCTATTTTAGAAGACTTTCTTCTTTGATCGAAAATATTTTTCTTGATCGATTCATTTTCTGTAAAACAAATGTTAAAAAATTCCAAAAATACTTTGTTAAAAGTTATTTTCTGCAAAACAAAAGGAGCTCTAGTGCCATGATCACTTGCTCAACTTCTTTAGTGATGGTAGCAGGCTGGCTAGGCTCCCGTCCTTCAGTGGTTTCTTCTTCTTCCACCACCTTTTCTTTTCCTTTTGAAGAGGCGAATGGCCATGTGAGCCAGAACAAGAACTTCCTCGTCACACGGAAGAGGCGAGCGAATTAACTCTTTAGCTAACTACTCGTAGTCTATCTTACATGGCAAGACTTATGCAGATCTAGCCAAGCTTCCAAATTTAGAGCCATGGCCGCGAATGACAGCCACTCCTGATCCGAAATTCGACCGGGTCAAATTTGGAGGCATTTATTGTCGACATCAAGGACAATGGAGAGGCACCTCGACTTGGACCCGCCGTAGTGTCAACTTGGATATAGCGCCAGCAACTCTGCCGCTGTAATGGGGCGACGATGGGAGGAGGTGAAAAGGTTGGTGACTATGGCTGCAGGTGGAAGAGAAGAGAGAGAAAGTAGATTGAAAGAAAGGCCATCAATTCCACATTGGATTTTTTTTTAATTAAAAAAACCATGTTAGAATTAACATTTTATAAAAATAGCCATCTAATTTCTTTTAAGAAAATCCTTATAGACATTAATATTTCATTAAAAAGCCACATGGGACTTGTAGACTGTATTCATCATTATAAGCATTTAAGTTATCATTTTTTTTTTCAATTTGATACTTAAGTAAGCCGCCGAAAAATTTTCACACCAAAGTGGATTCCATAATTAACTTTTGGCACTTCTAATGTCTTTACTCTCATATTTCTCATTAGGGAAGGCCTCATTAATGTTCTTCAAGTCCATCATTTGTATGTTAAACTCATCTAAATTATTATCTATGAAGAATGTGCCTTCAACCACCTAGAATTGAAATATCATTTTTAGTATATGCACATGATTGTTCAAACCTTTCATCAATTAAAGTGTCTCAAGTTTTGCACGTAAAGTTGCGGCATCTTGCTCTTCAACCATTTCAATCAATACTTGTTATTATAGACTCAACAAGATTATATTCTTCACCTTCTCCATCAATTCTGCTCAAAACATATAATTTGATGTATTTTCGAGTTCATACACAATGTAGTCCCAAATAAATAGAAATATTTAAAAAGCAGGTCTAATTTCTGAAATGAAAGTATTTTTAAACATAAATGTCTAGTATGAGTGCTGCCTCAACCATGAAATTTGTGATTGGTAGCAAATAATATCATCGTCTTCAACATTTATACTTCGTTATAGTCATTGTTAATCATTGGTCCATTGTATTTGGGACCAAGGGATGCTTTATTTATCACCTACACTTTGATACTTTTTCACATTTTTTTCTGTAGTGCGTGTGGCACATGCACTAAGTATTTTATCATTTGGGGCTTCATCTATATATCGGTAAGTATAAGCAAAATTGTGAACGGTCATATACATTAAATAGAACAAAAATACAAATTTATAACCTTCGTTCGAGAGTTATAAGTCTACACTAATGGACTACTCTAGCATAACCTCAAACTACAAAGCCAAATGTTAAAGTAATGCGGGTGGGGGTGAGTTATAGCTAGAGTGAACGAAGAACATATCGTGCTACGTCGAGCCGACGGTGAGCTGTCTTAATAGTATCTCACTCGTAATACACTTCGAGGATAAAAAATATTAGAAAACTCGGCAATACAAGCGTACGATAAACGTTTATACAAATTGATACATTTTTTTTTAGATTAATGGAGTATTTCACATGTTTAGGTGCGCCGGTTGGATCATCTTATAATCTATTGGGAGAATAAGTGCCATAAATTTGAAAAATCGCTCAATTAAGTGCTAATTCTAAATTGCCTCGCCGAAAAAACTGACATGAACGCTAGTTATCTAACATGGCTTTGCTGGCATGACATGGACAATTTTTTAATATTATTTTAATATTTAAATAAATAATTTTTGGCTTTTTTTTTCTTTAGGGGTGGCGAGGGTCACCGAGGACCCTTTGAAACCTTCATCTTTTATTTTTGCCAACACTGGCGTCGCTTCACTAAGGTTTGATGAGGTCGCAATGCTCTCACCCATGGCCTTCGCAACCAAATCTAGGCAAGGGCCGCCTTGCCCTCACCACGAAGGCCCTTGGTGAGGGAATCGCGGCCTCACCAGCCATTGGCGAGGGTTGCCAATGACCTTCGCCAACCCAAAAAAACAAAAAAACAAAAAAAACAAAAAAACAAAAAAACAAAACCAAAACAAAACCAAAAAAAAAAACAAAAAATTCAAAAAAAAAATCAACGTAGGACATTTGCCTGGTCCCAAGCTTTGAACCAGGGAAGATTGAGTCAGTTTATGTAGGTACGCCTTCCCACGATAGGTGAACCTCTAATTCAAGCTCTTCTAGGATAGCCTTTTAGTAGCAAACTACTTAGAATTTTAGTTCAAAGACTAGAGACACTTAGGGATACCAAAATGGTAACATTTCTAACTATTCGAGCTGCATTTCTTAGAGGATCCTACGAGGCTGGAGAAGAAGAAGTGTTTAGAAAGATATTGAGAGTTTTTACAAACACTCACTTTACTTCAGGGAACTCTGCCCAACACATTACATGCTCTTCGCCTTTTATAGGCATTAAGAGGTCACAAATAAACAAGGACCAAGTTCACAGGTCCAAAAACAGATAAAGGCTCCGAAAAATCTGGTCGGGAATTATTTTAGGTGATATGAACAGTGACAGTGAACAGTGATTTCCTAACCTATTACTACAGTAACTTACTAAAGTGACCTTGCTATAGGCCTATTTCTTGTTACGGGCATTATCTTTTGACTCATGAGAGTCAATAATCTCTTCCGTCACAGGCATTGTAGTCATAGTTTGAGTCATCAAAACTATGCGTCTCTACAAGAAGATGTCTTTCGTACTTCTATTCAAGTTCTGCAAGTCGGATATCAGAGGGGCGTGGAATGACTTGTGGTGTCCGAGTATTCAACATGTTTGTGTCGCTTGATGAACATGCTTCTTCATGAGTCTTGGAGGATCTTGGAGTGTTGGCAAGCAAGTTTGGCTGAGGCCAACTGGATGGTTAAGTATAGTAAGATGTGTTCATTCCTAAGGATAAGAACAGAGGTCCTTGATCATAAGGGCCTTGAGAGAGAGGGTCTCCTCATTGGGCATAGGGATTGTGCATAGTCATCTGTATCTATCATTTCTTGCTCAAGTGATGGATGTGTCCTTGCTTACTTGAACTCTTTGAGCGCTTCTTTGGTTTCTAGTACCAAGTCATAATGATCTCATGCAATGGGTACAGTATAATTTTGTACATCTTTAGGGATGGTCTTGTTTTCCTAGCATAAAACTCTCTGAAGTTCTCGGTATTGGTGTTCGTAGCAACCAACACAGCTTGAAAATGATTTATAAATACGGGCTTCCTTAAGGCGTGGTTGAGGTTTATAGGACATAATTCCTATACTTTGTGGAACATTAGCAATGGTGCCATTATTTCGTACAAAAGCCCATGATCGTCGAAAAAACACAACATTGTGGATCTCTGCGTCTGCTCGGATAGTTCTCAGCTCTTGTTGTAGAAGGTGCTTCCAGTAAGTGGAAGGATATAATCAATTAAGGAAAGCCAAAAGGTTTCTATCACTTTCATTTTCAATATTTCGATCGAGCTCGAATATCCTGGTTAGATTGGCAATGAACCTTCGGATTAGAATTTCAATAGTTATTAAGTATTTATTGGTTAAGTACCATAACAACCATCGGAGTTTATCAGGGAAGTAATCTTCCTTCCAAATTAGAGGGTGTATGAATGGATAGCTAGAATTTAATCCAAAATGATAAATGATTGAGCCTCCATGGAGTCTGAATAGGTCCGTGTGGTATTGCCAAATAAGGTTTTTCAGATTTTCAATGAGGCTATCATTCTGGATTTGTTCAATAATCTCTTGGGGGTATTACCAACTTGGCCAATCTCGTATTTTTTTGATATTATACTTTTTGTTGTGGTGAAAAGTATGGAAATCGTGACTCATGATATACGTGTTGATTTCTGCCGATGCCTTTCATCTAGATAGGAAATCAACAAGCACATTCTTTTTCCAGCAATGTGTTTGCTTTCAAATGAATATTTAGAAAATCATTCAGCTTATCGAAGCAATTGAAAATATGGAACTTGCTTCTATTTGAACTTGGTCATTTGGGGGAAAGTTGCCATGTCCAATTCCACCAGGAAGTGATGGCTGATGAGATAGAACTCGAACTTTTTTATTCCATTTTTTATCACCAAGATTTCTTTAAAAGTGGAATGATAATACATTTCAACCTATGAGAATTTTCCACTTTTGTAAGCACACAACTGTCACTTACCATCAATTTCTTTGAATAAGATGGATGCCCAATATTCATCACCATTATCAGTTTGGAGAATTCTCTTTCCTGTTGATGGGATTTGTAACGGAGAAAGAGTTTGCATGATCTCCTAAAATTTAGCAACTGCTTTAATCTGTGATTTTTCCCAAGGTAGATGATTCTTCTTTAGTATTGATTGAAGTGGAATAAGCAATTTTGCAATGTTAGGAACAAAGTCTCGAAGACAGTTAATTATCCTAAGAAATTGCTAAACCTACTTTGTCGTGAAGTTTTTTTTTGTGGAAATTTTAGCAATTCTTGCGAATGTGTGGCCCTGAATAGTATGTTTCTTTATTAAGGTGCATACCAAAAAATTCAATTTTTGTTTGGGCAATATTTATATTTTTTTGAGAAAGCATAATCCTATGCTCATTTACAATGTTTGCAAATTGCTCAAGAAGTTAGCAGTGAGATTCCTCATCAAGTTTGTAAAGCAAGACGTCATCAACGTATACAACTGCGCTTGAAAATATTGGTTAGAAAATTCAACATATGGTCTTTTGAAATAAGGATGGAGTCACCTTTGGGCTAAAAGGAAGAACCTTCCACTGAAAATGCTAGTTCAGAATACAGAACTCTATTTTGGGCCTATCTTCGGGATGAATGCCCAATTACCAAAATCCGACCTTAAGATCAAATTTAGAATAGATATGGGCTTTGGATAATCCAGCAAAAAGGGAATTTCTCGAGGGCAGAGAGAATTTGTCATCTTGAAGGAAAATGTTAAGAGGCTGATAGTTTATTACCAGTCACATCTTCCCTCTGTTTTGCTTAGCACACTCTTAAGTGAGCAATTTTACTCCAATATGGAAAAAAAAAAAAAAATTGGCATTCAAGTGAGCACCATACGAAAATTTTGACAGTCTTAATGTTCTTCTCCCTATTTATCTATGGATTGAAATTACTTGATCATTTGCTTAGCAAGCAAATGACCGACTGTTATCTAAGTGTATGTTACACTAACTAAAATTTGATGTGGATCACTGCATCATTCAACTTGAACAAGATATCTAAGTTTATATAGTACACTCAACTAGGTTTCTCCTTAACTATATATGATTTTTTTTATTTCATTATCCACTCATTTTCCTAAAGACACGAGTCAAATTTTGAGAGAAACAAATCTCGTGTGGAGAATTTTTATGTGAAGGCACATCGATTTCAATCCTAGATCTGTCCATATTAGCCACCAATTAACAAATCTGAACGAGTCATAGACTCACAACCATGTGTCAATGCCCCCATTTCATAAATATATATTAATTTATTTTGATGTATGACACAGTAGACAAATTCATCTCCTCTATGATGTGAAAGTTCTTATTGGCAAACTAAATGAAGCTAATCCTCCTTGTCCTGAATATCACTGGTCAATTAACAAGTCCGGTACCTCGCAAGAAAACGTATGCTTCTTGTGCTAAAAGATTTTGGTTCTAATAAAATATGAACTTTTTGATTTGACTTCAGAAGTACATATGCCAAGAAAGCTTACTAAACTCTTTTACTTAATGATGTGGCCATTTTATATTTTCTGTTGAAACAAGCGGGACCATGCATCGATTGATTAGCTCATATTGACTTTGGTAACTATTTTACACAAAAATAAATAAAAAATAAAAAAAGATTGGTGACTTTGAGAAAATATTTGGTGCAACTGTTAGTCATGTCATCAATGCGCGTCCATTCAATGGACAACAAGTGCCATTGTGGACCTGCCCCATTAGAAAATTGGAATCCCTCTTTGCCTCTCTCCTCTCGCATGCCTGTTTTTCTTGTTTACCGTTTCTTTCTCTTCTTTTTTTATGTCCTTTCTTTCCCTTTAGCCTCTGACCATAGGTTAGGGCTAGCGAGGGTGTTACGGCCCTCGTCAGCCAAAGGAGAAGCTCGCTTTCTTTTAGTGAGGGTTGCCTCGCCGAATCTAAAGAGAGTTTAGGAGGTGACGACATCGGAGTTGTAGGGTTCCTTGAGGATGTAGGGGCTAAGGGAGGGCTTGGGGTTGTTCATGGGCATATGCCAATTATGGATACCTAGGGGATCAATAGCATGCCCGAATGACATTGACGATGGCCATGGATGAGCATCGGCATGCTCATGAGCAAGTCTTCTATGGTTGGCTGATGTATTTCACGATGCGAGTGTCATCCATGGTCTTTGAAGGCAAAAAGAAAGGGAAGAAAACATTGAAAGAAAAGCGAGAAATGAAGGAGAGAGTGGGGCTTGCAAGTATTCTGAAAGGTGGGCCCGTGAGCAACACATGTGGCTCATGGAATGGACTAAGACGTGGTTGTCACAATTGCACCCAATACTTTCTCACGAGTCAATACACTTAGGCAACCATCGTATCGAAGAAATGAAACATACAAGCACACTTAGGGCGTGTATGGCAACATTTATGTTCTTCTATTTTTTATCTTTTGTTTTTTTGCTACTTGGACTAAATAAATAAATAAGAAGAGAAATCTGTCTGATAATGTCAATTAATTTTTCTATTTCTCATAATAGAAAAATGACTGAGGAATATATTTGGAATAAAAATAACAAGTAGAAAAAAATAGTTTCCGTTCTCAAGAATGATTTTTAGGAATAAGTCATTTTTTTTTTCTTTTTGTCTTCTTCCACGTTGCTCGTAACCGCACTTTTGCCATCCGCCGGCGGTGGCAAACGACATTTGATCGCCGATGGCAACGAACAATGGACGCACGATCAACTGGGTGGGCAATGAGCGGCAAGAAGAAAAGAAAAAAAAAAAATCTTAAGAAATTGAAAGAAATACTATGTTACAAAAAAAAAATTTATGGGTGTACAAAATGCATTCCTGTTCTTTTATTTATTTATTTATTTCAAGAATAGAAATTTTGTTTAGTTATCAAACACATTCTTTTACTTATAATTTATTGTAGAGAATAAAAAAACTACTATTTTTTTCAAATAAATTATTTTCCGAAACAAAAATATTACCAAATAGGCCCTTAACTAATCGTTTACATATATAGCAATTTAAAAGTATAAAAATTCAAATCATGGAAATTCAATTTCAATGTGTAACCAAATGCAACTGTCTTTCTATCTTATTGTGGTTGTCCTCTCCTTGCATATTGTTGCGACTTAACTTCAGATGTATCACCTAGAATTTGGTTAATGGACTACTAAGCTTAGACTTAGCTCAAGCTCTCTCAAGTCCATATCAAATCGCAACTTAGGTTCAAGTTTTTAGCATGCAAATGAATTTTATCTAAAAGTCATCACTAATCAGTTAGTGATAGGTTGATTAGACATAATAATTATTTTACTCCTACGAACTACAGAATTTGGTTACGGAGACTTGGTTACATTAGATTTCTCTAATACTCTTTCTATACCTTTTTTTTTTTTCAAAAATATCTTTGCAGGCAGTCTAGATTGGTTTTAGCCTAAATCACTATCATGCAATGGGGTAATTATGCAGGTGCGCAACCATTATCAAGCACTCAATGAATCAAATAAATTGCACCAAAGTAATTAAACACACCAAAGCAAAATATTTTTTTTTTTTTGGGTCTTGTCTTGAAATTAAAACATATATGACATGCACAAGTTATTTTTGTATTTTTATATTAAAATTATAAATTAAAAATTACTAAAAAATAAAATCTACCTAAAGTGAGATATTATCTATTTTAAGTTAAGAAATGGACTAACATAAATCCTATCTCAACTTAGAAACTTATCTCAACATGCCATTTAATTCAAACTAGTATCTAGCCTAGATATTATCTAAACATGCATTCTACTACTAAATGATATGATATGTCATGTGATCTTTTCTTTGTATTTTTTTATTCATTAAAGCTTGCAATTTTATCTAAAGAAAATTTCAAATATAGCAAAAATCATTCAAGATATCCATCGAGATTCAAATAAAAGATTATATCTCTACAAAAAAATCTCATCAAAATTTAATTTCTACAATTTTTTAGAGGGGTGGTGCCTACTCAAATATGGTGAACGTCTCCTCTTGTTGGGGGCAAAAATGCCCCTAAAGCTCTTTAGGGGAAGATAAATGGATCCTGGGAAAGAAAGTCAAAACATAATGGAATATAGATATCAGATAGAGATGAAGAATGGGTCTCCACTTTCCATTTGTTTACCCTCAGTTCTCGGGTCATCAAGCACGTTGAATCACATGAACAGGTGGAAGGCTGGGACTCCTTGAAGAATTCGAACGCCACTGGGAGTGGCTCGAAACAGGAACAACAACTGGGAGGCGACGGGGTGGCTGATTTACTTCGTCGTCGTTGTGGATCCCAATCAGGTCAGCCCTCATCAATGCAATGGACAACAGAAGGAGCAGCGACGTCCATGGGCGGTGGACTGCAACAACATGAAGGTCGGCATCGAGCAAGCAGGGGCAAATCAGAACAACTTGTCCTTCGGAAGTTGCAGCTCGTCACAAAGCTACTGGTGGTGTCAATAGGCTTGGCTCGTCTCATGACCGGTTCATGGCTATGCACAGCAGACTCGGCTGGCCAGCTCGGTACGTCGCGGGGTTGTGCTTCGGCCAAAGATTCCCTCAACGAACCTGCAAAATAGAAACGTGGCTGGATCAGTGTCGAGGGAAAGTAGCAGCTTCGTCGAAGATCCACAGGACTGCTGGCGTGGGCCGGTGTCGTTGTGGTTAGCGTCGTCAGGCGATCCAGTAAGAAGCCACTCGTTGTGTCGACAGGAGGCGATAAGGATCGGAAAAAACAACTGTTAATCGTTGAAGAAATCGGGTTCGCCGAGAACCCAGCTTTTCATATGGGACTTCTCGATCAGCAATTGGAGGTGTCGCGGTTCCTGATGCTGTGAAGAATCGGCAAGTGGGTCAACTTCGCGCGTATGTGGGGCTCTCTTCCAACCGTGGACTAAGTGTGACCTTTTAGCCTCTTTTCTCACTCGCTTTCACGAGCACTCTGTACAGAAGCTTCCCCTCACGATTTTTCCCCCAGTTCAGTGTATGGCCATGTATTCAATTGTGTGGGCCCCTCCCTTTTTGTCTATTGTGAGCCTGCTTTTATAGTGTCCAACTCTGCATTTCAAAACAGGAAATATGAATAAACCAAAGAAAGCCACCTACTGACTTCCCTCTTTTGTGAGGCTCTGTCCTTTTTTCTTTCCTTTGTATGCATTGCGGATCCATGTGTCCTCATGGAAGAATATTTTTTTTAAACATTCCTTCCCATCAGCTAATCCTTTCTTGCCTTTTTCTGATGTCTTTGTCCGCACGTTTACATTCACAGGAGCAGCAAGAAATTCTTTTTCCCATTGGATCATCCATTGATTTTGTTATTTTTAATAACTCACCAAAGATTGATTGAACATTGCCAAAAATCCTTGATTGTAATAGAATTTTTTCAGATTCCGAATCTCACAAAAATGAACTCACACTATCACCTTCCCACGTTTGCCATATATGAATAGATTGCATAAGTATACGAAAAATCCACCACCATATTATTGAAAATATCAAATTGCCATTCCTTATAAGTTAATTTTCAATTATCAAAGAATAATGAGCTTGGGCCAATTCCCTCTTTTTGTGAGCTTAGTCCAATGCGTCAAATTAAAGCTCAAACCATCACTTCAAACACATCCATTACTAGGCCAATGCAAATGCAATAATAAATAATACTCCTAAAACTATATGATACGCAATTTAATTCTACTTTTTTTAGGGGTTAATAATTAATCCCTAATTTTTTTATGCAATAAATAGATGATTAGGTCGCTAAAATTTAGGTGTCAACATATATCCAAAGGGGCCTCAATTGTACATATCGCATCCGCCGTCCTGGCTAATGGCTACCGGCTAGTAGAGCCTAACATCATTCTTAGCATTAATAACAGTGGGCTAATCCGCTTTCGCCGTCGCCCATCTCTCAAGATTACAGCCGGCGTGGCCGTTGCAGTTGACCATAGCGTCACCTTTCTTCATCTCCGTATAGCAGCAGCGGCTGGAGTATGAAAATGGAAACTTTCGTGGGAGAAAGATGAAGAGGAGAATTGAACGCCGCGGCCTTCGTAGGTTCGAAGTGGAGTGACGCATATAAAAATTTCTAGCCGGTTAAATGAAGGTTTAAAGTTGCCCCCCCTTTAGCTTGAGAGGATCCTAATCAGTTGATATTTGGTGATGTTATCGGATTCGACAAGAGAACTATCGAACTCGAAAGTCAAGATGCATCCACGGAGTTCGACTATCGAGGGTCTTTCGATAATTACCTAACGTATTAGTCAGCCAGTGTAATTTCTGTTCACAATCCACATCAAACCCCATTGATTTAGATTTATCAATCTTTCAAACTATAACTACTCATGGTAGTGATGTTGGAAGAAAATTGTGTAACAATCCGATAAATTATCAAAACAGTTCTAATAGCTCCCCGCTGGCAGAGCCTAGCATTCTTAGCATTAATAACAGCGGGCTAAACCGCTTTCCTCGTCGTCTATCTCTCATGATTACAGCCGGCGTGGTCGGTGCAGTTGACGGTAGCGTCACCTTTCCTCATCTTCGTACAGCAGCGGCGGCTGGAATATGAAAATGGAAACTTTCGTGGGAGAAAAATGAAGAGGAGAATTGAATGCCGCGGGTCGCCTTCGTAGGTTCGAAAGTGGTGTGACGCATATAAAAAATTTCCAGACGCTTAAATGAAGGATTTAAAGTTGCCCCCCTCTGGCTTGAAAGGAGCCTAATCAGTTGAATTTTGGTGATGTTATCGGATTCGACGAGAGAACTATCAAACTCGAAAGTCGAGATGCATCCGCATAGTTCGAGTATCATGGGTCTTTCGATAATTTCCCAACGTATTAGTCGGCCACTGCAATTTATGTACACAATCGACATTGAACCCCATTGATTTAGATTTATCAATCTTTCAAACTATAACTACTCATGTTAGTGACGTTGGAAGAAAATTGTGTAACAAACCGGAAAATTATCAAAACAATTCTAAACATATTATAATTGTGCCAATTCAGTTCTAAACCTATTGCATTTGTATCAATTTAGTCAATTTGGCCAATTTTGGCTTGCCGATATTGACATAGACACCGACCAATGCTGACGTGGCTTTTTTTTCTTTTTTGAATTTTTCCTTTATTTTTCTCTTTGTTTTTGTTTTTATTTTTTTTTCCTTTTTCCTCTGCCTAGTCGCCGGAGCAGGCAACGGCTAAGGCCAACGAGGTTGACATCATCAGCCACGGGTGAGGCTCGTGCTCACCATCATCAGGCGATGGCTAGCCACATCATGGCTAGGCAAGCTCAACCTTGCCCATAGTCCTAGCAAGGCATGACCTTGCTAGATCTAGGTGAGGGTGAGGGCAGCAAGGTCAAGGTTGCCCAACCATGGTGAGGCTAAGTGAAGGCATGACCTCTCCCAATGACGGCGAAGGCAAGCTTCACCAATGGCCGATGATCGGCTAGAGGAAGAAGAAAAGAAAAAAAAAATGAAAAAAATAAAAGAAAATATTTAAAAATTGCCACATCACATTGGTCGAATAGCCAGTCCGACCAATGTCCACGTTAATACTAGCTGATCAAAATTAACCAGATGAACCGAATTGACAAAATACAATAGGTTTAGAACTAAACCAGCAAAAAAAAAAAAAGGTTTATGACGGAATTGATAAACTTACATTAGATTTATGACTGTTTTGGTAATTTTCCCCATAACAAACGGATTACACATACCATCTATCACATAGAATTCCTCTCTCAAGACCCAAAAACTTTTAAGCTACTCTTAAAATTAGTACTTAGGCATCGAACCTATATATATATATCCGCACACACTACAAATTAAGACACCAAACCACATCCAAAATGGAGGTCGTAGTGGTATCCAGGGAATTCGTGAAACCATATAGTCCCACACCAAACCACCTCAAAATCCATAAGCTGTCTCTTCTTGATCACTTCCTCCCTAATCTTTACGTTCCCTTGGTCCTTTTCTACACCATCGAAGAAGCTGATCGAGCCGCCACAACACCCTCACACATGATACAACTTCTGAAGCAATCTCTGTCCGAAACTCTACCGCTGTTCTATCCCCTGGCGGGGAAGATCAACGGCGACGGCCTCTCCATCGAGTGTGATGACGAGGGCGTTCTCCTTGTCGAGGCCAGGGCCGAGTTTGCCCTATCGCGGCTACTCCACCGGCCAGACTTCGAAACGGTCAGGAAATTCCTGCCTTGCGGCGCTGCATGGAGGAGAGCAGAAGTGGGAGATCGTGTGGCGATGGTTCAAGTGACGGCCTTCCCCTGCGGCGGAGTTGTGGTCGGCGTACTCATTTCGCACGCCGCAGCCGATGGGGCCTCTTTCGCCACTTTCCTCAAAGGTTGGGCAGCCACGGCCCGCAAAACCGGCGAAGCACCGCGTCCCAGCTTTGATGGGCCCACTTTGTTCATCCAAAACAAAGCATTCTCCGAGGAGGATACCTACTTTGGCGTGTGTCCTGTCAACGGAGGCAGGTACAGAAATGACAAAATTCTGATATGGTAATGCATGCCAGGGAAAAGATGATAAGAAAACCCTAAGTTTTATCTGGGTAACTTTTCGCATCCTCTATTTTTTAAAATATACCGTTTTGCATGCCAATTCTCTTTTTACTTAGAATTTTTCATCGGTACATATTATAGTTTTATCATGAATTTATCATATTTCTATCCATATTAGTGATGTCATACTTTTAGCTGTCACCCCGACAGATAAATAAAAAAGCTAAATGAAAAACCCTTCTCTAGAACTAACCTTCCCAGCATCACAATCTAATTCTCGTTAACTCTCGATAAGAAGCACTCAACGTGATGACCATTTGAATATGGAAATCCACTTATAAATAAATGTAAAAGCCCTCTTCCATCTATCAAGTTGAGATCTTCCATCTATCTAAAATATTCTTGATAATGCTTACATCCTCTGTATTACCGCTAGTGTTGACATAGAGTTGGCCGATGCTTATTCCCTAGATACTATCATTGTTTCTTCTCTAAGATTCTAATCTCATAACTTGGGGGACTTCTATCCCCACACAGCATTGCTCCGTCAGGCTTTCAGCCATTGCAGACCATTCCCCGCCGCCAATGTTCTTTTAGATAGAGATCCGAATCCTAGAAGGCTTTTAGAAGTAGCCCCCGCGTTCAAGAGGAAACAAGAGTGTTCAGGTAGTAACTATGAGGATGATCTCTAGCTACTAATGAACCGTGCTTCATGGGTCCTCTTCCGTGTAGTGTATGACTTAGGATGTACGAGATTTACATAGATCTCTACTAAGACAAGAGGAAACCATCCAAATGCTCGAACTTTGAAGAACAGGTAATTTGCATTGCGCAAACATTTCATAAGTACCTTTCGAATCCATGCATGGGGTACGTTATCATATTGAACTAAACATTGCGTCGTTTGGTGATAAAATAAATTCATAGGTGAAATTCATGTACAGACGGTCCTGTGATCATAACATGTATGTACTTAAAAATAAGTAATTATTACCGAAAGTGCACATGTGAATGTAAAGGTGCAATCTTCCATTGCTTTAAAGTTTATAATAAGACACCTGGAAATTCTCTTTCCAATCAGATGAGTTTGGATTCATAACAGTATTGCCTGAAATTTTTCTATTGCGTACAAATGGGTGACATTTGGCGATATAGTTACATAGGAGGAACACTTAATTATTGTGCTCATTTCGTAACTTTAGGACTGACCATCGAGCTGTGCCAACCCACCGTGCCGAGCCTAGGCATAGACTGCCCGGGCCATTTTTTTTGTATAAAATATTAATTATTGTGCTCATTTCGCAAATCATCAGTAGTTGTGGCATGATAGCAAACTAGCAATAATTAATGCATTTGATGTTGCGTTTTATTTATTTTTGTTAAATTGTAAAGATCACGTTGAAATAAATTTAGCGTAATGAATAAGTGATAGATAATTACGCATACATCATTTTAGTTGATCAATATCGGCATCATCCTTTCAAGGTATGGTGCGAGGAGACTCGTGTTCGACGCATCGACCATGGCAAGACTCAAGGCCGAAACAGCTAATGTGGGAGTGCAAAACCCGACTCGCGCCGAAGTCGTCACGGCTTTGATGTGCAAATCACTGACGGCCACAATGACCAAGGTATCCGGCCTCGACAAACCGGTGGCGTTTACCAACGCCGTGAACCTCCGCAGAAGAGCCGTCCCGAATTTCCACGATGACTCAATGGGGAACTATGTATGGCTGCCAACTATCCTATGCCCGCTCGAAGAGAAGGATTATGACGGCCTGCCCAGCCTCATTGGCTGGCTTCGACAAGCGAAGAGCAAAATAGACGGCGAATTCGTGAGACGCTTGGAAGGCGACGGCGGATTGAATGCGCTACAGGACGCCCTTGGGGAAATGAGGGAGTCTCTAGCCCGCACGGATCGACTCGTAACGTTCTCGAGCTGGTGTAACTTTGGTCACTACGAGATCGACTTCGGGTGGGGGAGGCCGGCATGGGTGAGCCCGGTTGGTTTCCCGGAGGAATCGGGAAACTTGATCGTGAACGTTGTGCTTCTGTTGGACACGAGGTGCCGCAAAGGAGTCGAAGCGTGGGTTTTCATGGACGAACAAGAGCTTGAAGTGCTGGAACAAGACGAGGAGCTGACAGAGTACGCTTCCATAAATCCACCTATTTCGGAGATCGAGGATTGATGATGGTCTACGGTCTGGTTCTCCATGATATGAGCTCGTTCAAGCCTTTTAATTTTGTGTTTCGGGTTACTGGAAAAGGAAGTCTTCGTCTTCATATGAATAAAGTAAAATCGTTAAAATGAATCAATATCACATGCACCGACTTTGTTGGAAGATACGCAGCTTGACAGAATATTTGATTGATTCTAATCCGATTTGTACAGATCAATTAAGATTAGATCTAGAATAGATTGATTTGTAGGATCATTAATTTCCTTGTTCACTCTTACTCTTGTATTATAATTGCTGAGGATGTACATCAATTCAATTCATTGAAGACAATAGAATATACAAAATATTCTCTCCATTCTCGAGTTCTTCAATCTCTCTGTTTTTTTTCATCTTCTTACATGGTATCAGAGCGGTAATGAAGTTCTTATTTGCTTCCGCTTTCTTTATCTCGTCCTTCATCGAGATCTTCAATACTCTTATCTCCTTCCTTCTTCCTTCTTTTATCTCGTCCTCTGTTGAGAGCTCCAAATACCTTTTCTTCGTTCCTTCTATCGAGATCGTCAATCCTGCACAAAATTGACATTTCAGTATTTTTTCTACCATGACAAATAACTTACCTTCAGCCTATGATGAGCGTCCACAGGATGAAAATCTTGTGCAAACTACAGAAAGTCGGGACACTATCTCCGCTAGAGACGCCGCCAGATCTCACGAACAACCTGTTCGAACTCAAGAAAGTCATAATCCTCTGGCTCAGTCAATTCTAGGGCAGCCCTACTCGATTCAGCCCATTCCGGGCCAACCAATAGTGGGTCATCCTTACCAGTGGCCACTGTTTCAGATGCAGCCCAACCCATGGTTGTTTGGGCCTAGCCCGAATACATCATCGCCAGGAGTTCAAGGGCCATAGGCCTTTGGCCAACCCGCTGGCAGCCCACCAACCATAAGCGGAAGCGTGACCGACGGGTCGGGTGGAGCAAATACGGGGCAAACAGATGTGAGTCATGGAGCCAGTTCGAATTCGGGTATGGGAGCGAATCCCTACCCGGGTTTCTCGCCCGGATTTTTGCCATTTCCAGGATCTTTTTTCACCGAACGGCCAGAATCCAGCGACCCCCTATTCATTTCCACCGCCGACGAACCTGAACTGAAGTTAATCAGCTAGTAACTTACCGAGCACGAAAACTACTCCAGGTGGTCGCAAGAATTCCGGCAAGTGCTGGTGACTAAGGACAAAGATGGATTCATCGACGGGACCATCGCTGTTCCTTCGGACGAGCGCCTGGCGCGACACTGGAGGAAATGCAATCAGCTTGTCCGAACCTGGATCGGCAACTGCATCTCTCCAAAGGTCGCAGCCGAACTTCCACCCATAGAAGACGCTCAAAGGATGTGGGAGAATATAAAAGAAATGTACGGCAAACTTGACCGTGCCAAAAAAATTTCTCTCATGCAGGAACTGAGCAATTTAAAATAGGGGAACATAAAGGTCACGGCTTGTTTCAACAAGCTATCATCTTTGTGGAATGAACTGGAAGCCGTCGAGGAAAAGCTCGAGGGAGCAGAATCCACTTTAAAGAAATATCGTTCGATCAAAGAAAGGGAAAAGGCTACGCGTTTCTTATTGATTTTGAACGAGACTTACTTTACCTTTCGTTCACAGATCCTGGCCATGGACCCTGTCCCTCCGATCGGACGGATCTACCAGTTGGCTGTGCAGGAGGAAAGCCAATGTCTCGCGTCGCCGAAGCCTACAAGAAACGGCGACAACATCGCTCTTGCAGCCCACGGCGAACGGAGAGACGAATCCGCGAAAACCCTAAATCGAGAGAGAGACAGAAGAGGCGAATTAGGGTTTGGAGGCGGATTAAGGTTCGGAGGAGGAGACGCCGCCCGCTCCTTTAAAAGAGACGGCATCAACGGCCGAGATCTAATGCGCAGATCGGACGGGCCAGATCGTGGGTGCAGATCGGATGGGCCAGATTGTGGGCGCGGATCGGACGGTCTTCTTGGCCCTGAAGGCGCGGATGGATCTGACGGTGGATATGATTCCACGACTAAAGGAGTGGACGGCCAGATATTTGCCACGTCATCAAAGAATTTCCGACCAAATTTTAAGGCAAAAGGTAAAATGTTTTGCGATTATTGCAAACGTTCTAACCATATGATTGACAGCTATTGGAAATTACATGGAAGGCCCGGAGAAAAGGAGAAAAAAAATATAAGCTACCTATCAAGTGACTGGACCTACTGGCCAAAGTACTGACCAACCTATCTCTTATGGTCAATATCAACAATTGATGCATTGCTCTACAGAAAATGGAAACCTCAAACAAAGGAGGAAGTTTCTCAGGTATCTCACATTGCCTTATTAATTCAATTTCAAGAAAGGCATGGATTATTGATTCAGGTACTAGCGATCACATTATTTGTGATAAGGGATTTTTTACAAGTCTGAATGAGGCATTAATTTTTCCTGTCACCGTGCAATTACCCAACGGGAATGTCACACATGTGAATGTGATAGGAACAGTAAAGCTTAGTCCTCAAATTACACTTGAGAATGTTCTTTATGTCTCGGAATTCCAGTTTAATCTTATTTCTATCTCAAGAGTATGCAAGGAGAATTCGTGCCGGGTATTCTTCGATGCTGACACGTGCTTCTTTCAAGCCCTTTTGACTGGCAGACTGGTGGGCTTGAGTAGTCTTTCTGAAGGCCTTTATTTCTGGACACATTTTCCAAGTAATTTCAGTTTTTCTAGTGCATCTTTCAATAAGACATCATTGTGTAATTTGACTACCAATGAAAAGAATTTCATTATGCACTTAAGAATGGGCCATAGTACTTTCTTTCCTTATGCACAATGCTCCATATGCCCTCTTGCCAAACAGTCACGTAATCCATTTCCTTTAGGGAATACTCGTGCTAATGAAATTTTATCATTGATTCATGTGGATAGCTGGGGGCCTTACCATACAGCGAATCATGATGGGTCTCGTTATTTTCTCACCATAGTAGATGATTGCTCTTGTGCAACATGGATTTTTTTAACGTAGTCTAAAGGCCAGGCTTATTCTCATTTGAAGACATTTATTGCTCTTTCGAAAAATCAATTCAAAAAGTCTATTAAAAGGATCCGAACTGATAATGAAAGGGAGTTCTTCAGCCATGATTGCATTTCATTGTTTTCATCTCATGGAATTCAACATGAAAGCTCTTGTATATACACCCCACAACAGAATGGGGTAGTTGAGCGCAAACACAGGCATCTTCTGGAAGTTGCTAGAGCTCTGAAATTTCAAGCAGCAATTCCAGATGAATATTGGGGAGAATGTGTTATTACAGCAACTTATCTTATCAACCAAATGCCTACTCGGGTATTAAATGGGAAGACACCTTTTGAGGTATTATTTGGCAAGGCACCGAAGCGGACACATCTCAAAGTCTTCAGGTGTCTCTGTTATGCAGCTATAATGGGCCCTCAAGACAAACTGGATCCTCGTGCACGTCGCTGTGTATTCATGGGGTATCCTAACCTTCAAAAGGGATATAGAGTCATGGAGCTGTCTACAAAGGAATTCTTTGTAAGTAAAGATGTTTTATTTCATGAAAACGTCTTTCCTTTCAATGAAAAAAACACTCTCACATGAAGAATCCGGTACAGTGAGCATTCCCCGTCGCCCTGTGTCAAATGATCGGGATCTTGATTATATACCATTAGCAGTATCTACTCATAATCATTATGTGCAAATGAATCCTTCGGTAGCAGAACCTATTTCTGATGAGGATCAGGTTCAAGAGAATGTCTCAGGGAATTCAATTGCAGATTTTTCTGCTAATGAAGAAATGGAAGAAACCTTTCCTACTTCAACCAGGGCAACAACATCTTCACCTCCGAGATTAGATCCTCCACGACGTTCTGGTCGAGCTACACGACCTCCTACTTGGACCAAAGATTATGTATGTGCTGCTCACAACTCACCAAGTATCAAATATCCAGTTTCATCCTATGTTTCCTTCCATAATTTATCATTAGAACATAGATGTTGTATCAGTAGATTATCGGAGGATAAGGAACCTACCAACTATAATGAAGCATTTGCTGATCCAAGATGGCAGAAGGCCATGGAAGCAGAATTATAGGCCTTGATTGACAATAAGACCTGGGATCTTGTCACATGGCCACCAAATTGTAAACCAATTGGCTATAAATGGGTGTACAAGATCAAATATCGAGCTGATGGCTCCGTTGAAAGATTCAAGGCACGCTTGTTGCCAAAGGCTTCACTCAGCGGGAAGGGTTTGATTATCACGAAACATTCTCACCTGTTGCCAAAGACATCACAGTACGTTCATTTTTTACAGTTACAGCTATTCGTGACTGGTCCCTACACCAAATGGACGTTCATAACGCCTTCCTCCACGGAGATTTAGATGAAAAATTTATATGGACGTTCCTCAGGGATTACGGAGACAGGGGGAGAAGAAAGTGTGTCGCCTCCGAAAATCCCTTTATGCGTTGAAACAAGCTTCTAGGCAATGGTATGCCAAATTTACAAGCACTCTTACAACAGCAGGCTTCCAACAGTCCCGACATGATTATGCCTTATTCACGCGGATTGAAGGTATGTCATCTATCTATTTGATGATATATGTTGATGATATTCTCATTACGGGAAATGATGAAACTGCCATAGGAGATTTTAAGAAGTATCTACATGCAATTTTTCACATTAAAGACTTAGGAGCACCTAAGTACTCTCTTGACATTGAAATTGCCCGTTCTGAACAAGCGATTTCGCTCAGTCAGCGAAAATTCATATTGAAGATTATTTCAAAAACAGGTTTGTCAAGTTGCAAGCCAATTGTTATTCCCATTGAACAGAACACTAAATTGACAACCACAGATTATGATAAGGGAACTTCTCAAGAAGATGACTTCATTTTGGAAGATCCTTCAAGCTATCAAAGGCTTGTCAGAAAGCTCATATACCTGACAATGACTAGGCCGGACATCTCTTATGCAGTGCAGACTCTTAGTCAATTCATGCACAATCCGAAGCAATCACATCTGAATGCTGCATTTAAAGTCGTGAAATATCTGAAGAAGTGTCTAGGTTTTGGAATACTCATGTCTAGAAAATGCAACATGGAGATGACAGCATATTATGATGCAGACTATGCAACTTGTCCCATGAGTCGAAGATCTGTCACTGGATATTGCATCAAGTTAGGAGATTCTTTACTCTCTTGGAAGACTAAAAGACAACCCATTGTTTCTCTATCTTCAGTTGAAGCAGAGTATCGAGCTATGACCAAAACCACTTGTCAGATAGTATGGATTCGGGGTCTTCTTAAGGATCTTGGAATACAGGTACAAGGGGCAACAAAGCTATTCTGTGACAATGATGCAGCTTTGAAACTTGCAGCAAACCCTATAGTGCATGAAAGAACCAAGCATATAGAGGTAGATTGCCACTTTACACGAGACAAGATCTTAGAAGAAGTCATTGAAGCAAGAGGAATTGGGACAACAGAACAACCTGCAGACATCTTCACCAAACCTCTATGTCAAAGACAGCACGCATATCTTCTGAACAAGCTAAGTGTCTTAGACATATACAAGCCACCAGCTTGAGGGGGAGTGTTGGAAGATACGCAGCTTGACAGAATATTTGATTGATTCTAATCCGATTTGTACATATCAATTAAGATTAGATCTAGAATAGATTGATTTGTAGGATCATTAATTTCCTTGTTCACTCTTACTCTTGTATTATAATCACTGAGGATGTACATCAATTCAATTCATTGAAGACAATAGAATATACAAAATATTCTCCCATTCTCGAGTTCTTCAATCTCTCTGTTTTTCTTCATCTTCTTACAGACTTAATTTTGGTTTTTATCTTTCATTTCAATAATAAGTGTATTAGACGTCCTAAAACTTATCATGAAAGTGCAATCGAATTCTAAAAAAAAAAGGAACCACATCCTAAAACTTATCACGAAAGTGCAATTGAATCTTAAGATTTTCAAAAAATGCAACTAATGAAAGGACTTTGATTGGATCAATTTGATAAGTTTTAGAATTTGATTGCATTTTTTTAAAATTTTAGGACTCAATTGTATTTCTATGACAAATTTTAGGACTTGATTGTATTCTTTAAAAGTTTAAGATTCAATTGTACTTTCGTGACAAATTTTAGAACTTTTAATATATTTGTCTCTTCATTTTAATTAGCGGTGTGGAGACTAGATGCTGCTAGTATCTTGTAATCTTTGTGAGTGATGCAAGCATCGCTTGTTACCGTTATTATTTCCATTGATGTTATGATTCTTGTGAAAATGAATAACAAGGCTGATTCTTGTGTTGGGTGTCTGCTTTTGAAGTAATTACGACTTTCTGTTGTATTACTTCCAAAAAAAATGGGCGACTCTGAATCAACCGAGTTTAGATATGTTCTCTAGACGAAGTTAAGGCATAATTGCATATGAATTTTACATAATGTTGACGTCATAATGAGATATAGGGCTACGGCGGAATCCAAGCGCAGCTCAAATTTAGAAAATGCTTGTCGCGACCAAAATTTCAAGTGCATCGTCTAAGATTTGGCTAATAGATTACTATGCCTAGACTTAGTTCGGGCTCTCCTAAGCCTATACCAATTCGCAACTTAGATTCAATTTCTTAACATGCAAACGAGAGTTGCCACTAATCTATTTTTTAGTGAGTCAATTAGAAACCCAAGTAAAGTAATAGGAGATTTACTTTTACTCCTACGAACCAGAGATGGTGAGTTAATGACTTGATTACGTTAAATTTCTCTAACTCCCTTTCGTTACCTTTATCTTTTTTTTAAAAAAAAAATGTTTGGCAAGCAACTTGAATTAATTTCAACTTACTTCCCTAACATGTAAGGTGATCATGTGAGTGCGCAAATGACCAATTAAACATCTAAATAAAACAATGAATAAATTACAAGACTTACCTCATAACAACGAAAGCATCTGTATCGTTAAATCAAAATTCATATCCACAACCCTAGATATGATTTCTAATTATCACGCAATTTTTTTTTCTTTTTTTCACTTATTTAATGATAATCATGCTTTATACAATGCATGCTACTAATCTAATATAAAGTGATATGAGATGGCAATATGACCTAAGTTATATGACATGAGTAAAGTAATTTTTTTTGTGTTTTCTTCATGAAATTCGAAATTAAAAATGCAATAATCAAATGTGCAATCTAAATTAACCTAATGACTTAATTTTAATGACGGGCAATTTCTAATTAAATGAATTTAGTAACAATCACTAAATGAAGTGTATTTCATGAACCTAATCTTACATGACATGCGCATGATTTTTTTTGTATTTTTTATGAAAATTCGTAATTAAAATTGCTAAAATAAAAATAAAAATCTAACTAAAGTGAGATATTATTATCTATTTTAAGTTAGGAATAGACTAATTTGAATCTTATCTTAATTTAAAAAAATATCCCGTCATGCAATCCAATCCAAAAAATATTATCTAACCTAGATAGTACATGCATTTTTTAAAAAAAAAAAATTCTATCATGCAACTTTATTTAGGAAATCAATTTTAATCTACATGGAATGCAAATGCAATATTTTTTTTTTTTGTATTTTCGGGATAAACAAAACAATTAAAAGATAAACACCAAATCATCAATCGTCATCAGAAATGCTAATGATCATTCGAATTTAGATTAAAACTTGATTATTTTGCTAATAAAATTGATAGATTAATCTTAAGCCTTAAAGATCAAAATATCAATTTTACTGCCGCATGAATAAAAATTCGTGTGCGATTGCGAATTGAGGCGGTACATCGGGAATTTCAACCATGCATCAAGAAATATTTCAAATAAAGAGACAAAATATCATAAACTAAAATAAGATAAAATAAATCTACCTAATAAAATAAACTAAATCTCTACTTAAATTCGAATTTTTTTCAAAATCCGCACGGCAAAATGGACCACGATGGAGGCTCGGCGCGGCACGGTTCAAGGACGGTGGCTGTGGTGGTGGGTCACCGTCGGTCGAAGGTCGCGGTGGTCGGAGCTTCGGCGAGGTCCGGCGAAGGTGGACCAGCAGCGAAACAGGGGAGCCCGGTATCGCGGGGGCTGCAGGGGAGTCGCTCGGGCAGTAGGCGGAGCAACGGCTCAGAAAAACAGGGCACAGGCCGGCAGAAGGGAACTCAGCAACAGGGGCGACGTCACAGGCAGAGGTGTCGTGCGACCGAAGCAGGAGCAGCGGCAGCGTCGCAGGGGCAAGCAGCGGAGCTGAGGGCGCTGGGCTGACGGAGGCGGGTCACGACGGCGACACAGCAGGCAACGTCGGGAACTGGGTCGAGCAGAGGCCGAAGGCAGGGGCGGCGTTGCTGCTCGGAGGCCGGCGGCACAGCCCGGAGACCGGAGATGCAAGGACCGGCGGTGCAGCAAAGGAACCCCTAGAGAAAATGAACAGTAGGGGTCCTCTCGCATTCCCTCTCTTCTGTCTCTTCTCTCTGCTGTTTGCTTTTTGACTTTTGTGTCTTCTCAGGGGACTGTCTGCTTTTTGACTTTTGTGTTGCTCCTCCGAAGAAAAACCCCACCGAAGGAACAAAACAAAAGAAAAATCACTCTTTTCATGTTAAATTTCTGACCTAAAAAGAACGAGAGAAAAAAAATCCTAAAACCTTATGTGTTTAACCTTTTTATAGGTCGCATCAATATTCATGAAGATTTTTTTTTCAAATATAATATTTATTTTTCTAAACGTAATATTTACTTTTTCAAACACAATATTTATTTTTGATGTAATTCGGGATTGCAATAGAATTTTTTGCAAATTTGAAATCTCGCAAAGATGCTTTGTCGTAAAATCTCCTCGAGGATAGGGTTTGGGCTGATTTGCTCTCTTCGTAAGCTTAGCCCAACTCATCAAATTAAAGTTCTAAACCACCAAATCAAACGCATCCATCACTGATTCAATGTAATTGTAAATTAAAAATAAATGCACATAAAATTATATGTTATGCAATTAATTAATTAATTGTAGGGATTAAAATTGATCTATGATTTTTTAATGTGATAAATAACTAAACGGGTCATCTAAATTTAGATGTTAACAATGCTTGTGGCAGTTTAGGAGCTCATGAAGAGTTGTGAGGAAGTAGGAATGATGTTTAAAGTCTAGTGATGTGGTGGTGACTTGACTCAACGTTAAGCTAAAGTGAAAATTTCTATAATATGTCTCAAATTTAATTTCATGAAGGAAGAATGAAAAATCTAAAGAGGTTTCTTAATTTGAGTAGGTTTTTTTAGTTTGGATCCTCCCATCTTGGATCCAAAAAGTATATACATATATATATATATATATATATATATATATATATATGAGATGGGTTGTAGTTATAGAGCACTAGGGCAAACCAAGAGAAGCTTTTGGTTGTAACAACCGATTTTGCGGCATATTCATCATTTACATTATGAAGAAAGTGCAAGGGTTTTAAAGCCAATAAATTTTGTAATAAAATTTGTGAATCACTTCGTGAGATTAAAAAATTATCTCTTGTGTAATTGTGAGATGACTAAATATTACGTGAGTTACTAAGTATAATTGAGGATTGGAATACATAAAAAGCGTTAAGTGACTTGAGTGTACCTGTTATTTCCCATGTATGATTGATTTAAAGTGGAATATCGTGCTTTTCTCCACATGAAATAAGTCTCACTGGCCAAACCAAGTAAATTCAATATCCAGTTTATTTTCTTTGTTTTGATTATTTTGTTGTTCGATCGCTTGCCTTTTGCAACACACATTTTGTGACGGTAACGCGTCGCCGTAGCTAATTATTATTTGCAAGCAAAGACATAAAACGGACGGAAATAGTTGAATATTACCTATGACTGAGGCTATATTTATCTTAGGGAAATAATTTTCCGCAAATTGGTTTTCCAAACTTTCACTTATATGATTTTTGCTAAAAATAATTAATCAATGGAAAACCATTTACGGCAGAAGGAAATATGTATTTTTACAGCCGAGGGTACCGGGGAGCCTTGGATACATAGCCATTGGCAAGCGTCAAGGGACTCGGATCCATGGAAGCCAATGTCCGGAGCTCTCCATCGCCTTCCAGAACGGCCATCTCCGCTTCATCCAACGTGACCCAAGCTTCGATCCCATCGCCTTCTCTTGTGTCGGCCAAAAGCATGAGGTTCGGGAACACCGGCTCGCTCACCCCGTAACTGCTAACCCACACGGGTTTTCCCCACCCGAAATCGACCTCGTTGAACCCCAACTTGCATCAGCTGAAGAGCCCCAAGTGGTCGGCCCCATCCTCGGAGGCCCCAGCGCTGCTCATTTCCTTCAGAGAGTCCATGATCCTATTTCTCCTGTTCGCGCCCCTCAACTGTTCGACGAAATGACTGTCGATTCTTGAAATCGAGTGCTTGACCTCATTGACTAGAGCACGCAGCGATCTGTCCATATTGCTCGCGGACTTGGCGTTGGATATCCAGAGGATATTTCCGAGGGAGCAGTCGGACAGGGGCGGCTCGATCCTCTTCCGCAGGTTCACGAGGTTGGTCAGGATGGAAGGCCTTTGGATGCCATTTCTTCTCTCCGTGGCGGCCGCCATGCAGCGTTGCCATATGAAGGCCGAGACCGACTCAACAGTGGTCGGGCATTCGAGTTGGAGCCTTTTGCTTTGGCCTTAAGGGTGGCTATGGCCGAGGCGTCAAATAAGAATCTCTAGGTTATGGGCTTGCCCTTTTTTAACGACGAGCCCCATGCGACCGCAAACGTCTCTCTAAGCTATAAGTCCTCAGTTGGGAAGAGAGACGCCGCAGAGAAGTCAGGGATCACTGCCTTGTCACCCCGGGCAGCAGCAGACCACCCTTTGAGGAAGGTGCTGAAGGCAGCACCGTCGAGAATTTTGTGCGTTATGCATATGGATGGCGATTCCGCCGCACTCAAAAATGTTGGCTTGGATATTGGCGGCACGGGTCCCTGAATAAGTTTCTTTCTGCACAAGATCAATCGGGAGGAACTTGCACAACAGCAAGAGGTCCGGGTGGGCCAGGAATTCCGATAAGGAGCAATCGACTCGTGTTTCTGCGTAGTAAGCTCCTTCATCGTCACAATCAATGGTGAGCTCATCCTTGAGATTGCCGGCGAGCGGGTAAAAGCGGGCCAAGGTCGTCGACAAAGATCTCTTCAGAAGCTCTAATTTGGCTGGGACATCACTACGTCCGAGGCGAGCGTCTGGAGAAAAGAAGAGGATGACGGGACCGTAAGGAGAAGGAATTGAGCTGGTCACGTAGACAGAGTTTGTAAGTCCTGAGGTGAGGGGGAGTTGGGGATGAGGGCTTTATGTGCTTTCTGGAAGTGATGATAACTTCCATGATTTATGGCCTTATTTGATTTGCTAGTCCATGGAGATGGCGAGTAGAGCTGATTCATCTCCCGTATATATAAGCAAAGGGCATGTTCCACGCGATGTTGATGGAAGTGGATGACTCACGCAAAAAGACGAACAGAACAGGTGCAACCACTACAAGGTTTCAGACCATCTGCTCAGCCATTGGCCAGATACGATGTCCCAATCAATGTCGGCTCATCATGGAGATTCTATTGAAGTAACAAATCAAAAGGGGAAAAATCAGCATGGTTGTCAAGCATAATCTTCTACAGATCAGTACGAACATATCAACGTCCATTTAAGCTTTATCCGTAAGCTGTGACGATCGATGCGAGAGAGTCCAAATAGGCTGAGGAGGCCAGCACGCCAAAGGAGATGCGACTATTTTCTAAATATTTCTTAAACATATATGTCGCGTTGAAAAATGGGGGCTTGTGTTTTACTTTTGTCAAGGCTCGTCCTGCTGAATGTGAACGGGTCCCTTTGCTCAGCTCGCGCTCTGGAAGATTGGTGAATTTAGTCGGGGTTCCAACGTCATGTCCCGTCGGTACTACCGGCATCGACCGTGCAAGTTGCTCGCCGCGGGGAAGAAACGCGGTGGTCAGACCGGAACAGCAGCTCCAGCCGCAAGCAAACAACTGAGAGAGCATGCCATCTGAAAGGAGAGCTTAGCAACCCAGGTGGGGGGGTTGGCACCAGTTCAGGCAATCCGATCCATATGATAAAGCGGGTCATTTTAAATGGATCGTGATTTGACCGACTCATACCCGACACTATTCAAATCAAGTTGATCCATTTTTGCCCGTGTACCAAACGGTGTAACTTTTTAACCAAAAAAGAAAAACGTGACAAAAGCACCTAAGCGTTGTTATTAAACGCCTAGGACTAGGAAAAAAAAAAAGATCTTCAAATTGCGAGATCTCCACGACTTATTTAGATGTTAGTTAAGTTGACCCTAGTTCTTGCACCTGCGATGTTACGGTCTATGTAGCAATGACACTGAGACGCGACGCGTGACGTGATAGGATATGTTACGCCAAGTTTCTCAAAAATAAAAATTTTATATGTTAGGACACGTTATATGTTAAATATATATTTATATTTTATCATTTTATAATTATTTGAATCAAATTTATTTGATTCAAATTCATAAATAAATAATAAAAGTCTAGAATGAATTTACGCTAAAAATATTAATCTACTATTTATTAATATCATTCATTATTTCAATTTGACTAATTCAACTCCATTCCAATAATCCATAAAATTTGGAGAAAAAATAGGCAATTCACATTTTGGACTTGTGTGTTAGACATGTCGAAGAGAAGAGAAAAAAACTTGGGGTGTAAATTATGTATCACAGGAAGTAAGAGTTGAAAGGACAAAGAAAACGAAGTTTCTCTTTTTTTTCTCCATTTATTAATTTTTTTTATTTTTTATTTTTTCACATATATATTTTGACATCTCATTTATTAAAACTTGTATTTCAGAATTTCAACTCGAGTATCGAAAAGTGTTGGGAAAGTTAATCAAATATCATATTTTTCGACACATGTTGATTAAGTGTCCGAGAATATTAGACATGTGTCAAAGTATCTGATACGATATGAAAAATTTTATAGAGTGTCAGTACTTCCTAGGTTACGACGAATTTCCTTCAAAATACGACCATAATATTTCTGGCCAGAAGTTTGTTCCAGAAATAAGTTTGAAACAAAAATCCGTTTAGTAACGTAATTTTATTTTTCTATTTTTGGAACAAATTGTTAGTTTAGACATAGGTTCGGAATATAAATGAGAAATAAAAATTTTCTACTTCATTTTTGGAACAAAAATAAAAAATAAAAGCTATTCTCGTCATTTGCCCTAATTACTAGCTAGCCATGCACCCACCACTGCCCACTACTGTCTATTGTCGTAAGAAAGAGAAAAATCTTGTATCGTTATCAAATACTTATTTTTGCCCAAAAACTTATTTAGGAATAAAAATAGAAAAATCTATTTTTAACTATATATTGATTTTTGAATCAAAATAGTTATTATCCGCACCCTAAACTTATCACGTTTTCCTCAAGTTCTATAAAATTTCATCTTGACATGTTAAACACCAAAGCAACCAACAGGTGCCCCAAGATATCGCCAGTAGTTCTAGGTATTGCTTCAAGATCGAAGATAAAGTCGAACTTTTTGACGTACAGACACGGAGAGCATAATAAAATCCGTGAACCCGGCTTATCTTCCCGGCCGTTGGAAGAAAAGAGAGTGAGAATAGACAGATCCGAAAATGGCGGTAACATAAGACATCATTACCCTGTTCCCTTCTTAACGTTAAGTAGCTATCAAAGAAGGACCAGATATACCTTTAAAAACCAGAGACTGTCGCCCACGTTCCATCAGAACTTGCTCTATTGTGGGTTTTTCGATGACGAGTGTGCCGCCTCTTTTGTCCCTACAGTCGAGCAATTGCAATTGCGGATGGCCACACACCGTTTGTCTACTTGGAATGATCGCTTAGTTTCGCTTCTCTGTCATTAAAAAAGGAGAAGAAAAACGTTTTAGAATTAGCTTCGATAACAAAACGACTTACTTGAAGCTTGATGCCAAGAGCTTGGTTGTAGGTCTCATGGAAATTCATGTCCCCTAGATGCTCTGTCGGAAAGATGAGTAGAGAAACAGCAAAAGAGGATTAATCGGGATTAAATAGCAAAAAAATTGTGCAGATTTGCCTTTATATAGGTGAAATAAAAATGACCATTCGATGATGAACTTCATTAGGGATAGTTGGTGTCATGAAATTTGGCCAAATCTACCTCTTTGGCATTATGAGATGCCATCGATTTTATGGAATACATCCAAATGGTAAAATGACAAATTCTCACCATTCATGCACCATGTCAAATGTCCAGTCAGCTAATGACCTGCATGGACCCTTTAGGGATTGAGCAATAATGTTTCTTCACTGGCATAATCATCTTGGATCACAATGGAAAAACAAGCTGCAAGCTGAATCAGCTGAACGGAGATTCATTTTGCGATTACCCCCTTTATTTCTTATTGAAGTATATGCAAAGCTCAAAGGCATTGTCAGAAATGCTACTGCTGACTGATTTTAACATCTCATCTAAACAGCCGGGATCAATCAGCTGGATCAATCAGGTTCCAAAATTGGAGGACATAGATCCTTTCTCGTCTTACGTTTCTAGGTTACTGCCATAAATTTCTAGCTTCATTAATGAACTAGTCAGGACTCGGGAGTCAAGTTTTTATAATCACTGGGACCGTAACTGGCGAATAGCTCCGCAAGCAGCGAATTCTTCCTCCTAGGATTGCATCTCATGTCTCGGCAGAGCCGATCATTGCAGTATATTTGCAGCATGACGCTGACCCGATGCCTTTTATATTTGTCCTGCACATAGCGACGCGTACATTTTTCCCACTTCCTTGCCTCGTCCTCCATCTCTCTTATTGTTGGTAGCTCAAACTGTCCAGCGAGAAATTGCGTGAGCCACTTACTTCTCATCTCGGTCGTGTACAAAGTGGAGGGACTCTCTGCATATCCCAGTATTGCCAGTTGCGGAATCCGTGGATGAATGCATTCCCTGAAACATAAATTGTTTGGCTGAATATTCGAACCCAACTCGCAAGATGAAATCAAAAGTAAATTCACGTCTTCCAAGGCCAGCTCTTAAGCAAAGAATTGACTCAGAAGGGCGAAATTTGCTGGAGACAATACCTGTACAGAGGGTAGGATGACCCGGCTAAGCATTTCTGGAAGTAATTCGAGGAAAAGATGTTCTTGAGCTTCTCTTCACTTTCATAGCCCGTAGCAAAGATGACTACATCTGTTGGATGATATGAATTTGCGCCCCCATCTAAGATCAATCCGGTATGGCAAAAGCAAAAGCTGGGCGATCGCTTCAGAATAAGGCTTCCTCCTTCCACTGCATTATAAAAGTTGGATGGCAGGGTGGGGGTCATGCGAGACGCCAACTGTTCGATGAGGCTGTGGCTGGGGACCATATTGTACTTCTTCAGCGGATATATCCATGTAAGATAGGTCTCGACCAACTTCAAAAACGTAGCCCTCTGAAATCAGCATTGCAGGGAATCCCGTTAAGATATCATGGCGACATTAAGTGCTTGAAGGACAGTGTATCCTCCACCATAAATTGATATCACATCGTGAACTTTGTTTCTTCTGCAAGATATTGCTCAACATTTGAACAGTTCAATCAGACAGAAAAGCAGTATGTGCACCGATCGCATGATAATGACAGAATCAACTTGCTCATTTCCAAGTATTTAGATGAGAAACTAAGAAAACAATTAATGCAAGTTTGGATACATTACTGGCAGTTATGCCAACATCAAACTTCAGAGATGTTGATCCTTAATTTTCAACTCCGATCAAAGGTCTAACTTATTCTTGTTCCTTAAGTTATCAAGAACTTTGGGTTTCCCGTAACTTTCTTAAGAAGACAAGAATATTACCAATGGCCAAAGTAGAACCGCCAAGAGCCAAAGGAAGAACCCTTCACCGGGCTTGTGAACCATGAATTCTGCGAAGCGATTGAGGTGTCGAAATATGAAGGCAACTAAGTAATCCGGAAGTGTCCAGTGTGCCGTCTTGAATAGCAGCGTGCACGGGTATCTGCTCCCTACACCTGATTACTCCATGCATTCACTTATGTAGCTAATGTATGCGTACAGAACATGAGTAGCGTAATTGCAGAGGCACAACTGGCTCGACGACTTCTTATTGCTCACTATTCAAACTGATTAAAAAAGAAATACTTCATACCGTTCCTTGTGGCAACTTCCACTGCAATGTCAAGGGCTGATTTCTGAGATCCAACTACTGTGACCCGCTTCTCTCTGGTTAATGCGGCTGCGAGACCCTGGCTCATCATGGCATAATCCATGGAATGCAGAACCTTGCCCTCAAACGCGTCAGGTCCTTCTTTCAATGGAAACTCCGGTGTTCTTGGTAAGTCGCTGAACATCCCGATGCTTAGGATAACAAAATCGACTTGATACACCTAATCTCGGTAAAAGAAAGAAGATCTCCATCATGAAATGCAGGCATGCAATGAGGCATTCCAGAACTACTTGTTCAGAAGAGGAATAAAGATCAAATTTTCAGATGATGGGATCCCGATCTCGTAATTCTCACAAACAATGAATCGTCGATTAGGCAAAACTGCCTAAGAAAGGATCTACTTTCACCGTGCTCTTTTCGCGCACCATCTTGAAAGAAAAACAAAAAATTGAAAACAGAGACCTAGGATGTGGTAAATCGTCCTGCCCATTCAACTCCTATGAAATGATATAAAAAATAAAAAATAAAAAATAATAAAAAATTCTCTACCTGTTTCTTTCAATGAAGAACGTCAACTTCTACCATTCATTTCTACTAGAAACTCCCAGTGTCCATGTGATGTTCATAGATTGCACCACAATTCTGAGTAAAAGTTCACCTTTTGATTGCATGATTACAAATTTTAACACTTCACTGCATTTCTCAATGAGTCAGAACTTTATTGCACCAACTGTGAAAGTAAACGGTTTCGATTGCAATCAGCAGACTGTTATAGAGCAAATCGGGGCAACATCTGATCGCTACCTCAACACCAGCACACACCGCCACTGTATCCTGGACGGTGACGTTCCACTTTCCGCCATTGGAGAATGGCCGGCCTCCGCCGCTACCACTCCACGTCTCCCAATCAGTCATGTCTTCTTCATTTCCCAACTCCACGATGAAGTCGATCCCGGTCACCTTGCAGTTGAACTTGATCTTCGGCAAAATCCCGAAGTGGGTCACGTACGAGTGGAGGTATTCCATCACCTGTTCGTGGTTGGGGAAGGTCTCTGTCACGGACGCCGGCCACTGGAAGTCCGAGAACTGGTAAAGATGCTTAGGCGTCTGGAGCTTGGTGGATTCGATGGTCCGCGACCAGACGCCACCAACCGTGCCGTGAGCCTCGAAGATGACGGGGTCGAAGCCTTCCTCGATCAAGTGCTTGCATGCGACAAGGCCGCTGATTCCGGCACCGACGATGGCCACTCGCTGCTTTGGCTGCATTTTCTTCCTTTGTTCCCCGGCGAGTCCGGAATTCTGATCGGATTGTGATGTCGATGACAAAGGTGGCGGAGACGGTGAGACTGAAAATGTTTGTCCCCATCGTGAGATGTCCACGGGCACAAATTCACGAGTGGTTGATGATGACATGAGCAAAAGAGGCAACGCAATTGAGAGCTTCGAGGCACTCACCAGTCGCCCCCAAGTGTCCTGTCGCGGCCACAAGGGTTGATGCGCCCGAGAAAATATTGGCTGCAGCTCTGACTCCAGCGTGTCTTCCTCCGAGTCCATTCACCGGGCGACACGTGTCGCCCGGCAGCCACGCTAGAGTCCGAGCGCGTCCCTTTTATTTTCGGTAAAATAATCTTCTTTCTCTCTCCTCTAGCACCTGTAGCTAGCCCTGCGCTCTCTCTCTCCTCTGCGAGTCTGCACGCATTTATTGTATTCTCTTTCCTCTTCCCTCGTTCTTTCCTCCGAGTAGAAGAAAAGCCATTCCAAGCGGCGAAGCTTTCAAATTTTGAATCTCGGTTTCGCTCTCGTTTGCTATTCCGCGCTCGTTGTTCTTTGCTCTGGCATTGTGTTTGTCAAGCGGCCGTTCCCCACCGTCGCTCGGCCGCTCGCTCGCTCCCCCTGGTCTGTCGCTTCCTCCGTCTACGCCGGCGCTCGCTCTTTGCTCCCCCGCTCGCTCCATCTCGCTCCGGCGCCGCTTTCCTTCGCACATTAATCTGCTTGGGCGGCCGAGATTTGGGAGATCCCATTTCGCAACCCACTGCGGAAGCGGCGTCGTTGCCTTCCGGGTCGATTTACGAGATTTGTGGGATGTGTACACGCAGAGCAAAGAGATGGGTGCCCAAGTTCGGCGGGACGCCTTCCGGGCCGGTTACGAGTTCTTGACGGCGACGTGCCGGGCGTTCGCGGCGTCGCCGTTTCGGAGATCGCGAAGATTTCCCTTCGCTCCTTCACCTTCTCCGATCCTCTCGCTGCTCATTCTCGTCCGTTGTAACCCATCCTCGCCCTTCAAAACCCCCCCTTCTTCTATAATGCTTTCGTCGCTAGCTACATTTGATTGCAGAACTTTTAGTGCTGAGAAGTTGGGCATTTCTTGTGAAATTTTGGGAGTTTGGTCGCTGACTTGTCCTTTCAGAGATTGGATGGAAGTCATGAGTTTATGAGGTCTTGGTTCTTGTCATTGAGCCCTCTAAAGGACGTCGTTAGTAGTTTAACCACGTCGAAGGAGCTTCTGAAAGTTCTTTTTCGGGTCGGTGGTCTCGAGAAGCAACATAAACCGACTATAGCCCTTGTCTCAGCCTTAGGAGTCGAGCTCGATCGTTCCATCATCCAGGTTGAGCAGTTGATTGTTCCATCATCCAGGTTAAACTCATGACTTCCATCCAATCTCTGAAAGGACAAGTCAGCGACCAAACTCCCAAAATTTCACAAGAAATGCCCAACTTCTCAGCACTAAAAGTTCTGCAAGCAAATGAAGCTAGCGACGAAAGCATTATAGAAGAAGGGGGGGTTTTGAAGGGCGAGGATGGGTTACAGCAGGACGAGAATGAGCAGCGAGAGGATCGGAGAAGGTGAAGGAGCGAAGGGAAATCTTCGCGATCTCCGAAACGGTGACGTCGCGAACGCCCGGCATGTCAGTCGTCAAGAACTCGTAATCGGCCTGGAAGGCGTCCCGCCAGAACTTGGGCAATCTACTGCTCTTGCTCTGCGTGTACACATCCCACAAATCTCGTAACTGGCCTGGAAGGCAACGACGCTGCTCTGCAGGTGGTTGCAGAAATGGGATCTCCCAAATCTCGGCCGCCCAAGCAGATTAATGTGCGAAGGAAAGCGGCGCCGGAGCAGAGATGGAGCGAGCAAGGGAGCAAAGAGCGAGCGCCGAAGCAGAGACGGAGGAAGCGACAGGACCAGCGAGCGAGCGAGCGTCGAGCGACGGTGGGGAACGGCCGCTTGACAAACACAATGCCAGAGCAGCAACAACGAGCGCGGAATAGCAAACGAGAGCGAAACCAGAGATTCAAAATTTGAAAGCTTCGCTCGCTTGGAATGGCTTTTCTTCTACTCGGAGGAAAGAACGAGGGAAGAGGAAAGAGAATACAATAAATGCGTGCAGACTCGCAGAGGAGAGAGAGAGCACAGGGCTAGCGTATAGGCGCTAGAGGAGAGAGAAAGAAGATTATTTTACCGAAAATAAAAGGGACGCGCTCGGACTCCAGCGTGGCTGCCGGGCGACACGTGTCGTCCGGTGAATGGACTCGGAGGAAGACACGCTGGAGTCAGAGCTGCAGCCAATATTTTCTCGATGCGCCCACGCTGTTCATTCAAAGCAAAGCATACTCTGAGGAGAATTCCTTCTTTGCCATGCGTCCTCCCAACAGGAGCAGGCACAGAAATGACAAAATTCTGATATAGTAATGCATGCTAGGGGAAAGAATGATAAAGAGGAGAAAACCCTCAGTTTTATCTTGATAACTTTTCCCGTCCTCTACTTTTAGAAATACACCGTTTTGCATGGCTAATTTTTTTTTAAATGGACTTTTCCGTCGGTCCATATGGTAGCTTTACTACAAACTTGTCATTCATATAAGTGATTTCATACTTGGAGCTCTCATCCCCGCCAATATAATAATAATAATAATAATAATAATAATAATAATAATAATAATAATAAATAAATAAATAAATAAATAAATAAATAAATAATAAACCCTTTCCTTGAACTTAGCCCTTAGCATCATAATCGAATTCCCGCCATCAAGTCTCTAGAGGAAGCGCTCAACATGACCATTTGAAGATGGACAGCCACTTATGAATTTGTACTAGCCCTCTTCCATCTATCAAATTGAGATCCTCTATCCACCTAAAACATTCCTAATAATGCTTGCATTCTCTATATTATGGCCACTGCTGGCATAGAGCCATCGATGCTTATTCCCATATACCATCATCACTTCTTCTCCGAAAAAATAATCTTACAATCTGTGAGCTTTCTTGTTATAATATTTGTTAATTAATATGACCCCATATTTTGTATTTTCCAATTTATTTCGATTTATTGCTCATGTTAATTGTGTGATAACTGTCCATTTATTGTTACCATGACAGTCTTCATGGAAGATGTCATTAATGTGAAAAACAGAATAAAAAATGCTAGGTTATCTAGACCAAACGCTATTAGTACAGAAAATATACCATGAGTTTTGACGGATATTGGCTAGCAGAATATGACATTCAAATCTAGTGATTCCATATTTGTAGAATCAATCAAGATAGGCTTTGCGCATCCGTTCAAAATTTTGGGGTTTCCACATTTGCAGAATTTCATCAATGGCTGAAGAAATGTACCGATCCTTTATGTTTCCGGAAATCATTCCTGATTTTACACAAATTTGTCCATGAATGATAAATCAAAATTGTAAGTTTTTCTTTAGATTTAGTCTAAAAGTTGGTATTAAGGCGGTTTATGATCTCTGCCTTGGTGAAAGTTTTTTGAATTTTGTATGTTTTCATTAGATTATGAATCGGTAAAATTCAAATTTTTTGTGGTTTGGAATGAAATTGCAAATTCCACCCAAATTTGGGTGACCCACCACGTGATAACGAACCTGCACAATTACATCGCCATTAAGAAGAAAAACCCTAAGGCAATTCACTAATCGAGCGGTGAAAGTTTCGGTGGTTTGGGTTTTAGGGCAGATCATTTTAGGCTCAATTCTGGACATTTTATTGGCTCTTTTTGTTGGATCTTGGAATCATATATTCCTCCCAGTGGTGTCTTTGAAACCTACTGATCAATTTGATCAGATATGGGATGTAAAAGTAGACCCAGGCGGCGGAATGGAGGCTGGTCACTATGAAGCAGCGGGCGGAAGTAGGTCGTGGAAAGAAGACCTCGGGCATGTGCCCAAGTGCCTATAGAAAGCACGTGCAATGTAACAGCAAGTGCATCCGTTGCAGGCGTGCGGCGGGGCCCCACGGTGGAATCTCCATTTTGCCCTATGCATATTGCAAAATTTCGGTTCTGCCCTTGCCCGCGTAAATTACAATTTATCCCGTTCACATAAAGGAAAATTATAGTTCTGCCCTGTTGCGAAAAATTCCAATTTTGGCCCCATTGAGGGTGAAAATTTACGATTTTGTCCCTTTAGGCATAAAATTCTTGTTATATCCCTTACAAAGTAAATTTCAATTCTACTCTTGAGTGTAAAATTCTAGTTTAACTCCCTTTACATGTGATTTTATTGTTTTGCCCCTACGCGCAACTTTTATGAATATTTTCTCATGAAATTATATATCTAGTGATCCGTATGTATTTAATTAATTGAAGATTAGCCATGGCATCTTTAATTATATTAAATTATATACATTAATAGTCTTTGGATCACATATAGTCAAAGACATTAATTGTGATTAGTCATCTTAATATTACAAATTTTATCCCTGAGGAACTTTCAATATATTAATGTGATTAATTATAATAAAATATCATTTTATCTTTCTTAATTTACCCATAGAGATTGAGGAAGGAAATATAATTTGGTGGCTTCATCATGAAGTAATTATGAATCTATTTGAATTAGAAACTTAGCCCATGAGCAGTTTTTGATGTCATGTGATTCATATTTTGTGGCATGTTTTACATTAGGAAAACATGATTTAAGCTTATTTGCCTCAAATATATTAATACATAAGTTTTCCTTTTGATTATGATGCAGTTTTACCATCTACGATCAGTTATGGTATAATTATTCCCAAGTTGAATAATAATTACTGTAAAAAATAGAGGGAACTAATCCTTCTCCAATTGGAATGCATGGATATATATTATGTTGTACTGTCAAACAAACCACCTACTCCTATTGAGGCTAGCATTCCATCTAAAGTTAGTCTTTATGCACAATGGCTCAGTGTAATGTACGTAAAGACAAAGCTTTCCACTAGCATTCATGGTTCAATTGCTCAGTATAACAATGCCAAGGAATTGCTAGAGGCTATTGGTGTGCAATTTGAATCTTCAGAGAAGGCACATACCATAACCCTGACTATGAAGTTCCCATCATTTAAGCTTACTAGTGTAAGGGATGTACATGAGCACATCATGAAGACGAGGGATGTTGCAGCTTACCTAAAAAATCTTGAGGTTGTGATATCAGAATCCTTTCTTGTATACCATATTTTGAGCACTCTCCCACAAGAATATGCCTCTTTCAAGATCTCTAACAACACACATAATACTAAATGGTCAATCAATGAACTCATGACCATGTGTGTTCAAGAGGAAGAGAGGCTACTCATGGAAAAGGCAATACAAGGTAAGTATAAAGGGTAAGGCAAGCAGAAAGGAAAAGGTAAATTACCTTTTCAAGTTGGCATTAAGAAAGAGTCCAAGTGTTTCTTCTATAAAATGAATGGGCAAAAGAAGAAGGATTACATCGAATTTAAGGCATAGCTCGAGAAGAAATGTAATCCACTTTCATGTGTTTATTATAAATCTAATACTTTTGATGTGGGTCTTAACACTTAATGGATTAATTAATTCTAGTTCTACAATCCACATTTTGAATTCTTTGTAGGTTGTTTTAGAACTAGCGAAAACCAATGAGAAGTGAACAAAGCATTTATTGAGGAAATAAGATGCGTTTGTATATGGAAGCTATTGAGACATGTAAATGAATTCTTAGTAGTGGCTTGAATTTAGAATTGGCCTTTTATATTCCTAGTTTCTCTAGGAATTTAATTTCAGTTTTAAGACTTGTACCATTAGGATACTTCTTTAAATTTTCAGGTTTAACATTTAGTTTATCATATAAATTTGAAATTGTTGAGAGTGGTATTTTGTCTGACGGTCTCTTTCGAATTAATTTACAAGATAATGCCTTTTATAATGTAATACACGTTCATGATATTGTTGCCATGAAGTAATGTGTCGTGAATGGAGATTCCTTTATGTTGTGGTACTGGAGATTAAGACATATTTCCATTAAAATAATTAAGTGATTAAATGATGGAGTACTTAGTACTCTAAATTTTACTAAATATGACACTTGTGTGGACTATATAAAAGGAAAACAAACCAACAAATCAAAGAAATGTGCTAAGAGGAGTACGAAAATAGTAGGAATCATACATATGGATATATATAATCCAGCTATGGACTCAAATAGTTTGAGATACTGTGATATCCTGAAATTCGACCCCGTTTCGATAAAATGAAATGTGCATATCGTCGGCGTGCCTATGGTCCTTTTTCTCTGAGTTGATCACTCACGAGTTAACTAACCTATTGGGTGAAGCCGTTAAGGGATATATCCGCGGTAAAATCCCTAAAAACTACCTAATTGGTTGGATTGGACTAAAATCGCGTTCGGTCGATTTTAACCATGAAATTTAATTTGGTTTTGGGAATCGAATATTCGAGCGTGTCACGATTCATTTTTAGGATCTTGTCTCATCATTCATCAAATTATTGACGAATCCGAAATTTCGGGAAAGAAATTATCGGAGGAAAAAGGATTTTTCTAAAAAATTGAAGATTTCCGAAAGAAAATAAAAGGATTTTAACGCGAATCGGGAAAATTTCCCCGAAAAAGGAAAATAATAGAATTCAAGTAAAAATTGGGATTGAATTTAGAAGTGAATAATGTGACATCTTATTAGGTGGGATAACTTTTTATGGATTTTAATTGGATTTAGAAGAGAATTGTTGGGAATGAATTTCAAGATTTTTCTCCCTTTTTGTGGGAGAAGAGATAGTGGAAGATGGATTGGGATGATCATTTGTTGGATTAAAGAAAAGGAAAAAGAAAAGAAAAGGGCCCCCTTCTCTCTCCTTCTCTCTCCTTTCTCTCTCCCTTCCGTTGGTTTTCTCCTCCATCTTCTTTGTGCGAAAGACCAGAAAATTGCAGAGGAGAAGCCGGAGCAGCCCTTCGCCGCCCGCTCAGCCGCTCGTCGCCGGCCGTCCGCACCCACCGTCGCCGTTCCGCCTTGGCCGCACGCCTCCGTCTTCCCCCTTCCTCTCCCGTCGCGGCCTCTCTCTCCTCCCTCTGGTTCGAACAGAAACGGAAGCAGCTCGCCTGGGTTGGAGCAGCAGCCGACGTCGTCGGGAGCCGCCGCATGCCACCTCGCCGCCGTTCGCCTCACACTCGCTCGCCGTGTGCCGTCTGCCCTTGTCCGCTCGAGCTGCTGTCCAGCCCCTGTTCCGCCTCTGTTCAGCTCCATTTTGGCCATCACAGGCCACGGTTCGGCCACCTCCGGCCACCGTGCACCGCCACCTCGACCCGCCGGAGTCCCCTCGCCCTCCGCCGGCCTTGTCCAGCTTGAATCAGCCTCGGATTCGGCCCCATCCAGCAATGTTCAGGGAGTTCGAAAATGGGTATGGCAGCGGACATTTGGCCCGTTTTGGCCGCCTTCCCGAGCCCGGATTCTCGGCTCGCCTTGAGGAAAGTCGATCCTCGCGTCGTCCTCGTCGTTTTGGTCCGCTCGGCTCGCTAATCCGGTGAGTTTAGCTCACTAAACCTTAATTAGAGGGTTAATGATGCTTTAGAGGTGCTTAGTTTATTTTAAGTGTTATTAGGTGGTTAGTTTAATTTATTTAAGTGTGGATTATATTAAGGTGTTTGATTAATTTAAATTGTGTTTAATTTAAGGCTAAGTGAGTGGTTATATTAATATAAGCTTTGATGTGACATAAATGAATTTACTTTTGATTTATTTAAATATTCCGAAATTATTAAATAATTTAATAATATATTATTATTCGAAATTATTAAAATATTATTATTTAATTATTTTCGGAATAAATTTAATTATTTATTAAATTCCGAAAATTTCGTCGGGACCTTATCTGCTCGAATTTCGTGCTTGATCGCCGCTTTGTGTATTGATTATGAATTTGATGATTAGATATTACAAATTGAGTGATGATTTGTGCAATTGATTATTGAATTGTTGTGTCTTTGGTTGAAAGACTCGGGTCGCAATGTAGTGGCTAGCCAACCTGACCCTTATTCTCGCTAGAAATGCCGTCAAGAGAATGACGTGGCTTGGTCGCAGTAGTGGCGAGACCGACCGGACCTTTATTCTTCTAGAAATGCCGTCAAGAGAATGACGTGGCTTGGTCGCGAGAGTGGCGAGACCGATTTGGACCTTTATTCTTCTAGAAATGCCGTAATGTTAGTAGATAGCCGACTGCGAGTAGGCTATGCCCTTGTGTGCAAGTGGATAATGATGACATGGAACGCTTCTTTGTGATTGTGAAATTAAGTGAAATTGATTGTGTTCCGATGGCTTACATTCTTATCATTACTGGTGCTTGGGTGATATGAATTGTACTAACTGCGGGGAAGGCAAGAAGGCGAGGTAAGTCTTCTGTGTGTGAATGTGGCTAGGTCACCCTTGGGCGTATTTTCTTTCTAATAGGGATTTAGGGGTTGAACTTGTCGAGACATTGTCTCATCCCGGTTTGGGGATCAAAATTTCAGTCCCCTGGTAGATGGAGCGGCTAGATAGCTTTGGTTGGCCTTGAGGAGTTGAAGAGGTGAAGTCATGACGATTGGAGAATGTGTCCGACTTATAGATCGTAGGATAATTCCTTTTTAAGAGCCGGTCTTTTGTAAACTGTTGGCCGTAGACCTCTGTTTGTAATTCTGTTGAATTATGAAAGTGTTATGTTGTGATTTGGTTTCCTGCTTTTCTATCCCGTATTTTATTGTCAGGGGTTTTATAATATGCTTCCGCATGTGCATTAAAGATTTGATTGGGTCGGCGACTTAACCTGGGAACATCGCATTTAAATGACCATGGTGGGATGTTGGCGCGCTCGAGGTTCGGGGCGTGACATCCCCATTTAAGTGGTATCAGAGCATGGTTTGAGTATGGAGTGATAAGGTGCGATGAGTCATGGGATAGTTAGTAGGAAATGCTTTTAATATGCTGATGCATGTGGTTGATAGCTGTTTGGTAGCTTGTTTGTGGGGTCGCTCAAATTTCAACCTAATGTTGGAATTGTAAAGCAGGTGTCTATAAAGAGCCTGTAGGATGAGTGACCAGGAGTGGAGAACTCTTTGGAGGAGGTCGATAGGACCTGTACCTCGAGGTAGGATGCTGACAAGAGTTGGTACCCGAGGTAGAACGCAGGCTCAGTCCAGCGTGTGTGCGAGAGTACCGCCGTAGGCTGGTACTGAGAGTGTAGCAGCACTGAATGATCCTAGGTTTGTCGGGATTGTTCAGGTGCCGGAGTCTTTGGGAAGTATTTTGGGTTAGCAAGCTCAAGACCGAGCCACCGCTGTTGCCGTTGTTCCCACCGCTGCCAGTGTTGTGACCGCTGTTGTTGTTGCGCCTGTTGAGGTCCAATCTGGAGTTGTGATCGGGGATCAAGCCACCGTATCTGAGTCAAAGTTCAGTTTAAGCAGAGATGAAAATCGATTAGGGAGAAAGGCCGATGTCAGAAGAAAGGTGCCCTGTTTCACCCAACCGGAAGAGTAGAATGAGAAAGTCAGTGCTCAACTCGATCGATGTGTGTCATGTTTGTAAGAAAAGATAGTGATCTGTTCTGTGTTGTAAGAGAGAAAGGACTTGTTACAAGTGTCGCCAATAAGGCCATTTGATCAAAGATTGTCTGTATAGACGGATGGACTCACAGCCGTTCTTGACATCGCCGTTGATAAGACAGAACAGAGGAATCATGCTTCAGGACATTTAATGGGGTACTTGGGACGGACCTCAGTGCAATGAAGGGTGCATAATGCTCCTTGATGGGAGGTAGAGGACTTACCGATTATGTGCCGAGTTTGTGGAAAAGAGGCTTGAGTTAGCCCGGTGTCAGAGTAAAAAGGGGAACATGCTTTGAATGTGGCCAGCACGGCCGTCGGGTTAGGAACTGTCCATGTAAGTTCATGAGAGTGTAAGCACCGTTATCTTTGGGGTAGGATGCCACTAGGATGGCTAGAAGAGCATGAATGGGTCGACCAAGTATCGACCAAGGGAAGAATGTTTTTGAGATGTTTTTATCAGAGTAGTGTAGCAGAATTTTCAGTGAAGGTTGTAGGATTTTCGGATTGGTAATAAAGTAATAAAAATATGAATCTCTGACTACAGTTGTACTTGAAAGGATTTGCTTAAGTATGACTTGGAAGTCATTTATAAAAAGGTTTGGCTCAAGGAGCTTTTTGTTGTTTTGAATCGTGATAGTGATATAATTCGGTTTGTTCGTTAGCGTGCGAAAGTTTTGAATTGCGAAAGTTTGAAAGGACCTTCAATCCTTGTTATTCGTCATTGAAGATGACTTGGTTCTGTTTGTTGGTTATCGAATCTGCATGGCAATTGTAATGGATGTATCAATTGAGGGGCCGAATATGGAAAACATAATCGTGGTACAAAAGTTTTCTAAAGTATTTTCTGAAGAATTGCCAGGTTTGTTGTCAGAAAGAGAAATAGAGTTCGTGATTAAATTGGCACCCGGAATAGAGCCAGTCCCTAAGGCTCCTTACCGGATGGCATTGTCAGAGCTGAAAGAACTGAAGGTGCAGATGCAGGAATTGTTGGATAAGAGATTCATACATTCCAATGCATAACCTTAGGGAGCACCAGTTCTGTTCATAAAGGAGAAATGTGGTTCGTTGTGGTTGTACATCGATATTCTTCAAGATCGACTTGAGGTCAGGGTATCATCAGTTGAGGATCAGGAAGAAAGACATACCGAAGTTAAGACCTCGCACTCGATACAAAAGTAGTTATGAGTTCACCGTAATCTTGTGTGGTTTAATGGACACCCCAGCTGTTTGTTTGGGTCTGATGAGCAGAATGTTTAAGGACACTTGAATCAGTTGTGATCGTGTTCATTGAAGTTATCCTGGTGTCTTCGAAGAGTGCCGAGGGGCACGAGAGACGTTTGAGGATGGTACTTCAGACCTTGAGTACTCTTGGATTTTACAATAAGCTTAGCAGATGCGAGTTTTGGATGACTCGTGTTGCGTTCCTAGGTCATGTGATTTCAGGAGAAGGAATCTCCGTAGACCCCATCCAAGATTGAAGCAGCGATCAGTTGGCCGATATTGACTACAGTGACGGAGATTGGAAGTTTCTGGGAATTAGTAGGATATTACAGAAGTTTTATGGAAGGGTTTTCAATGTCAGCGTTGCAGTTGATTCGACTACTGAGGAAGTAAGAAAAGTTTGCGTGGACAGATGAGTGTGAGCGTAGTTTTCAAGAGCGTAAGCAAAAGCTGACTACCGCACCTGTGCTGACTATTCCATCTAGTCCCGAAAGTTATGAGATCTGCAATGATGTGTCGTTTAAAGGATTTGGTTGCTTGTTGATGCAGCAGGATAGGGTTGTTGCATATGCGTCCCGTCAGTTGAGACCTCGGGAGTTGAATATGAGACAACATCGCTGGATGGAACTCATTCAGGATTATGTATAGGATATTTTATATCACTCTAGAAAGGTAAGCAAAGTCGCAGATGCACTGAGTCGAGAGTCCTTAGTTGCACAGTTGGTACTCAAGGATTGGATCTTATTTGAGAAAGTTCGAAATTCGGTTTTCAAATCTAAGGTAAGTCACCTTTTGAATCTTATGACTACCCTCAGAATTGAGCTGAAAGTTCAGATCAGAATCAAGACGCTTCAGTTGAATCGAAGACGACAGAAACGGATGAGCTCGCCTGAAGACCGGAGCTGCCGTCGCTGTCATAGCCACGCCGAGTTGCCGTCCGCACCACCCGTGCGACGCTGCGCACTCCGCCGCCTCCCGCCTGTGCCGCCGTCCCCGCCATGCGACCCAGCTCCTGTTCGGCCTCTGTTCAGCCACCGTGAGCGGCTGAGCAGACCGCCGGAGCCGCCGTGTAGCCTTGTCGGACCGCCGCCTACCTTCCCAACCCCTTGCACCCCCAACCCTCTCTCTTTCTCTCTGTTTTGCAGCCAAACCAGCAACCCTCCGAGTGGGTTTCCAGCCGGCTCGTGGGCCGCTTTGGGCCGTTTCCGGGCCTCGAACTCGAGCCGTGCTTTGGGAGGAATCATTCCTCGTGTCGTCCCCATCGGATTGATACGTTTTGCGCGCGATTCCAGTGAGTAATTTCACTAATCCTTGCTTAGCGGGCTAATTATACTTAATGGTTGTTTAGTTTTATTTAATTAGGTTTAGGTGGTTAGATTAGTGTTTATTAGTTAATTGTGATTGTGATGCAAATTAGACAAATTGAATGTGTAATTAGTAGAGATCGAAAAAAAAAAAAAAAAAAAAAAATTAGACAAATTAAATGTAGACATGGTCTACTATTTATTGAGGGTAGCTCAGAATTTTTCCGAGCCTTTATCGGGCTTCAATTTGACAATTGGGGCCCAAGTGGAATTTTTGGTATTTAAATATTATTTTTCGGAATTAAATTAATTAATTAATTATTTTCCGAAAATTCAATTGGGATGGCTAGTAACCTGGAATATTATGCTGATGACCGTGGTGAAGTCCGTTTATTTAATCGGGCTTTATTTTGAGCTAAATTGAATTTTTAACATTAATTATTTAATTTTCGAAATTAATTAATTAATAATTTATTTTTCGGAAATTAAGGTTGAGATGGCCAACAATCGAAATCTCATGCTAATTGTCGTGACGCAGTCCATTTATTTAATTGAGTTCTACGTTATGCTAAATTAAATAAATTGTGGATTTTTAGGGGATTTTTCCCAAATTGATTTGATTTGAGTAATTGACCGTTGGACAATTGAGGGTTGATTGTCAGTGGCAGAGGCATGGTGGTAGACTACCAATTGCAGTAGAAATCTTGGAAATGAAAGGGAATATGTGAGAGGTATGCTGGCTTGATGACCAAGTACGTCATCTTGGAGAATGGGCATTTTTATAATGGATCAATGTAGGTTCTACATCACCTCGGAGAATGCACGTGGCTCGGTAAATCAATGTATTACGGTGATAAGAAATATTGCCTCGGAGAATGCACGTGGCTCGGTGATTGATTTTATCAGTTGAGAGTATATAGCAATGACTAGAATGACCCGGGAAATGGTCAGAGTATCATGTAATCGACTAGCTCGATTGGTCAATGATTTGATTTGATTGTCGTGATTTGATTGACTGTTTGAAGTGTTATATGAAGCATCTGTATATGACCTTGAATTGCAGGTTGGAATTGGTGCCAAGGTAAGTCTTCTGACTCATACTGTGCCTAGGCAATCATGTGGTATATTGGTTCCCTAATTGAGTCTTAGTGGGGTAGAACTTACTGAGACATAGTCTCATTCCGGTTGTGAGACAACATTTCAGGCCGTAGGTGAGCCTGAGGAGGAGGAATCGGAGAAGGAGAACATTGAAGTGGAACCCGAGGAGGAGAAAGATTTTTGAAGAAGAAGAAGATGATCTAGAGAGGGATCTTGAGTACAACCCGGATATGGATTGAGATCTCATCCCTTTTGTGAACCCTGCCTTAGTGTAGATAGGTGTGAGACAAGTATGCTGTGAATAGTATTGTAAATATTCAATGAGTCGTGCTGTTAATAAAAGTGTGGTTGTGAATTTCAATATGAAAAATATGGCCAGCTTTTTTATCCCATTGTTTTATTGTCTGGAGATTTATAACTGCTTCCGCATGCGTAATAAACAGAAAGGGTCGGCGATACTTAATCTTGGGATATCGCACTTTAAAATCGACCAAAGGTAAGGGATGTGTGCGTGCCTGAGGATCGGGGCGTGACAGATACTTCATCTCTTTCATAGATGTTTATTCACAATTCATGTATCCCTACTTGCTCCATAATAAGTACGAAGCATTGGACACCTTTATGGTATTTAAAACCGAAGTAGAAAAATAATGCGATAAGCAAATTAAAATCGTGAGATCAGATAGAGGTGTAGGATACTATGGTAAATACATTGATGATGGACAAGCATCTAGTCCATTTGCAAAGTTTCTTGAAGAGTATAGGATTATTGCCTAATATACTATGCATAGTTCTTTGGACTAAAATGGTGTAGCAGAATGAAGAAACCAAATTTTATTAGACATGGTACGGAATATGCTTAGCATCTCCAAACTTCCTAAGTCCTTGTAGACTAAGGCTCTTAAAATGACAATGTACATATTAAACCAAGTTCCAACTGAGGGTGTCCTAAAGATGCCTTTTGAGTTATTCAAAGGTTGGAAACTAAGTTTGTGACATGTATGCGTTTGAGGATGCCCATTTGAAGTAAGAGTTTACAATCCACAAGAAAAGAAGGTAGACCCAAGGATTTTAAGTGGATATGTTATTGGATATGTCGAAAAGTCCAAAGGATACGGGTTTTATTGTCTATCTTACACCACTAGGTTAGAATCAAGAAACGCTAAGTTTCTTGAAAAACAACTCGATCAGTGGGAGTAATCAATTTAGGGACCTTGTTCTTGAAGAAGATCATTCATATACTCAATCTTATACCTTAGGTACTAGATTGGTTGTTGTTTATAATGCATTTTCAGTTCAATCGGCCGTTAAACAACCGATCATTGAAGATCCACAACTCGTAGATATGGATGTGGTAGATCTAGCTGTTTAACAATTATCAAAAACTATTGAGCATCCAGTTGAACAATAGACTCCTCGAGTAAATTGTTGATGTAGCATTAACAAGGTTTACTAGAAAGAAGAGGATCAACAACTCGTAGTAACTACATTGTGTATCTGCAAGAATTTGACTATAATATTTGAGTTGAAAATGATCCTGAAATGTTTTCAGAAATCATGAGTTTTGATAAATCTAATTTGTGGTACAATATCATGAAGGAAGAGATGAGTTTTATAGTATTTAACGAGGTATGAGATTTAGTTGAGTTGCCTGATGGTGCAAAGACCATTAGTTGTAAATGGGTTTGCAAAATTAAGAAGGATTTTTGGGCAACATTAAGAGATACAAAACTAAACTTGTTGCCAAGGGATGCACTTAAAAAGAGGGAATCGATTACACAGAGACATTTTCTCTTGCATCTAAAAACCATTCTTTTCGTATTATTTTGGCATTGGTTACTCATTTTGATTTGGAGTTATACTAAATGAATGTGAAAATGACATTCTTCAATGGAAAACTAGAAGAAGTGGTTTACATGAAATAAACAGAAAGATTCTTCTCTAGTGTTGGTGAACATTTGATATGCAAGTTTAAGAAATATCTATATAGCTTAAAACAAACATCCCGTCAATGGTACTTGAGATTCCATAATGTCATCTCTTCATTAAGTTTTGTAGATAATGTCATAGATCAATGTATATACTAGAAAGTTAGTGGGAGCAAGATTTGTTTTATTATCCTATATGTAGATGACATTCTACCTGCAACCAATAATAAGGGGTTGTTATATAAGGTGAAACAATTTCTCTCTAAGAGTTTTAACATGAAGGATATAGGTGAGGTATTTTATATTATTGGCATTAAGATCCATAAGGATAGAGCTCGAGGTATACTAGAATTATCTCAAGAAACCTATATCAAGAAGGTCTTAGAGAAATTTCAGAAAAAAAATTGTTTACTAAGTATAGAACCCATTGTGAATGATGACGGGTTTAATTTGAATTAGTGCTCGAAGAACAATTTTAAAGTGGAACAAAAGAATAACAACCCATATGCTTCTGCTGCCAAAAGCATAATATATGCTTAGGTTTGCACTTGACTTGACATTGTTTTTTGTTGTGTCAATGTTGGGAAGATATCAAAGTAATCAAAATATGGACCACTAGAGAGCTATAAAGAAGGTGATAAGGTCCCTTCAAAGTACAAAGGGCCACATCCTTATGTATGGCCAAACTGATAGCATGGAGGCTATTGACACTTGATTTTTAGTCGACGCGTTGAAAAAAGGTAAAAATCAAGATTTGAGTTTGTGATCATAATAGAGTTCATTCCTCAACCAAAAAGTGTTGTTTTTTTATTTCCTTTCTTTCGTATCGTTGTTTTAAAGCAATTTTCAAGTCATTTTCAAGAAAACCCCAAAAAGTCAAACAATTGACTTTCAAGTTGATTTTTTAGTCAATCTTTTGATCAAAAGTTAACCTTAGGTTAAAGATTGGGTTTTCATTGAAAAAGGTGCCATTTAACTTTAATTTCACTTTTATCAAGTCAATTCTCCAAAATCCAATGATTTGATGAAAAAATCAACATTTTAGGAAAAGTTAACTAAATGGTTGACTTTTGGTCAAACCTTTGGCAAAAAAAGTTGAAAAAAATCGAAAAAAAAACAAAAATTCACAAATACATTTATTTTAGTGTCAATTTGACTTTTGTGTCAAAAATTTCACAAAAATAAATTAAGAACCTTATTTTCCGAATTTTTTTGGTTTTAGGTTCTAAATTGGCTAAAAATCAAATTACTTTCATTGTATTCATAATTATGTGTCATTCATCCTTCAACATTTGATTTGGGGATTATTTTAAATTCGCTCGTGCATTCAATTTTGCAAATTGCAATATCAAAATATAAATTGTCGTTTTGAGCCCTAATTAGGGGACCGAAATCGATACTTCATGACTTGTGAATGGACGATTGTTCTTTACTCATTTTCTTAAGATAAGTCTAGATTCGAAATCGATTTTGAGAAATTCACATAAAAAATTATCTATTTGAAGAATTTTATTATTCCAAGCATAAGAAAGTCAAGAAATTAAGTTTTAATTGACAAAATTCGAATTGACCCATTCAAGGTTATGGTTTAATTTAATATATCTAGGTCCAATTTTAATATTAAACCTAAATTCATTTTTAACATAAGCTCGAGCACTTTAATTCGAGGTAAATTTGAATGTGATAAGCGATCTTACACATGGGTGCTTAATTAGATAAGACAATTATAACACTAATTGAACTTAATTTCAATCGATTTGCAATTTTACCAGTTGAATTGCAAATTTGATCATTTTAGCCATTTAGGCTCGATTCAAAGCACCCATGGTTTTGACCCATTGCCTTTCATTATAATCATTCAATTAAGTTAATAAAAAACCCCTAGATCGCATTCATAAGGTTTGATTGGCCTAATTAAATCACAATCGGGCAATTTTTTCCCAAATATGGTAAATTTTCTTTTCAATTTGATCCATAGGGACCAAATTGCACAAGTTTTAAACCCACAGGGATCCCAAGCGAGTAGATTAGCTAGAACTAGACCAAACCGATCAAGAATTGGTCAAACCAAGCAAACCAATCTGCCCGGTTCGATCGGCCACCGGCAGTGTTGGGCGGTTCAGCCACTTGCCGATTGGTTCTGGATCTCCTGTGATTGATTCTGGGATCCTCTTTGTGCCAATTTCACTTCTGCACTTTTAGTCTCTTGAAATTTTGCATATTGATCCTCAAATTTCATAAAATTGCAATTTGATCCTTAATTAAACCTTTTAACACAATTCTCAATTTTAGCTTGGGTTTTCATAAATCAAACCCACTAGATCAATTACTCGACACCTCGAAATGATAATGAAACTTTCGAAATGAATTCTAACCATTGGATTAAAATTTTGACTGCTAGATCGAACCGACGGTTGAGATTGCTTGCTTTGGGGATGGTATATAAGCCAATTTTCCCTCCATTTTTTAGGGCGGCTCATTTTGGCATGAAATACTCTCTCTTTTCAGATCTCTTTCTCTTTTATTTAAAATTTCCCCTACCTCCTTTCTCTCTCCTCCCTTGCGTGTGGACCGATTCACTCCACCTCACTGATTGCCACCAGTTCTAGGCCCCTCTAGTGGTCCTCATCACCGTACGGCCATCCCCGATCTTCTTCTTTTCTCCTCTAAGCTGATCGGAACATCCTTTGGTCCCGGTGGCCCCTGCATTCATTCGTCCAAGCCCAATCTTCAATTAGAGAGCATCACCAACGGTGAAGCCAATGATCCGAGCCAATTTGTTCCACAGCGAAATCGGATGGTCCAGCAACTTGCCGGTGCTTCGAAGCTTGCCAATCACCCTCATCGGCTGGTCCCTGAAGTTCTGGTGGCTGAAGTCCAGTTGAATAATGATTGGAAGGCCGCCAAACCGCCTGATCTATACATGCGGTTCAAATATCAGTCCAACTAGACTGATCTCGTCTTCAACTCGAGCCAGCAATCGACGTAGGAGTAGTTGCCATCAAATCTGATTCGATCCAGTCTTAAACTTATTTCTAACCAAGGCATGGTTGGGATTAAGAAGATCGGTTGTCGGATCATCTTTGGTGGCCTCTTGTCCCACCGATGCCTAAATTGGTTGTCTTTCAATCAGTTTTTGCTGAAGATTTAAGCTAGTGGTTCATTCGATTTCGAGCCAGTTCCAAGGTGATTTGATATGCTATTCAAGCTTTCGATCAACGTTTCAGCAAAGACTTCATCCGATCACGGATCGAAATCAACAAAAATTGCATCAAAGGTAGATTTCTTCAATCTCGAACCCCTTTAAACAAGACCAGATTAACCGATTGGGGCTAGGGTTCAATTTTAGGATTTAGATACTTGATTGATGGATTGATGGATTGATAGTTGATGTGTTGTGATTGATTGTTCTTTGGCGATAAACTTGGATGATTGAGCTTGATTTAGCCTTAAATCTACATTTTCGTATTACTAAGCATGAATTGCTGTTTTGATCAAAATGAGGTCTTAAACAACCTTATCTTAGTTTGAGTCCTTCTAGACTTTGAAAATGCACGTCATAAGCTTCGAATCGATAGGTTGCATGCCCCAATTGAGTGACATTTTGACACTTGAAAAGCACCTTTGAGTTGCTTGATTCTGCAACAGTCTAGCTTTGTTTTAGGTTTAGTTTTTGGATCCAAAATATGATTTTGCTATTTTTGTATCGATTTCTGTGTTGATTTCTAGAGAAACTTTCCTTCATGAAAGTTTTTTTTTTTTTTATCATTGTGTGGTGTATGTCCTATATCTTTTTTAGAATTTTTAGGCATAACTAACTAGGTCAAAACCACTTAGATCTAAGCTAAGGTCAATCTACCCTATTTTGGTCCAAGAGGAATTTAAGTAGATTTGAACACGTAATTGACCTTGTTCAACCTCAAGACCTTCATGATGAATGAACTACATGTTGTATATGTTCAATCGACATGCGATTTGCAAAGTTTTGGATGGTGTTTAATGTGTCAATTGCATGCATTAATGTAAAAGGGTGTTTTAGTGACATAAAGCTTGAAGATGCATGTCTATTCTGTCATTTTTGTCACAACTCGCATGATCTCAATTGAGTTTCAAACTCTTAAGGAAAAATTTTCATCCTCACATGTTCTATATGCGTGATTTTTCGTTAGATTTTTCCTTGCCCCTAGGTGATTAAATCATGTTTGTTCCGTGGTATTAAGGTTAGGATGAAACCTTATCCCATATGCATTTTGCCATGCCTGTTTGGGTCCAAATCTTGCAATAATATATTCTTGACATTTGAATTATATGTCCCAAGCTTTGGGTGCATGTTTAGATCATTACATTTGAGTGTCATTTCATATGATAAATTTATGTCACAAAAGTGCTTGTTATACTTAGAAACCTCTAAGCACGTCATTATTAATCTTGAATCATCTCGTATTGTCGTTGATTTGTATGACATCTTCACATCCCGACTTAGGGTTAGATGATTACCTAATTTTTTTTGCATCCAATTCTAATTCATGTGTGATTTTTCATGCCTTTTGAGCATTACTTTAAAGATTTTGACGTCTAATGATGCACGCTTATGTTCTTTTTTTTTTTAATTATTGATATGCAAACTTTTAGAAATCCCGGTCTTAGAGCACCAAATTGATCTTGTTCAGACCCGAGCCCTTGTAGGAAATGGTAAAACACACTTAGAGCTTTTGAATGCCATTGATTTCATTGGATTTACTTGTCGTTAGGTCTCTTTTCTATTTTTCCCAAGCTTAACTAAAATCTGGACTTAGGGTAAAATTCGGACCCCCATTTTCACACCTATTTGGATAAACCCTTGTCATTTTTGTATTACTTTTTCTGTAGGGATTCTTGACTTGGTCCCTTAATAAAGTTAGTTTGTCATCATGTTAGCTATGTTGTGTGAAAATTTCATATTTTTAGACCCTTTTTGATAGGACAAATCTTTGTTACGATGGTGTGATGTCCTGCTGTTTTGACGAATTCCTGATGCATTGTTGTTTGTTGTTTGACTTTTATAAAATCATACTTAGCTAATTTGAGAAAACTTTTTCCACGAAAGTTGTTCGTTATCATGTCATGTATGTTAGGGAATTTTTTCATGGATATATTGCAATGGGTGCCACCCAATTTTGCTGATTTGTCATACTTAGTCTGAAATTTCCTGACATGAAATTGTTGTTGAGATTGTTTAGCTAAACCACTAGGTTAGTTTGCGCATGAAATTAGGCCATGTCGTCTTCATGAAAGTTATTCTAAATGCCTTGATTTTCATTGCCAAATAGCTTTTAGTAGAATGGCCTTTTAAATCATATCTTGAAATCATTTTGGTACATGTGATGTTTCTGAAAGTAATTTCTTAAGAAACTCTTTTTCAAAGCTTGATTTGGCTTAAGGAAAAGTTATGGTTTAGACTATATTCAAAATATCTACGATGCTTCTGAATGCATTTATGCGAGTTTGAGCTAGCCTTAGTAATTAAATGTGTTCCATAATCTAGATATTCCTTAATCTGAAATATTTTTAAATTTCTTTACATCCTAATTTGACAATTGTGAAAGTCATGGTTTGGACTGCATTCAAAATGTTTGCGATGCTTGTAAGTGCACTTATATGAGCCTTGAGCTAGCCTTGGCAATTGAATGCCAAGACATCACTTTGTCTTAAAAAGTTTGTCGATGATTTAAAAAATGTTTTGAAATATCACATGTACCCTCATGCATATAGTCACATTATTCATTAGAAATACTTGTGTTCGTGATTAGCATAACCCTTGGTAATAAGTGACCCACCGACGATTTGCTCATTTGTTCGATTGGTTGAGAAATAAGGTCCAAAAGACCTACCTGTGTGTTTAGTTCACGCTCATGCATTAGACCTTTAGACGTATGTTAGGGCTAATGCATGATACCGAGGGTAGATCTTGGGAATCACATAAAATGCTTTGTTAGGGACTTATAAGTGTTATTGGCCATGCAAGAAAATAATTGGTCAATAATGGTTGTAAGTCATTGAATGAATTGGGTAGCTATCTTAGAGGGACCTATGCATGAGCTATATAGGCTGACCCTAAGGCCCAAATCCGATTTGTGAATTGAATTTCCTTTAAGTGATTGACTTTGGTTTGATGTAGTGTTTTTGGTTGTTTTTAATGTGTATAACTGTTTCTTTCCATTGTATGTACCTAGTTATAGTTCTTAGACTAGGTTTAGAGTAGGATCCCGAAGACAAAGATGACGTGAAGATAATGAAAGGTCAATGTCCAATTTGACCATAGCTTTGTATTATTCATCCCTGACATATGTCTTGTGTTTCTTATTGTCTATATAAATGCCTGACAAGTTGTGGGTTTTTTTCTTTCTTATTCTTTTAATTGTGTTTCTTTTTTTTATCTTTCCTAGGATTGCATGATAGATTTATTGTTTTCCTTAGTTGTTTACTTATCGTCTCGCAATTTCAATTTAATTGATTGCTTTCTTTTCACTTTTCTTAGAAATAGAATAGATGAAAACGACCAACCATGCATGATCACCTAGTTTAAGATAGACGATCCTAAAAAATTAAAGAAGAAATGCATAGACACCTTAGGTAAACACAACCTATTGTTAGATACCAAATGAGCACTAATAGAAATATTGGCGTAACCCAAATCCCCGAACCTAGTTATCTGATTGCATAGGAATCAAGAGAATATTCTTGACCCTCAATTGAGTTTTCAAGCCAATCCCCAAAAACGTGGCTAGTGGCAACTCCTACCTTATTTTAGGTTGTCTTAAACAACTAGATTTTATAAATGAACCCGTCATGTGAAATATGGGTCTTGATAAGACTCACTATAATTTAGCATAATCGATATTGGTATCCCTAAAGGATGACATAATGCCATCCTTATGGGCGAAACATCCTATCGAGAGAGCTATCTTGGTAAAAGTACCCTTAAACTCACATTTACGTCCGGATTTCTTTCGACCTTAAAACTGTCGATCAAGACATATTGTGGTGTCGAGATAGGGTTGCGACACTTTGCTGTCACGTAGATTACGAGTTTGGGAGAACTCAAGATTACGATTAAGTGAACTTACACAGGGTTCATCTGGGGGAAAGGTGATGATATCGAGTCGCGATAGGCTTGGCGACTTCAATGAACTTCGCTTCGTACTAATCTAATGACATCGTACCTTGGTGAAGGCGCTAAAACTCCGCCATCTTCGTCTCTCTAGCACTATCAGAAAAATACTTTTCGTTGAAGACCTCGAGAAAGGCGTTCCACTCGGGAATTATGCCTTTAGGGAGCACTATCCCTTTGGTGATCTTCCACAAAGTATTTGCAACTCCCTCCAATTGGTAAGTTGCAAGTACTACCTTTTTTGTTTCATTGCACATCAATAGTGCAAAAGCCTTCTCAAGTTTTTGGATCCATAATGCAAGCAACTTCGGGGTCTCTTGCCCCCAATGAATTGAGGAGGATTCAACTTCAAGAATTGCTCCACCAGCTTGTGAATCGGTCTCTCAATGACTACGATTCCTAGTGGACCTTCAATAGGAGCGACAACAGGTGCGGTGGCAGATGCGGCGGCAACTGTGGCAGCAGCAGCTGTAGCGGCATTGGCAAGCATTGGTAGCAATGGTTGAAGCGACGGCCTGCTGATCCATCCAATTTCCCATGGCCTCAAGCGCTCGTATGATCCCGTCGATCCTAGGATCACCAAGGGCTGCTACCCCAGCACCAACCAGCGGAACCGGTGGCGGTGCTACACCACTCGCGCTAGCCTCAACCTACGCTCTACCCAAAGCACCTCGGGTACCGACTCTCGTTGGCGTCCTACCCCGAGTCGCAAAGCCTATGGCCCTCTTCCTAAGAGTCCTCTGCTCCTGGTCACTCATGCTACAGGCTCTGTATAGACACTTGTTTTCCAATTCCAACACCAAGTTAGAATTTGAGTGACCCCACAAACACGATACCAAATAGCTATCACTTAGCTATCAACCACATGCATTAGCATATTAAAAGCCTTTCCTACTAACTATTCCATAAACCATCGCACCTTATCACTCCAAACACAAACCCATTTTGATACCACTTAAATGGGGATGTCATGCCCCGAACCCCGAGCACGCGCACATTTCACTGTGGTCAATCAGATATGCAACGTTCCCAAGCACTCGTCGCCGATCCATTCATTTTAATTGCACATGCAAAAACGTATTATAAAACCCCTAACAATAAAATATGAGATAGGAAAGTAGAAACCCACTCAATCACATCCAAACGTACTTTCATATATATATATATATTCATACACACCAAAGTATATATACATCAACAGTCAACCAACAAAAAGATCGGTCCACCAAAAGGAACAGTCCTAAGACTATTAGTCAGACTCGTTCGCCGATCCCACTTCTGACTCCTCAACCTCCGGTGACGTCAAGTCCTCCACCACGCCATCGGGAGGGTCAACTATATCCTCTCCTAGAATGGCCTCAACAACAACAGGTGGAATATCAAAACCTCTAAGAGGACCAATCTTGAACCATTAGGTCCAAAGCGGAACCATGCTCTATATCGATGAGGCACCTTAACATAGATGTCCTCGTCAACCCAGACATTGGTCCTTATAAGCTCATAAATCTAATGACCTCTAGGACCGGGGTATCTAGCAACCTACTCAATAATCTTCATAGGAAGACGATAACGCTCCAAGGGAATCGCCATCTACCGAACCTGGAAATAGTTATACAATAACTAGTGAGACAATGTCTCAGCAAGTCCACCCTTAAATCCTTATTAGGAAGGAAATACACTCAGAGGTGGCCTAGCCACACAACACATATGACTTACCTCACCTTAGTCTTTCCTGCACGTCAATACAATTCATATTCAAACAACGCTCGCACAAGCTGAAACTATCGACACCCCCATCGGTCTATCAATTCAATCAATCCAATTGATATCATACAATCCACATACCTATCAATTCATACCATCTATTCATCCATCAATACAATCATGGCTCTCACAAGCTGAATTGGATGCAATGCTCTCACAAGCTGATATAGATGGTAGCTCACACAAGCTTATAGATAGATAATAGCTTGCACAAGTTGATAAATGGATCGTTGCTCTTGCAAGCTGATAAACAATCATGGCTCTCACAAGCTGACATACAAATGCTCACACAAGCTAATAATGATGCTCACACAAGCTGCTAAGGTACTTAAAAACCACACACAATGTCAAAACCCGACACCCGGTATTTTGGAGTTAAATACCAAAACTTCACCAACATTACTCAATTTCACAATTTAACGATCAATTAGGATAAACTGACCACACCACTATGATCAGTACGAATTTCTAACGAACAGCTCTCCCGGTATAATCCCGAAAAATGATAAATAAATAAATTTATTCCAAAAATTAAATAAGTAAAATTATATTATATTAATTTAATTCAATAAAATAATATTTATAAATTCGAAATAATTAATTAATAAAAAATAATTAATTAAGGTCTAATTTAGATTACACTAATCTAAACATCTCATTAGCCATAATTAATTATCCACTAAACTAATTACAACCCTTAATCTAATCCAGACTTAACTAAACTAATTTAACCACCTAAGCATACTTAACTTAATCTAGACACCCCTTAAGCATAATTAACCTCATAAGTGAGGTTTAGAGGATGAACTCACTAGAATTGCTTTCCGATGAGTCCATGGTGATGGCAATGGTGACGTGAGCGACAATCGAGCTTGTGGCGATACCAAGCGAGGTCCGGAAGGTACCTAAAATGGGCCCTGAAGCTTCCATGGCCTTGCTGGTCTTGGCTATTGATCTTGGCTGGAAATTATGGAACCGGTGGCTGGTTGGGGTCGAAAACAGCAAAGGAGGAGGAGCAACAGTCCAAGTGGTGGCAGGTGGTGGTTCTAGCGGTCTTGGCTGGCTTCAACGGGCACCATGACAACCGGGGGAGTTGCTGGACCATCGAGCAGGGATGGACGATGAGTTAGGGAGGTGGAATAGCGGCAGGAGACTCGCAGTTGGCTGGCTGGCTGGCGATGGCGTGGCAAGGGACTCCGGTGGGCGTGTGAGCATGTGAAAGAGGAGGAGGGAAGGCTAGCCGGTTCTCTCTAGTTTTTTTGAGCTTTCTCCCTTCAACAACCATGGAGAAAGCCACAAAATGGGGGAGAAGAAGGCAGCTGAAGAGGGGGGGTCTCCTTGGGCTCTCAAGCTTGCAACACTTGTCTTTCTCTCCTGGCTTTGCCCCCACCATGACATCACATGACCTCAGCCACTCTCTCTCCTCAAGCTTCCTCCACAAGTTTGTTAATAGGTGCAAAATGTCCCTCCCCCCATGGCATACGAATTTTGTGACTTTGTACATCAAATTCCTTCAATTTCATCCAAATAAATCCAATTGAGCTCAAATTGAAGTCCATAAAATCCACCAATGTAACCACACTTAAATCCACACTTTTCCTTGACCATAGAACCATCTTGGATGCCAAAAGTGCAACCAACAGCGGGCCTACCAATTTCCCGAACCAAAACAACCATACTTTGATTTTTCACCGAAAAACTTGGTTTGCAAAAAAATCTTCTGAAGATGAGTCAACGTTCCTAAAATGATTTGTGACATTACAGGACTTCCAATTTCTGAATTCCATTTCAATTTCATGGTTAATTTCATTATGGCATGATTCTAGCACATCCTAATCTACCGGGTAGCTTTTAGGAATTTTCGTGCATTTGACATGTGGTTGATTATTTTCGAGCCACAATGTACATTTTCAGCAAATTGGCGACTCTCGATTGTTGTGTAATTCTCAAGGTTTCAAATGTGGACACAGGGTAACTAAAATGACAGAAGAATCGGTCTAGTGCCGGTTGACAAGAATTGTGCAATTATGTGGAATCACCCACACTCAATTGCATACCTTTGTCGAGTCAACCTATCTCCGATCTCTAATCGATTATTAACTGTGCCGTAATGACCCTTGTAGATTAGCTCGGTCGAGAAGTCATTTTCTAATCGAATTCTCAAGTTTGATGCATTAGAATCCCTTAACGGCTTCACCTAATAAACTTGTTTTCTCGTAAGTGACCAACTTAGAGAAAAGAACTATAAGCGCGTAGATGAAATGCCCGACTCATTCTATTGAAAATAGAATTGGAAAATCAAGATGTCACATGGATTCCATTGACCATTTGTTTTTTGGTTGTCATGTCACAACCAAGTTGCCTTCTTTAGGTGGCAAGATGCAATTTGCCCTGGTGTAATAGGTCTTGGGAGGAGAACCTCCAATGGACCACCACCTTACTGATGGGAAAAGAATTTTATAAATGCATAGCTCGTTTTTCCTTTGGAGCACTTTGTCATATTATTTGGAAGAACAAGAATGGTATTCTTTTCATAAAATAGCCTCTTATTGTTCCGGCTATGAAGAACCACCTCTTCAAAGTCATGAAAGATAAGGCGATCACATTTAGGAATGTCGAAGACAACTTCAGGAATAGAAGAATTCAGCGAAGCTAGGGCATTGACCCAGCCATCTTCTCTAGGGATCCTTAGCGACCTTCCTTTTAGCTAGTGCGTGGTCGGATTTTGGAAGAAGCGGCTTTTGCTGGTTGCTGTGGTTTCTCTTTCCTAGCGTGGGTTTTGTTCTAGACGCCGGTTGGACTTGCGGTGTTTTTCCTTTGTGTTTGTTCTATTGATTTCCTCGACTGTGGCTTTTACATCCCGACATCCTTCCACTCATTATGATCTGTTGTATTGAGTGTATGTTCTAATGCCGTGATCTTTTGTACATTTGGCTCTCCTCATTATATTTATTACCTTTCACCAAAAAAAAAAAAATTGCACACACCATGGTAAACATTATATAAATGATGGTTTGGAAATTATCAAAATTACTTGGAGATGATGACCAACCCTATATATTATATTATATTATTTATAATTCTCTTTTTGATAAAATATTATTTGTAATTCTTTTGTATATTCAAACCTAAGTAAAATGTCTGTTATGTTATATTGTATTGAGATGTTCTATCAATAGCATTAATAGTAATTTTAATTTAAAACTTTTGTTGAGTATTAATTATGTGTCGTTTATTTTGTTTTCAGGTGTTTAGAAGTTCAAGTGAATTAACAAGATGTGAAGTTATATATTCATGGTTTATATTAAGTATTTTGAACTTTTTATGGTTTAATTGTATTTTACTAATGAATTTCAGTTGCACTTTGCTTTTCAATTTGTGTCAAATGGTAGTAGTTTTTGAAGAGTAGAGTAGTATTGCAATGGCTACGGTGATTTGCTAGTCAAGTGGTGTGAAGCTCATTTTTTGGTTGAGTGGACTCTACATGATCAAATGCAGGAAAATGCTTTTGCATATGGTGTTATGAATATTAAAGATAGATGATTACAAGAACTTTCCATTTTATCCTATATCTCGATGAGCGGTTAGCAGATACGAAATTTCTATTATTGTGTCATCTTAAATTTGCTAAATATATATTGGTATTTATAGTTTAGTTGCATAGTGCCGCATTGTCGATGAATGTGTAATTTGAATTTGTAGGTTTGCTTTTTTAGGGAGTATAAAAAATAAGACGAAAAAAATTATCGATCGGTCTCGGGTTAACCCTGGAACCGGACCAAACCCATTGGGTCGGTCCGGTCCTTGGTCCCAGGCTCAATAGGGTCGGTCCTCGGTCCTAAAAATTGAGGACCGACACTGTACGGGTTGGTCCTAGGGTTAGGGGGTGGCCCGGACCAACCCGGACCATGCTCACCCCTACCTGGTGGTATTACACCTTTACATGTGTCTGCTTGTACATCGGGCTCAACTGAGTCAGTTGATGCCCTGACAAATTATTCACAAGAGGTATTAAAATTGGACTTGATAATAATTTTGTGGCATGCAAAATCGTATTATAATGTAACCATGTAGGGCAACGCCAATCTATAACGTACATTTCTTTTTTTGAGATAGCATGCAGTATATTATTCATATGAGATGCTGAAACTTCGGTATTAATTGCTTATTTTGATTTTTTTTTTTTTAAATCTGTAGTGTGGTTTATGAAGCAGACAAATGTTATGTATAGGCATACGCACAAGAGCGTGCGCTCATGTGATTGCTGAATCTTACATCAGTCCTTACACTTAATAATAATAATAATAATAATAATAATAATAATAATAATAATAATAATGATGATGATGATGATGATGATGATGATGTTGTGATGAGGAATAATCACTCCTACAATGAGCTTGTGTCCTGTAAACCTGCTGACAGGAGGAACGGTCAAATTTCTGCTATAATCGGAAGTGAAATGAAGGAATCGCAGCCGTCAATTGCACAAGAGTCTCGCCAGCATGCCCAGTCTCAATCGAGTGCGGGCTTGCGCACGAAATGTGCCCTCGCGGCAACAAAATATGGTAGGAGATTTCCAGCCTCGCATGGGCTGCTTCATCGGCCCTATATCCATTCGATGCTTGTTGTTGCCGCTGTCTGTGTCCGTGTTTGCCTCTTCTACAGAAACTTACAGAAGGTTGGTTGTAATGCTCCCTTCAATTGGGAACATTTGAATTATGGTGCTATTTAGGGAGTACATCTACTGACAAATAAGAAGAAGCAAGAGGAAGCTAATGTAAATACGAGGGCAGACTAGAGTGCATTTGTATCTGGAGAGGAACTGCTTCGAGATGACTATGCAAGTGCAAGGTTTCAAATACCCATCAAGAAATGGTTTGGCATATCTGAATTTGCATACCCCTCCTTCTAATAAGCTGCGATGTGAGAAGTACCAAGTTTTCTCTGACCTAGTGGTTCTGGATAATACCTGGGTTTGGGAAATTTGATTGCTGATGAAGATAGAGAAGTAGTAATAGATCATTGATGTTTTGATGTGTGATCATAATCACTGTCCATAAGGTATTATTTGCTCACACTATTGTTGCTGCGGGATTTAAAACAAATATATCTCTGGGATATATATCAAAACGCAGAGAGATGAGTTCAACAATTACTTAATTTCTCTCTTGGAATTACACGTTGAATATGTTGTTAAAGTTATGTGCATAAAGAAGAAGAAGAAAGGGTTTCGAAAAAGTAGCATTTATGAACAATTGTGGTTGTTATAAATAATATGCAAATTGGTCTCTATTAACAAACAACCAATCAACACATTTTTTGGGAATAAGTACCTAATCCTCAACTATCATCACTCTTCATGTCAAGAATGACCTTCTTTCATAACTATTGATGACCTCTTTTTAGAACCAAAAGTCACAATTTTCATAGTCAAGAGTGACGTCTTCTTTTGATCAAGAGTCACATTTGCTCTTAACCAAGAGATACTTCTTTTATGATAACAAACTATTTCAACAACTTGGACATAGGAACCAGTTAAAATCTTTGTGTATTGCAGGCATAAGAGTAATTCAGGAATGAGATTAGGGGTGTACAACGGGAACTGCCTAAATTGGGAACCCCCCAGATCGAATCGGATTGGCTGGTTCTGGGTAGTTCTCAAAAAGGGCAGTCCAGTTCCCGGATCCCACTTTTGGAACCGGTAGTCAGTCGGTCCGATTTTTAGTTCCAAGGTGAGAATTGGACCGACTAGACCAAACCGGTTAATTATATATAATATATTTTTAAATTTCTTAAGAAACAAACCCTAATTCCTCCCAATTTCTCTCATTTTCATTTTATTTTTGGCCCAAAACAACAAATTTAGCAGTTCCACCAGACCAAACCAAACTAGACCCTACTGGTTGGCCGGTTTGGTTCCTGCTTCCAAGATTAGTCGGTCCGATTCCCGGTTCCACCTTGGAACCGAACTAGACCAGGAACCAATCAATTCTAAATGAGATGAGAGGAAAGACCTCAGGCAAATTACGACTAAATATATGTGGGGATCCGGAGAAGATGCACTTTGCCATGGGAAGAAACTAATGCCGAAATCGAGGGAGGATGTCTGCAGAACGGGGATCAGCTAGAAAATTCTCTATCATAGAGGAAGTATATGGTAAGTCACAAGTTTGTTATTACTGTCCTGCTACTTTTTGGGTTTTTGGTTTTTGATTTCATTGACTCATTGGTGCTAAACGAGCCATGCCGACTTTGGACGGGTAACTGAGTTTGTTTTAACTATAAAGTTGATCGTGACTCCTTATGGCTGTTGAGATTATTGAATTATTTTATCAGTTGCAAATATTGTTGGGGTATATCTTGCAATATGTTGTTTTTCCTCCTGGCCCGTTCAGTCATCCCTGAATCTTGATGGCTCCCGACTTTGTCTGGGTGCTTGGCTTGGATGTTTGGTGCTTCTGTATCTTTGCTTATTCATTTGCACTCGAGAACAAGACACGAAATGGTCGTTGGGACTTTGGATAGCACATATCTGCATTCTTTACTGCATTGGACTTTCAATAATCGCACTTCATTTTAGTATGGAAAATTGCCTCTGTTCTAGCATCCTGAAGGCAACGAAGTTTGGAGTCATGTCCTTTAATTGTGAAATGTTTGACAGTGTTTGAAGATTAGATGTGATTAGGGCTGCCCGGGAAGGTGGAGGTTTCAGGATTTCCTTATTCATTTTATAGATCGGCTGTGTACTAATATGGTGCACTAAGTCGATTGATGTTTGTATGTTGTGGATTCTAATCAACCTCGTGTCCGAGTTTTGAAAGATTGTATCACACCTAGACATTTGGATGGGTTCACGGAGAGGAAGTTTATGGCGAATTGTTTTCTTGATTAGTTCCAGAGATGCTGGATTTGTCCATGTGATATGCCTTTTCATGCACCGAATCCATTGGCACGTCTTAAGCTTTTTCGAATTGACAATGCGAAGTTGTATGCTTTCTTTTCAATCTAGCTCTATAAGAGTGATTTTGGGGGGAATGTTCAATTCGCTTTATTGTTGTTTTGGGCTACAGAGGAAAAGGGGGTCATGTTGAGTATGGAATGTTTCTTATGTCTTTTAACGACTACTTGTATCAAACTCACCTTTAGGATGAGCATTTATCCCAACAACTTTTGAGCATCAAATTTGTCAAATAGGACAAACATTTACCCAAAGAGATCTGTATATATATAATTATTGTTGTTGTAGGCAACACCTGTGTATGTCAATTCCCGTCACCATTTTGGTATGGGAACATTATCAAAAATGTCTTAAACTTATTGTAATTGTAATAGTTCAATTGTAAATTTTTTTTTGGGACCAATTGAGCTTTAAATCTTTTGTGTTTGTATTAGTTCAGTCTATCCGGTTAATTTGGCTAGAAATCGTTGATATGGATGCCGGATGTCTTACACGGTGGGACTGGTGTTAAGGAGGGCAATTTTTAATAATATTTTAATATTTTTTAGATTTATGTATTTATTTGAATATTTTATGCTTCCTTTTCTCTTATCTTTCTCATTCTTTTTTGTTATTCCCTTCTTCCTTTAGTCGGCCCCTGGTGAGGTCGAGCCTCACCATGGTTGGGTGAGGCTCGCCCTTGCTAGGCTAGTGATGGTGAGCCTCACTCACCCCTGGTGAGGCTCAACCTTGCTTAGTCTTGCCAGCCCATGCCTCTGCTGTTCATCAAAGCCCACATTAGTGTTGAGCATGCCATGTAGAATGGCCCGCATATATGTTAGTGATTTCCAATCAAATTTGGCGGATTGATTCAATTAGCAAAGTATGAAAAGATTCAGAACTAATTTGGCATAATTGAAAAGTTTATAATAAATTGGCACAATCGCAATGGGTTCAATACATTATTAGTGCTTTTTCAATGTTGCCTCCGAAATAAATTGTCAATTAATCATCATGTCACTAGGAACCGTTTTCACGATTTTCGTGTATTTTCACAATTAATTGCCTCTCTTGAATGTCTTCTCCTTAATAAAAGGGAACTCAATAGGATCCTCCCTCACTCATACAAATTTCATGTTGCAAATTTTTTTCATTAATATTATAAGCCCACAATAAAGTTATTATCAAGTAAGTTCCCCAATTCTGCTTTATTGATTTTGTGATCCTCTCGTATAGGTTCGGATAAGAACTTTTTCTTCCTATTCAATCAACTAGAATAATGTAAAGAGATTATGAAAAAAGATGAAAAGAGAAACGAGAAGAGAGAGCATGATAATGTCGAAGGCCATATGTCAGCCTCCTATAAGTCCACTTCAATGCACGGCTTTACATATATCATATTAGATTCTCACGCTTGAACAAGCAAAGATGCTTCCACAAATATAAAGTCCAAAAGCAAAATGGCACACATAACATATATCCAAGCACACAATCAACCCTAGAAGTCCTGACAGGCAAATTGAAAGACATGTCGCTATGGTGATGAAGGATCCACGCGGGCGTAGGAAGAAGCTGAAGTCATTTCCATACAGGGAAGACAGCGTGACCGATTTTGCCTCAACTCGTCATGGGTTGAGTGATTGTCTTCATCCGCTTCTTCATTCTCTTCTTCCATGCTCGAGCTCGGGTTGATACTGGAGAGTTGCTGAGCCACATCATGCATCGGCGGCCTGTTCGCACTGCTTTGGTTCAAGCACTCTACTGCAATCTTAGCTACGGTTTGCACTTTCACCTTTTCATCTTCACTAGCACCCTCAAAGTCTATGACATCAGGGAACCTGTCACTTTTCACAAAAGAGATGAAATCGATAGTATTGATCGGCTCTCTAGACTCAGTAGCATGAAGTTTCTTTCTTATGAGCAACTCCACAAGAACAACTCCAAAGCTATATACATCGCTCTGAGTTGTTAGCATACCGGTAACTATAGATTCCGGATCAATGTAGCTCAACGAGTCCCTTTTTTGAGTGGCTATGATATGTCTATGCTTTGGTGATATGAGTACCGAAGTTCCCAAATCAGATATTTTCACCGAGTTGTTTTCATCCAAAAGTATGTTCGCTGACTTGATGTTGCCATGGAAGATTGGCGGTGTGCTGGAGTGCATACAATTGAGTGCACAAGCAGCTTGGGCAGCTATTTTGAAGCATTCTTTCCATGAGATGGTTGACTCATTCTGATGGATGAGTTGGAAGAGGGTGCGATTCGGAATGTATTCATAAACCAGCAACGGTATTCTAGTCTCCAGGCATATGCCTTCGAGCTTCACTACATATTTGCAGTTTATGTTCATCAGAATTATAAGCTCACACTGGAAATCATTGTTTAGTCGAGACTCATCCACATCTTTAAGCTTCTTGACCACAATCTTGGTGCCATTGTGCTTCTTTAGTGTCCCTTTATGAACAGAACTGAAACTGTCGTTGTGGAGCTTGTTACGGTCAGCATAGTTGTTGGTTGCTATTGCCAACTTTGACTCCGTGAAGATTCGAATGTGGCTATTCATGGTATCTCCTCCTTTTCGTCTGAAATTGATCTTTCTAAGTCTGCACCTTATTGTGAACTTGACTGAAGCAGTAATAGTTATGCCGATGATGGACGCAATCATCACTGCCAAAGAATATAATTTACCAAATTATGATTCAAGCATGTAATCCTTATATGATCCACACACCTTATTCAAAGAAATCAATTTCAAATAAAACCCATTTAACCTATTTTTACATAATCCCCATCTATCACTGTCGGATTTGGATGGTTAGTCACTATTTCAAAATATAATCACCCAATTAAACAGCGACAAAAATGGTTTTTTGTTAAATGGGTTCCACATTATTTCCGGTGCAAATTAAAGTCCTTATTTAAAAACTTGATGCAATGTTTTGTTCGTCCATCTTATTAGAGGAAACTCTAACCGATGGGGTTGTCAGCATATACATCACCCAAACTTGCGTATAAAATGTGCATAATTTATGACCAATCAGTCAAAAGCATGATCGAATGAGAAGTCCTCTGATAGAGATGAAAAACGTTTAATGTTTACAAATTGATTATTTTTCTAAGACTAGTTTTAATTAGGGATGGGCACAAGGCTGAAGGGCGACTTCATTGCCGCAGAATTAATTTTTTCCTCGGAAAGAATTAATCCACTTACTAGATGACCATTTGACATTTTTCTTTTTTTTTAAATCATTTTTATTAGAAAGAAAGGCCTTATGGGTGGATCCTAATAAAAAACAGAGTGGCATGATGGGTTGCTTTTGTAGTAGAGTCAAATAAGTTCCAACATTTTTGCATTAGTCAACGGGGATAATGGAAGATCAAGTGCCTGGAAAAATATCGTACCCCATTACTCACCACTTTCTCCACCTTGCATCATCTATAAAAGCAAGACATTTGTGGAAAAGAGATTGTTCTTGGGATTCATCATCATCATCATTATTCTTTCAGTTTTTGTAACAAATCTTGCAAATTAAATAAAGGATTAATATGTATATTTTTCTTCACATAGTAAATGGGGCGGATCGCCAATTGGGACAGCCGCGCCCCACCACGCCCCAATCATTGTCTCGCCTAATGCCTTACGGGCCATTTTTTGTGAGGGAAATTTCCCTTATTCAAGGTGGTGTCCGGCGGGGCATAAATTCTCACGCCCCACAATCATCCTTAATTTTAAGAGCCCCTGCTCCTGCAAGCTTTTACGTGCAGATCCATTCATTTTTTGCAGGTATTATTATCCATAAGTTTCACATTTAAATATATATTTTATAATGTGTGTGTCTATATAATTTCATTAGCTTTATTAATGTAAAATCAGCCAATATATATTTATAACATGACAAAAACTAATACGTTTTCACCACAAAATCTCAATTAAAACACGGACATTTACGTTGTAATCTCAAATTACACGTGCAATGTACTAGGATCTGCCATGTGTGCAATAGCTTCACTTTTGTTCGCTCTCAAAAAGTCGATTTGTCTGTTTGTACTCCTTTTCTTTTTGTTTTTTTTCCTCTTTTTCCTCTTTTTCTGTTTGTCTCTTCAATCGAATAATTAATTGAAATTCTGTGAACAATTCACCGTAGGATACCTAAAGGGAACAATTTTTACCCAAATCTAAATCAACCAAAATCTGCAAATTTGAATAATAATTACTATAAAAGGATCTAGCAGAAGGGTGCGATCGTTGAAGGTGAGCTGAGGGGATATTCATGGAATTACCTGGAACAACTATGCTCAGAGGAGAAATTTTGCAACGCTCCTTACCGTTGCCCCTCTTTCCAAGTCGGCACTGGCATTCGTAGCTCCCGGGTATATTCTTGCACATTCCATGACATGGGTATCTTGTTGGCTCCTTGCATTCATTGATGTCTACATCATCAGGAGAGAAATTGAACCGTTATCTCGGTTAATGGCAAAAACAATTTGAACTAGCCGTTGCATGGACTTTTAGTCAGGTAATGCTCTCCCATTCAGGTTTGGGTTATAGAATTGTGACATGGGTTCACTCTCTCTTAAGATATCTCTTCTTTCTCTATTCTCAGCCTCTCTCTGTGTCGAATCTGAGCTCAACAATGGTGTTGCTCCTTACCATCAACGGAGATCGACGCTGCCTCCAACTTTCGCAATGATGGTTCCAAGAGTGAGTCGAGGTTTTGTTGTTGCCATATTAGATATGGTCATTGGGGACAACAACTAAGCCTAGGAAGTAGGGCATTTATCTTGACATGCATACATGCTTTCATTAATATGAGCCACTATTCTATGAGTGAGGTAGATGTACTAATATACATACATATATATATATATATATATATATATAATATATATATATATATATATATATATATATATATATGTATGTATCACTAAATACAATGAGGTCGTGATGTTTGTCCATTTAGATGCATTTTAGTGCGCATACCATGTATATATATATATATATATATAGGTGCCAAGGTGAAGGGGGACATTGATCTTGACACTGCACCTTGAAGATAGAGTTGCTAGAAATGATGTTGACCATCATGTTGATGGGTGGTGGCCACTACCTTGACTTATTCTACTAAGCAAAAAGTTAGAATTTCAAGAGAGATATTTCTCTATATCTAGATTTATTCGATTGGACCTATGAAAACTGTTAATCATGTGAGTCACATGATCAACAATTAGACACAGACCTCAGTCCAGCCAAAATTTCTCAAATTTTATATAGACCACCCATTAAAATTATACCGATGAGAAAACAAACTTCTCTCTTTTCCCCCTATCACGAACGTTACAGCCATCGTGACCATGTCGTCATCATCCCCACAACCATCGAACCACGGCCTTGTCGAATCCTCATTAGGTCTCTCATCCGTTCGTGGAAGAGACTAGCAAGCAAATCTCATCTCCTTCATTGCTAAGGAGATGGTTCTGGTGGCTCATCACTGCCGAGATGATGTACAAGTCGGGCTCATGAAGGCAGAGAGAGAGATAGAGCTGTGGTGTTCGACAGTGTGTGAAGGTCGATGCCGGACTCACCTAAGGTGGTGGGCATATGACGGTGGCAGTGGCACTGGTCTGAGGCGATAGCCGGAGAGTGGAGGAAAAGGTTGAGGAGAGAGGAAGATTAGCGCAAATCAAACGGGGGCTAAGTAACTAGGGTAGAACTAGATGAATACTTCTCTATCCGGCTCTAGCATGGTTTATAAATTAATAGACTTTACTAGCGTAACAGTGTTTGAACTGTTGTGAGAATAGCGGCATGTTGTAAGCCACAAATTTTTAAATGAGTGGATACTATAACAATTTCTAATTTTTTGTTATTTACTCTTTTATGACCCAAAACAGACTGTTATTCTTACAACAAATTAACTACAGTCACATAAGCATTGCTCTTAATTAATTATCCACGCAATTTATTCTAGTGCAATAATGCATGAGGAGTCTTGTATGTTGAATTACCTTTACACCCTTCGAAGGGACTATAGGGATTCCCATTGTACCCCGGCTTGCAGACGCAACGATAGCCCGACTCATTCCCGAAGTCTATACAATCCGCGTTATTACCACAGGCATAGCTCGACGGGTTTGACCTGGCCTTTTTGCAAATGACATCCGATTCGACCATCCAGTCCAGAACAACGCCCGAGTTGTTACCCACATCCTGGAACCTCGGGAGAGTCAAGCTTGATATATTGAATGACCTGTTGGCCACCACAAAGGCCCGTGCACAGCGGCCGAGTTGCGAGTCCGACGCGTTTTGGGCGATGGAGAAGATGTTAATGTTGAGCGTCTTGAGCCCCTCTGGGATGGATGCTTGACAGCAACCTTGACCAGAACAAGTGGTCTTGTTGGCGAAGTCGACATTGCCACTGCAAAAGGAGACGCAACCGCTCCCGAACGTCCCTTCTCTATTGGCCACGACTGCGAGGGCGTTGCAGCCGACGACGGTGAGCTTGTTCTGGGTTTCTGAGAATCTGTACCGAGGATTTGTAGACAGATCGATGGCCAGAGGACTGCTTTTATTTGCTAGCGTGCCATTTTGATCGTAACACTCATATGCTTCGGGGAGACTGGCGATCATGGTCGAGTCCCCGACCGAGATTTTGTGTATCGTAAGATTCGCCCAGTGTAGTCGAATACCGCTCCCTTCGATGTTGGTGCAATTAAGCAAAAAATCTGGGGACCTCGCACAATTGGTATCGAGCCCAAAAGGGAAAGGTACGTACACGTTCCCACACCGGTGTTCGCACATTCCGGGCCCGGGGGGAGCAACGCCTAGTCGCAACCACCAGGCCACAGCCACTATTAGAAGCCAATGCAGTCCCTTCATTTTGAAAGAAAATCTCTCAAACTCTCTCTCGCGTATTTTTGTTGTACTTCTGTCCGTGTTTATAGAGTGGAAGCCGTTCTCCCAAGTTCATTATATACACATCGACGAATTGGTGAAATTAAGTACAACAATGAAGGGCAGAAGAAAAAAAATTGCGTCAATAGAACAAGTTGGAGGGACCCGATTGCATATAACAACAAATGCAAGACAGAATTTAAAAAGAAAACAATATACAAAGGTTTTACACATAAAGGGTAATGCGCCCTTATTCCTTGTCCTAGAGAAAGGAATGGTCGCAGTATATGAAAATGAATGCATGATGGTGATGTTGAGACTGCTTAGCAAACTTTTCTCGATTTTGTATCTAAGAAGAAACGAGCACACATAGTAAAGAAACTCCAGAAAATTAAAAAAAAATCCTAAATTTATTGTATTTATGCCAATTTTATCTTAAATATTTAAATAATTTGTCAATGTAATCTTTCCGACTATATCGGAAAATGCTAAAATGACGACCTAGTCAGCTCGGCTGTTTTATGTGGTGTGGCCAGCGCTGACCTAGACAAATTTTTAAAAGCTTTCTAATTTTTTTTTTTTCCTTCTCAATTTCTTTCCTTCGTTTTTGCTGATGGTCGAAGACTAGCCAGAAAAGTGCTTGGTGAGGGTTGCTTGCATTGGCCATAGATGAGGGTCACCGTGGCCGCCTATGGCTTGCAAGACCTTGCCTAGTGGTCGGTGAGGGTTGCCGGTCCTTACTAGCCTTGGCCAGTCGAAAAAAAAAAATATAGAAGAAAAAATAACAAAATTCAATTTAAAAAAATTGCAAAAATTATCTAAGTCAACTCTAGCAATGCCATGTAAAATGGTTGGTGCCTAGTCAATGATTTTCAGCTATAATTGGCTAAATGGACTATATTAGCAAATTGTCAAAATACTCAGGACTAAATTTGGTCAAATTAAAATATTTATAACTGAATTGGCACAAGTGCAATAAATTTAAGACTTTTTGGTAACTTTCTCAAAAAATTCTAAATCCATAAAGAACTTGTGCTAGAACTTTTTTACTAAGTGATATGACAAGTTTCAATCGAGCGCTCAGATAAGTGAGATCTATTCTTTAAATGTTTGGCTTGTTAGATGCTAAAAAGAAATTACTATATTATCTATTATAAAAGTTTTAGAGCGCCACTACCACGGCGGCCATTATGTTTTAAAATGACGGTCACCATATCGGCCATAGATTTCACTATAGGAGATTGGCCAGGAGGCTTGAAAGGTTAACCAAACTCAAGGCGGCGCTAAGATGGTCCTAGAATAATGATAAGATTAAAACAGTTTATAAGAGTTATGTTTAAGATGGCCTTACAATTCTAAACTTGTACAGAAGGAAAATAGCAAAAAATTTTGTATAGTTCGCTTTTGTGGCCATATCACAAATAAACAAAAAAATCAAATTTATCTTTTGATCATATTCATTTATAGTTTCTCATTATATGAAATTTTAAATTCAATCGGAAGATTGACACTAGAGAAAGTAAAGAAATTAATCCATGACACAGAGTTGGAACAAACGTTTTATACCTCTAAGTATCTAAATTGCGACTATTTCCTTTATTTTCGATCTTTCCTTGTTTTCGTTGTGGCCAACAGTTTCCAAAGAAATAGTTATAAATACAAAACTTGGCGAGATTTTCCGTCAAGATATATCCCATTAAGCGAGATTACCAATTTCCTGAGGAGACCAGACAAACAGGTCTCCCGATTTCCTTGGAAAATTACGTGATGGAGACAGTAACAATGCTTTCATATTCTCAATCGAGAGACGCAAGCATGACGGCCTCCATTATTTTCACGGAATAATGGAGACCTCCCACTGCATATTTCAATTCATGAATTTTACTAAACCAAAAAAAAAAAAAAAATTGGCAATCAAGATATAATTACCAAATCAGTTCTAAATTTATTGTATGAATATCAATTTAGTTTTTAATTTTTCAATTTTACCGATAAAATTTTAGACATGTGTGCTAAATTCTAATGTAGTCCTTCTGTTTAATTGCTATTGGAAATTGCTGAAGTAGGATTTAGTTATCATTGGCTGTCTTAATGTGGCACCATATAAACACATGAAATCTTGTTAATGAGTTCTTAAGAGTAATGGTGAAGTATACTATATGGAAAAGGGTTTGATTTATAAATATTAAATACACCTACTATAAAAGAAAAAAAATCATTTTCAAAATTTATTGGTATTTATTTTTCTACGATTGCTTAATACGTGTCGTAAGGATGACGTATCCAAATTAAACATTCAATCATTCAGTCAATAATTCGAGGTTTTAAAGCAAAATGACTTGACTAAGACAAAAGTAATCAACAAATTTTCTGATCATGGAATCCACTTTGGGGCAGTCAATTTTTATATTATCCTTTGCCCCTCCTTTCGAGACCAATCCAAAGTAACGTGTTTTGCGACAAATGTGAAACGTAGAGCATTACCTTTCATTAGCTTGTGAGGAGCCAGCTGGCCCGACCCTGCACCCGAACATTAATAATATGCTCCATATGTAGATGAGCCTAGTAGATCTCCAACGTTGATTTATGTGGGTTCGACATAAGATCAACATCATCTAACAGCTGGAATTCATTGGGATTTTGTGCTCCGGTTGATGCAATTGTGGCCTGGATCCGCACTACAGCCTCCGGGCCAAGCGACCGCATGATATCACGGGAAGACTTGGCAACGGTTCACGAAGACTTACAAGTCTTGAAGTCTTTCGAAGAACACGACAAAATGCGAGAGTAAAAGTAAGGGAAAGAGAAACAGTGGGATTCCTTGAAAAAATAGTTAAAGAATTATATTGAAAACGGAATTGGAGAATTTTTATATATTTCAATGTACATTAAAGAAGAATACGTGAGCTTATTATAGATTTTATTAGGTGACTATGTGAAGCCCCGGGTACGTCACGTGCTACACGTGTCATTTCCATTTATACTCATTAATACATCACAACATATCATATGAGAAAATCATATGAATTTAATACAAATGCTTATTTTTTATACAAACACAGTACTTATAATCACAACATATAGCCCACTAGTATTACTACTCCTCTATTAATCCACAAGTGAGCCACCATCTAACTTAAGGATTGATGGTCTTGCACATCACCTCATCTCTTCCTCCATCATATCTCAAAGGAACCATCCTACACACTGAAAAATAAGGGATGAGCCAAAACTCAGTAAGTGAAATCCTTAGGTGTAAGGTAGGAGATAATCTTAGCACTTAACATGGCACCAATCAAATAACACGAGTTCAAGGCAATAATTATGCGTGGACAAGTTCTTCTTCTTTACTAATGCGATATGCCAATAAAACCATTAACCATAATGCAAGTATATAACCAATATTTCATGACGAATTAGTATCACCTATTGATTCAATACCATACATAGGAGTACACTCAGACAAGTTTATACTTGTCATTCGCTTCACCACAAACGCAAGTGAATTCATACAAATGTACATCGTTTGAGGAGACCTTTGCCTTTTCAGTTGGCCAGAGCCGGCAACCAAACATTAACAACATGCTCCGCATGAGATGAGTTCAGTGGATATCCAACGTTGATTTATGTGGGCTCCACATGAGACCATTGTAATCTAGTAGTTGAAATTCATTGGGATTTTATGGGGAAAAGTACCAAAAAAATCATAAACCTATTGTATTGATACCAATTCGGTCATAAACTTTTTAATTGGACCAATTCAATCCTAAACATTTTAATATTGGTACCAATTCAATTCATCTAACCAATTTTGGCCGACCGACGCTGACGTGGACGTCGGCCAATGACCAGATGCTGACGTGACAATTTTTATGATTTTTTTTTTTTTTTCGAATTTTTTATTAATTTTTATTTTCTTTTTCTTTTTCCTTTTCTTTTCTACTTCTTCCGGGCGATGACCGGCGAGCCTCCGGTGAGGCTTGCCGGCCGTCGGCGAGGGTCGCGGCCCTTGTCCGGCCTCTCCCAGGGCCGCCGGCGAGGCGGCTTCGCCCGGATCTGGGCGAGGCCAGCCTCGCTCGCGGCTGGCGAGGCCATGGCGGCCATTGCTAGGGCGGAGGCGAGGGTCGTGAAGCGCTTGCCGGCCCGCCGATAAGGGTCGCGGCCCTCACTTGGCCTTGCCCAAGGCCGCCTCACTCGCGACTTAGCCCAGCTCCCGACCTCGATTTCCTCCGCTTCGTCGCCGCTAGCTTTTGCTCTTCTTCTCCTTCCATGAGCAAAAAGCCACGAGCAATCCCACTAGCTGCTTCGATGGCGAAGGCTGGCCTCGCCCAGATCTGGGCTAAGCGGCGGATGAGGCAGCCTTGGGCGAGACCGAGCAAGGGCCGTGACCCTCACCGGCGGCTGCCGAGGGCTTCATGACCCTCGCCTCCGCCCTGGCGATGGCCGCCATGGCCTTGCCAGCCACGGGTGAGGCTGGCCTCGCCCAGATCCGGGCGAAGCCACCTCACCAGCGGCCCTAGGAGAGGCCGGGTGAGGGCTCGCGACCCTCGCCGGCGGCAAGTGAGGGCTTCGCGGCCCTCACCCAGTGGTCAATGAGCCTCATCGGAGGCTCGCTGACCACCGCCAGAAAGAAGATGAAAAGAAAAAAAAATGAAGAAAACAATAAAAAAATTGAAAATATAAAAAAAATCATAAAAATTGCCACGTTAGTGTCTGGTCACCGGCCGACGTCCACGTTAGCATCGGCCGGCCAAAATTGGCCGGATGAACTGAATTGGTATCAATATTAAAAGGTTTAGGACTTAATTGGTACCAATGCAATAAGTTTAGGACTTTTTTGGTACTTTTCCCGGATTTTATGCATCCGGTTCATGCAAGTGTGGCCTGGATGCAGAGTAAAACATCCAGGCCCAACGCGCGGCGAGGTTACCACTTGATGTCTTGTACGGGAAGACTTGGTGACGGTGATGGCGATGAAGACTTACAAGTCGTCGCAAAGTCTTTCGAAGGACGCCACAAAATGCGAGAGAAAAAGTAAAGAAAAGAGATTGTGGGATTCCGAAGAAAATAATCCTGATGATCTCTCCCTAAAATTATCTTTTATTCTTAGCTCCGGGAAACATTAATTTCTAAAAGATGTTATTTTTCACATCATGAATTATAGAAATAATCCTGTTTTATTGTTTAAAAAATGTAGTACCGTTCTTTCAATATTAAGAATTATTGGGTGCTCTCTGAATAGATTCGACATGCACCCATAATCATAGTTATGGTCATACAAAAATCTATTAAAATCGTAAAAACCATAATCGTGCAATAATCTCAAGAATTTTCTGATGATATGCAGTAGTGTTGGATTATATGAGATAAACATGCAAAAGTTCATTTGTAATAGTAGTTCCAAAGAGAAAAATATGAAAAACGGACATGGTTGATTGTTATTAAAGTATAGTTAAATACATCATTAATTAATAGAAAGAATAATAGTCCTAAGCCTGAAAAAGGCTCAAGAAAAAAACAAGGGAAAGAACCCCGAGGGTGAGACTCTCCGTTGTCTTCCATACTCCTTTTAAGGTAGAGTGGGAACTTGGGGTTCGGGGTGTCCGGGCACTAGGGTGTAAAAATATGAAACAAGAAAGTTGGTTGATGGTTATTAAAGTGTAATTAAATACATCATTAATTAATAGAAAGATTAACGGTACAGTCATAAAACAACGTAAAGCATAACTTTATTATTACTATTGTATTATAGGATCCAAAGTAGGATCTCTCTTAACACTGGGGGTTCGCCCCAGTGGCCACTCTTCCAACTTGGAAGGAGGAGGTGGGGGGTTCAAATCCCCACATTCTCAGGGGGGATTGGGGTGGGAACGATTTCATTTCAGGAGTGGGTTTCGACTCCCACGCCCTGTAAGGAGGCAGGGCAAAAGTCTGAAAGTGAGTGTTAGAGTAGGATTAGAGTAGGACCGACCAAAATAAAAAAAGTAGGATCTCTCTTCTTTTTTTTTTGGGTCATAGAATCTCCCTCCCTTTAACCACCTATTTACAGGGAACATTAAATGTTATTTCAATCTCAAGATAACTTTCTTCTCTAACAAAATTACTTAAGAAACGTATTTATTTACCGGCAAAACTTTTTAAGATTGCTTATAGGGGAAGACCCTACCTAGGCAGTAAATAGAATAGCGATCGTATTTTAATTTTCATTAAAATCATCTTATTTAAAAGGTAATTGTCTTGCTATTACAACCCAAAAGTCTTATTAGTTTTTTTTTTTTTTTTTTTTTTAAGTAAAAAGTATTCATTTTGTTTGACTTAAACAAATGTCACACACAATTCACCTTTTTTTCTTTTTTTGGTGGGTGCAATTCACTTGTTAACATGTATCTAATAAAGTCCTCATAGTGTGTCTGACAAGATTTATTCTAAATGCACGGTGTTGTGATTGTTTTTATTGCAAACAAATATAATGTTTAATCAGTCAGCTGATATTTCAAAATCATAAAACAAAAATCTGACTGAAGGTTACCACCAAATGGTTTCGATCATAGAGTCCTTTCGAACGGTCATTTTTTATATTAGCAGCAAAATCCACTACGCGTCTCTTTTTGACTAAACTAAAGTAACCATGTGTTATGCGACATAAATTAAATATAGAAAAGCACCTTGGATTAACATACGTCGGACCTTGACCATTTTGTGCTTGCTTAGGACCCAGTTGACCCAGCTCTGAAGCCAAGGAAAAAAAAAATCCTACAACATGCTTCGTACATAAATGAGCCTAGTTAATCTCTGGCGTCAATTTATATGGGCCCATTATAAGGCCGACCTCATCTAACAGTTCGAATTCATTAGGATCTTGTGCACCCCGTTCATGTGAGTGCGACTTGGATCCGCACTAAAACCACCGGGCCCAACGCCCGGTGACCAACAGGGGAGACTCAGCGCATGAAGACTTCAAGTCGTCTCCAAGTCTGTCGGAGAACAAGACAACACGCCAGAGAAAAAGGCATGCAGAAGATACAAGACTGAAGGTTACCACCAAATGGTTTTGATCATAGAGTCCTTTCGAACGGTCATTTTTTATATTAGCAGAAAAATCCACTACGCGTCTCTTTTTGACTAAACTAAAGTAACCGTGTCTCTTTTTGACTAAACTAAAGTAACCGTGTGTTATGCGACATAAATTAAATATAGAAAAGCACCTTGGATTAACATGTGTCAGACCTTGACCATTTTGTGTTGGCTTCGGACCCAGTTGACCCGGCTTTGGACCCAAGGAAAAAATAAAATCCCGCAACATGCTTCGTACGTAAATGAGCCTAGTTAATCTCTAGCGTCAATTTACATGGGCCCATTATAAGGCCGACCTCATCTAACAGTTCGAATTCATCAGGATCTTGTGCACCCGATTCATGTGAGTGCGACTTGGATCCGCACTAAAACCACCGGGCCCAACACCCGGTGACCAACAGGGGAGACTCAGCGCATGAAGATTTCAAGTCGTCTCGAAGTCTGTCGGAGAACAAGACAACACGCCAGAAAAAAGGCATGCAGAAGATACAAGACTGAAGGTTACCACCAAATGATTTTGATCATAGAGTCCTTTCGAACGGTCATTTTTTATATTAGCAGCAAAATCCACTACGCGTCTCTTGTTGACTAAACTAAAGTAACCGTGTGTTATGCGACATAAATTAAATATAGAAAAGCACCTTGGATTAACATGTGTCAGACCTTGACCATTTTGTGCTGGCTTCGGACCCAGTTGGCCTGGCTTTGGACCCAAGGAAAAAAAAATCCTGCAACATGCTTCGTACATAAATGAGCCAACTTAATCTCTGGCGTCAATTTATATGGGCCCATTATAAGGCCGACCTCATCTAACAGTTCGAATTCATCATGATCTTGTGCACCCTATTCATGTGAGTGCGACTTGGATCCGCACTAAAACCACCGGGCCCAACGCCCGGTGACCAACAGGGGAGACTCAGCGCATGAAGACTTCAAGTCGTCTCCAAGTCTGTCTAAGAACAAGACAACACGCCAGAGAAAAAGGCATGCAGAAGATACAAGACGCTGTGGGGTTCACTGTGATCTTTCCCGATGGCGATATGCGTCTTACGCGAATCCAGACGGGAGATTCACGGCCACGAAATGTGTATCACGCGAGTTGGTCGTCGCTCGGTCCAATGTCCATAGCCATGGAGGAGCAGAGCAGTAGGAGTACGGCAGCGGTTCCCCCAAAGCGTTTCTTGTTCTCGTTGCATGTGAATTCGAAGAGGCAAGAAAACGCAAACGCCGCATGTGTTTCGAGTAGATTTGACCTCTCCATCTCTTTTTTTTTTTTCTTTATTAATACCTTAAAAAATTTTAAATTAATACACTTGTGAAAAATTTATCATAAA
>CM024519.1:21253213-21560713 GCA_014182375.1 Eucalyptus virginea
AGTAAATGAAACATCCAACAATCAAAGCAATGAATAAATTACAAGGGCAAGGAAGGAATTTACTTATCTCAAAGTAACGTAAGCATTTGCAAAGTTAATTAGAAAATCACATTTTCAACCTCAATATGATTTCTAATTAATACATAATTTCACTCAAATAGTTTTGGTTTTTTTCTTATTTAATGAAAATTAAACTATATGCAATGCAAACTATTATTCTAATATAACATGCAACATATGACTTTTCAAATGTCCTAATTCTAAAGATAATTAAAGTACTATTTTAACATGGCATGCAATTTCCTAACTAAATTAACCTAGACATGCAATTTCTATGGCGTGCAATTTAATTAAATGACCTAACAAATAATTTATAATGATTGTCAAAATTGATATGCAACTATCATAGTGTGACATGCTATTCTAATTAAATTAGTCTACATGACATGAAATTTAATTAAATGAACTTGGCAAGCAATTACTAAATGATGTCCATTTTATGAACCTAATTTTATATGCAGGCACATGACATTTGTTGTATTTTCCATGAAAAATTGTAACTAAATAAAAATTAAAATGAATTACTTAGATTAAGATATTATCCAACTCAATTTAAAAATTATTAGGTCAAATCCTAAATTGGAATATTATCATAACTAGATAAAGTCTATCCTAACATGCGATCTTATTAATAATGCAATGTTACCTATAAAGATCTACCTTAGTTTTACACATTATATGATCTAAGCACGCAAGTCTATCTAGAAGATTTTTTAAAATCTACCTTAATCCTATCTGATATATATATATATGCTATTTTCTTTGGATGAGAATAAAACCAAATCAAATCAGAATCAACTAAAGATAGCATTCGCATCCTTCCATTCAAAGTTGGAATCGTATTCAAGTATGAGATTGGATTGGCCGATTTTCCATATGATCACAAATCATATCTTAGGCATAAAATCGAATTGTCAACTATACACACGTTGTGATTTAGAAAATTATTCCTAATTCTAAGGATACTCTAAACCTTAGAGATATGCACATTAGAGAACAATAATTCAAAAGAGGTAATAAAATCGAATACTCAAATATTGGATTAGAAAATTCTCTATTCGAATATTGAGTTTCCAAACTTGGACCGATGGACGGTTCGGCTCCAACTGCGGGTGGTGGTGGACTCAGTGTGGCCGATGGTGATGCTCATGGCGAAGGATGAGGGATTCACGGTGAGGTGGTCGGCAAGCTTTACACTGTGATCAACGGCAAGCCAACTCAGCCAAGGAACTCTGGAAAGAACCTGCAAAACAGAGAATTGTCCAGTCGTGGGGGAACCGCCGGCCTAGACAGGTATCAGTGCAGCAGTAAGACACGGCGTTGCTAGGGCTCGCTGAAGTTGTTAGCCTAGGGCTGGAGGCTCGGGTGATCGTGCAGCGCAGTAACAGCAGGAGTCACTGGTTTACCGGACGTGATGGAACTGGACGACCTCGCCAAAGTTGGAATCGTGACAGCAAGACAAACCGAATCGTGCATGAACAGCAGCAGGCGATGTGGCGTGGACAGGAGCTGGACACCAAACGCTGCTTGAAGTTTGCCCAGAACAGAGGCGAGATGTCACTAGGACATTGTTCTTCTCACTAGTGTATGCATTCTCCTCTATTGTTTTCTTCTCTTGGACTTGCTGCACTTCGTCCCTCTATTCTCTCACTCACAACTTTTGTTTCCTCCTCTCACATTGTGGCCATCCTCTCTGACCTCTCCTCTCTTTCATTCTCTGGCCGTGTATGCTAATTGCGCGGCCTTAAATTCCATGAAGCCCCCCTTTACTATCGTCTCTTCTTACTTATATGTGTCGATCCTGATTGTAAAAGGCAAAAGAGAATCTTGGGATGGCGTGAATGAAGATACCGCTTGGCAGTTTCACTGATTTGCTCAGACTCTCAGTACGTAAATCTCTCACCCACTGCCCTTCCGTTGGGATGGGCACGGGGCATGAGGAATCTCTGACCAGGATAGCATCAACACCGCCGCATCCGCACTTTTAAGAATAAATATATTTCTTTATTTCTTTTACATTATTTATAATATTGATGATGATGAGGATCCAAAGGATAATCACTTCTCCTTACAAGTCTTGCTTCTTTTTTTTTTTTTTTTTTTTTTTTTGGGTCTGAACAAGTCTTGCTTTTTCCTCCCGATCTTGGCGCCGAATCGGATGTCTCGACTGGCATAATTAGCAGCTCGGATGAGGACCTGCTCTCTCCTTGTCCGTCCCCGAAGGCTTCTCTTGCTGGTAGAAGAGTCGATACCATGCAGGACAAGCTACTAACTCTTGCCCCGGACCCGACTCCTGCTTCAGCTCTTGCTGCTCTGCCGGCTATATGACGGAAGCCTTCCAAGCAAAGGTAAGCCGAACCTCCAACATCTCTCTTTTTGTATATAGTTATGTACATAGGTTTTTGGAATATCAGGGGTTTTGTTAACCCAGTTAGGCAAGCAGAGGTCCGTAGTCTAGTTTCCTCCAACGGATTGTGTTTGGTTGGTCTCCTGGAAACGAAAGTCCCTGAGGCTCTTTACTCCTCCATCTCTACGAGTTTAATGAGGGATTGGTGCTGGTTAGCAAACTACAGTTGCGCTCCCAGAGGCAGGATTTGGGTTGGCTGGGACCCTGTGGTTGTTACCTTTGAAGTGTCCTCGGTAGAAGCCCAGGCGATTAATGGGAATCTAAAGATTCTAAATTCAGGTATGGACTGTTGTATCTCAGTGGTCTATGCTGAACACACTTTCTCGGCACATAGACCACTATGGGAGAATCTTATTCTCAAAAGTGCAGCTTTCTAGGACTCGCCTTGGCTTGTTGCGGGGGACTTTAATGCTATCAAAGATCCATCTGATAGGCTAGGGGGCACAGACGTTTGGATCACATACTTTGATGAGTTTAGACAGTGCTTACTTCAGGCTGAGCTAGACGACTTGAGGTATGCGGGCTTCCGGTATACCTAGACTACTTCTTCTGGTGATTCGCGGAAGTCAAGGAAGATTGATCGGGTCCTGGTCAATTCCATTTGGAGTCAGGATTTTTCTTATTCAGAGGCCTCCTTCCTAGCACCCGGTATCTCAGATCACTCCCCCATGGTGGTCAAAGTGTCAAACCCAATGCCCCGAAGGAAACCCTTTAAGTTTTTTGATTATTGGATGGAGCATCCGGACTTCAATTCAATTGTTAACCAAGTTTGGGAGAAGATAGGTGATGGTGTGCCCATGTTCAGACTGGTATGCAAGTTAAAGTCCCTTAAGGGTCATTTCAAGCTTCTCAATAGAGAGTCCTTCTCCAACATCTCCATTAGGACTTTGGAAGCGAGGGTGGCTCTAAGGACCACGCAGCTTGGCCTCCAACAAGACCCGACTTCTGTTGATCTGGCAGAGATGGAGAAGTGTCAGCATCGAACTTTCCTGGACTTGTGTTCTAAGGAAGAATCTTTTTTCAGACAGAAGTCCAGAATCAGGTGGCTGAAAGAGGGAGACCGCAATACTAAATTCTTCCATCATTATGTCAACAAAAGACAGTTGAGAAACAGAGTTCTATTTGTTATGGATGCTTCGGGTATTCAAGTCACCGACCCTCGGCTTGTTGAGCAGCGCTTTGTCAGCTACTTCCAAGACCTCTTGGCGTCGCGGGTTGTGCATGGAAGACCTTCCGTTCGGGAGATTTAGGAGGTTATCCAGTTTCCCCTGAGTATCGACCAGGTTAGTTTTCTTGCTCGACCCATCTCCGATTTAGAGATTTGGGACATTTTTTTTTTCCTTAGCTAGGGGCAAAGCCCCTGGTCCTGATGGATATACGGTGAAATTCTTTAAGCATAACTAGGAGACGGTTGGAAACTTGGTCACGACTGCGGTGAAGGACTTCTTCATCTCGGGTAGGCTCCTAAGGGAGATTAACAACACCATCTTGATTTTAGTACCAAAATGCCCTAATGCGACAATTGCGGATGACTTCAGGCCCATCGCCTGTTGTAATACTATCTACAAGTGTATTACCAAAATGATGGCCAATCGAGTTGCAGCATTTCTTCAGGATGTTGTTGGCCCTTTTCAAAATGCATTTGTGAAAGGCCGGAGAATCAGGGATAATATCATCCTAGCTCAGGAACTCTTCTCTGATTTCCACCTCAATCCTTACTCACTTAAATGTGCAGTTAAAGTGGATTTCAGGAAAGCCTACGACACTGTGGACTGAAATTTCCTTGAGACCGTTCTTGTGGCTTTTGGTTTTCCCGACCATATGACTCGGCTCATCATGACTTGTGTTCGTACTCCAAAATTTGCCATTGCCTTGAATGGGGAACTACATGGTTTCTTTGCAAATGGTCGAGGACTTCGACAGGGGGATCCCATATCTCCATATTTATTTACTCTGGTCATGGAGGTGTTGTCAGGTATCCTTTTTATCCGCTCTTCCAAGTCGGAGTTCAAATTCTTTTGGAGGTGCAGAGCAACAAACCTCTCTCACTTATTCTTCGCGGATTACATCTTCCTGTTCTGCGAAGCTGATCTACCCTCCGTGGAGCTCCTTAAGGATGGTCTCCAAATCTTCTCAGAGTGGAGTGGCTTGTACCCAAACACAAACAAGAGTGAGGTTTTCCTTGCAGGGGACTCGCTGTCTTTAAGGACCGACATTCTTCTTGCCCTTGGCTTCCATGAAGGGAACCTGCTGGTTTGTTACTTGGGGGTTCCCATCATCACATCCAGACTCAGCAAGGCGGATTGTTACGTTCTAGTTAACCGCATTACAGCAAGGGTATAGTCTTGGACCCATCGCTTTCTGTCCTTTACCGACCATCTGCAGCTAACCAGGTCAGTTTTTCACGCCATCCAGGCATATTGGGCTAGTGTTTTCATTCTACCTATAGCTATGTTGGATCAAATCGAACAAATCCTCAAACAATTTCTTTGGAAAGGCCCTAAGTTGGGTAGAGGGGGAGCGAAGGTGTCCTAGGAGGATGTCTGCCTCCCAAAAGATAAGGGTGGCCTTGGTATCCGGAGGCTTCAGGAGTGTAACAAAGCTGCCATGCTCAAACATATCTGGCTTTTGTTTTCGGACAAGGAGTCATTGTGGTGCAAGTGGATCCACTCGACCTTCTTAAAAAGGACGAACTTTTGGGTGGCCCAAAAAGCCGACTTTCTACTCATGAGCTTGGAAGAAGATCCTACAACTCAGGATTGAATTTCGTAGATCCTTTATTGGAGGATAAGAGATGGCCATTCGGTGTCTCTTTGGTTTGATAATTGGCACCCTAGGGGTCCCCTAAACTTAATTTTTACGAATCCTCTCATCTATAGCACTGGCCTTTCTAGACAGGCGACTTTAGCTGACCTTTTCACCAACTCTGGCCAGGCGGTCAAGACAGAGTTGGAGTCGTGGGGGCACCCTCTCCCGCTCCTTACTCAAAACTCATATTCTTTTTGCTGGAACGAGAGTGCCTCGTGCCTCTTTTCGGTGGCTTCGGCTTGGCAGTCCATTAGGAGGAAGAAGGCTAGGGTCTACTGGCATGCATTCATTTGGAACAACTCGATCACTCCAAGGTACCAAGTAAACCTGTGGCTTATTGCTAAGCGCAGACTCCCTACCCAAGCTCTTTTATTATCTTATGGTAGGATAGAAAGCGCTATGTGTCCTTTTTGCAATGAAGTGCCGGATTCTATAGATCATCTATTTTTTGGGTGCCACATCACTGCTGGCGTTGCTTTCTTTTGGGCAGCCAAATGTAATCTTCCATGGTGGAACAGGTCGTGGGGAGAGAACCTCAGTTGGGCCATTTCTCTTATGTCGGGCAAAGACTTTTTCAAGTGCATTGCATGCTTATCTTTTGGTGCCCTTTGTTATTTTATCTGGAAGTACAGGAATGGCATCCTTTTTAGGGAGGAGTCCCTCGCTATTCCGTCGGTGAAAAGCCAACTTTCCAAAGTCGTCAGGGACGGGCTATCACCTTCAGAAATGTGGAGGATACTATAAGGAATAGGAGGATGCAGTGTAGTTGGGGTATTGACCCAATCATCTTCTTTGCTAGAGATTATGTTGCTTCAATTCGGCCGTAGATTCGCTGGTCTTCTCTATGCTTGGAGCCTCCTCTCCCTGCGGTTTGCCTCCCTCCATAGTGGACGCGATGTATTTCGGCGGCTCAGTCAGTGGGTTCTAGCCGATGCGACTCCTTCGGGGCTTCCCCTTTTGGCGGCGGTTTGGTTTGTTTTGTGCTGGCGGATGCGGTCTAGCGGTTGCTTGCTCTTGCATCGTTCCAGCCCTCTTGCTGCCGTGCTGTCGTTCTTGTGCTAGGTGTTTATGGTTGTTGTTTTGGCTGTTTTGCTTTTGTTGGTTAGGTTCGCTTGTTTTGCGGTCTTCCTTGTTTTTCTTCGGCTCCCTTCCACTCGTTCTGACTTGTTGTCTTTATGAGTGTAAGTTTTTGGTGCCGAACCCTCTTGTATAGTTTGGTTTAAAGCTCAATATATTCTTACATTTACCAAAAAAAAAAAAAAAACAAGTCTTACTTTTAAAGAAGATGCAAGTTTGAAAAGACCTTTAGGTAAGCCATGTGGCACAATTGTTTTCTATATATTTCAACTTCACATTATCCCACGTTGATTAATATTTGAAGATTGGAGCTTGTTCGGCTCTATAAAACCGGCCCATAAGCCCACTCATTTTGTATGAAATCTAGTCCTTAAGCCATTCATTCTTATTAGTATAAGAAAAATATTTGACGCCCATCTAAGAGAAATTAATTCCATGGTGGTGTCCCCACACATGGCATGGGGAGGCGGCAGGGCAATTTTTCATTTCAAGGTGGATAAAATTAGTTTTGGAGACACCCACCGGTGGGCAACTGAGTTGGTTGGGCTTTGGGCACTTCACCGCAAAGGTCCCAAGGTCGAAACTCTACGCTTGGTCTGAGGTGCACCGTGCACTGTACGGGCCGTGGGTTGCCAATTAGTGTAAGCGAAAGGCGGGCCCGGCGAATCCTCGATTACCAAAAAAAAAAAAAGTTTTGGAGACATAATTAATATGTAAATGAAAATGGTTATGTTTTCTTTCATCTCTAGCTAGAGTATATATCCTTTAATCATGTCTTTAATATTATTTATTAACTAGATACAAACTTGAGCGATATCTATGTTCGAACGTAAGCAATTAAAAAATTTGACTGAGTTTTCATACCATTTATTGGAGGTGAATGCTTCCTCGCTCTTTTTTCTTTATTACAAACCTTCTTTATTATAATCAAGGAAAGACATTGGGAGGAGTAATAGAAGACGCCAGTAATATGTACTTGAACTGAGTTCAATTGATTACTTTTTTGGTTTTGTAATGATGCACATCAATTTTTTTTTGGTAAAGTAAGAATATATTGAGCTTTAACCAAAACTATACAAAAGATTCGGCACCAAAAACCTTACACTCATAGTGACAAGCATGTCAGGACGAGAGGATTAGAAACCACTTTTGTCACCTTAAATTGGGTAGCTGTATTTTGAAAGACGGACCAATCATCCAAATAGATGGTAATGGACGTGGATTATGTAATGTCGCGACCAATTTTTCGGGTGTGAATCACCTAAGGTTTGGCTAATGGATTACTAAGTCTTTAAGATTAGCTCGGGCTCTCCCAAGCCCATACCAATTCGCGACTTAGGTTTGAATTCTTAACATGCAAATGATTTTCAATTAGGAGTCGCCACTAATCTATTTTTGGTGGGTCGATTAGAAACCCAAGTAAAGTAACGGAGATTTACTTTACTCCTACGAACCAGAGATTTAAGAGTTCGGGGACTTGGTTACACCAGACTATCTTAGTACCCTTTCGGTACCTTTTATTTCATTTTCAAAAAAATGTTTGGCAATTGAATTGATTTTAATTTAACTTCCTAACATGTGAGGTGATCATACATGTGCGCATACCACCAATTTAACACTCAAGAAAGCAATTAAATAATGCAAAACATACCTAAAAGCAACGAAAGATCTCGCATTGTTAAATCGTAATTCACATCGCCCACCCTAGATATGATTTCTAATTAACACGCAATTTCAATTTTTGTTTTTACTTTATTTAATGAAAATCATGCGATGCGTGCTAATAATCTAATATGACATGGCAGCACGACCTAAACTACATGACATGAAGAAATGCAATAATTAAATGCAATCTAAATGACCTAGTTCTAATGACATGCAATGCGATGCAATGACATACAAAATTATTTAAACTAAAATGACATGCAACATATAATTTAGTATGCGAGTTATATGTCATGCGACTTTTATTAAATGACTTAGTCTAATGACGAGGAAGTTCTAATTAAATGAACTTAATAAAAACTAAATGACGTGCATTTGATATTTCTATTTTTTAAAAATGCAAAAATGATCTAGCTAGATTAAAATTCTATCTAATTTAAACTAAGGATTAAGTCACATTAAATCCTAATTTAAACTAAGATATTATCTTAATCTAACATGCAATTTATCTAATATGCAATGACATGCGGAGCATGCCCTAATTCTACATGACATATGCATGATATTTTTTATTTTTTATTATTTTTTTAATAAAATTCAAAATTTAAAATTGCCATGTAATTAAACATGCAACTTAAATTAAACAAAAACTAAAATCCTAAATGAATGCATTTTTTGTTTTTTTTTGTTTTTTATATTTTTCGAACTGAAATCCATATCCTAAATATGCAAGATAACAAGAAATATTCTAAAACAAACTGAATCTTAATTCAAATATTTTTTGGATTTTTTTTAGTGATTTTCCAAATCAAATAAACTTTGTATTTACACTAATCAAGGTATCCAGTCAAATAAAGAATTACAATAATCGAAAAAATAACCTGTTATCTCACAAGTCAAATTAACGATTACTATAATCCTGAATGTCACGACAAGAAGATCAAAATAACTAAAAATCTGATCCGAATTCTTACGGATCAAATTAATCGTTATATTGATTCAACACTTAAAATACTATCAACAAACCCCAAAAATTAATATAATTAAAAAAATGATCCGATATCTTACGGATCAAATTAGTAATTACAATAATTTTTGGGGAAGATCCTGCGGATAATGCCTACAAAATTCATGAAATAAAGATCACTTCATATTTTCACAATAACAACTAACTTAAAAGAAATAAATAAAATAAAGTTAATGAAAGAAAATAAAACTACCTAATTTCCTTTTCTTTTTTCTTCTTTTTGTTTTTTTTTTTTTTTTCCTTTCCTAAGCATGGCTTGCTCGTGGATCTCCAAGGGCAGCAAGTCGTCGGTCCGGCAAGGGGAACTCCGGCGAGTGCACACCAGCAGAAAAGGGGCAGCACCCGGGTAGCAAGGACAACCGACGGAATAGGGGCGTCGCGATCGAAGCTACCGGCGTTTGGTCTCCGGCAAAGGGCGTCGCTGGCGGAAGACTCCGAGTGCGGGTGTCGCGATGGAAGGCAGGCCCAGATCTGCCGGTGTCGCGGGTGGCCGAGCGATGAGATTGGGACAGCAACAGTGGAGGCAGAGAATCGGCAAGGCGAAACGGACGAGCACCGGGCGGTTGCGGACAGAGCAGCAGCGGGCGTCAGGGTCGTCGCGGCTTCAGCAGGCGTTGGGCAAATAGACAGCAGGCGGCGGAACCGGTTGGTGTGGTGGCACGGTGCTCGCTGGGCGTCAGAATCGCAATCAGGGCTGACCACAGGGGCTGCGGTAACCGGCGCAGGGGAGCTCAGGCAGCAACGGGTCGTCGGAATCGCGGGTCAGCGCGGGCTGAGCAGGAGTGGTGTTGGGCGCGGATCACGGGTGACTCGCAGATCACCGCGTGGGCATGAGGCAGAAGCGGAGCCGGCCGTCGTAGCTGGACGAAGCGGAATTGGAGCCGGCAGGAGGAAGGTAGAAGCGGGAATGGCAGAGGAAGGAGGTGATGAACAGTAAATGTCCAATCACCTTTACCACTTTTGCTTTCTTTTTACTTTTCCCCCTTTCTTCTCCTTTTGTGTTTCTCTTCTTCTTTCGAGAATTCCACGGATGGCTCTCCTCTCTCTTTTTCCTCTCTCCTTTCACTTTTTGACTTTTGTGTTCTTTTCCCTTTTTTCACCCAAGAGAAGCCCCCTAGGTCCTCGTACTTTGTTGCTTTTATAGGGGCTAGAAGATAGGTTTTCGATTCTCTCTTCAAATCTACATCTGCGATACTTTTTAACAAGCGATCACTATTGATAAGAATTCAAGATTACGATAAATATTTTCTCGAAATCCAAATCTCGCAAAGATAAATCGCAATATCGCAATATTTTTTACACATGTGCCCTATCCAAAAAATTCATATCTTAGAAAAATTTCAAAATTTCTATTTTCCATGAGATAATTAAAAAACATGGGTTTGGGCCAACCCGCTTGCGCTAAATTCAACTAATTTGAACCCATTCGCACTAGTCCAATAAACAAGTGTAAAAAATGTAAATTAAAAACAAATGCACCTAAATCTATATGCTATGCAATTAATATTTTTTCAAGGATAAAATTACTCCTAATTTTCTATGCAATAAATAAATAAATGGCTCGCCAAAATTTAGGTGTCAATACCGCCCTCTTTGAAGGTGAGCTCGTAGAGGTTGGCTTCAAAGACAAATTGAGACCTAAATTTTGATTATGCACATATATTGAATGATTTTTTTGTTGGATATTTTATTTTTTGATTTTTGATTTTTTTGATTTTTTGATTTTTTTTTTTTTTTGATTTTTTTTTTTGGAAAATGAATCCCATTTTAAAATGCAATTTATATGATGCATGGAAATGCTAATGCAAAATGCATGATGTGAAAGGAAAGAACGTACCTGCAATTACTTATCAATCAATGCGTTAAAGCATTTTGAGGTACCTGATGAATCCCTATTTACTTCACAAGTACCCAACTCTCACTCAGGTTCCTTGAAAAGCGTAACAGGTAAGAACATTCACATCCAAAGTGAAATGTTCAACGGAAAAAATTGAGATATCCAGATCCAGACTAAGATGTCAAGATTTTTGAAAACTCAAAATACCTAGATCTAGACTAAGGTATAATGAGAAGGATTGACAAACATTCACATCCAGAGTGAAATGTTTGAATGAAAATAATCAAGACATCCAGGTCCAGACTGAGATGTCTAATTTTTGGAAAATGGTAAAAAAAAAACTTACCTGGAATATGTTACCTTCAAGGAGGGTAGAGTGATTCAAGGTAATTGGTGTTACATATCTAGGACCCGTACCATTCTACGGTCGCCCAGAATAGTAACATGGCTTTGTAAAGAGACTGCTTTCCCAGGACTCGTACCATTCTACGGTCGCCCAGTATGGCAGTGTTTGATTGTGTCTAGGACCCGTATCATTCTACGGTCGCCTAAACGGGGATTTACCTTCTAGGACCCGTACTATTCTACGGTCGCCTGAGTAGGGAAATAGGTTTTGTCTAGGACTCGTACCATTCTACGGTCGCCTAAACGGGGATTTACCTTCCAGGACCCGTACCATTTTACGGTCGCCTGAATAGGGAAATAGATGTTGTCTAGGACCCGTACCATTCTACGGTCGCCTAAACGGGGATTTACCTTCCAGGACCCGTACCATTTTACGGTCGCCTGAATAGGGAAATAGATGTTGTCTAAGACCCGTACCATTCTACGGTCGCCTGAATAGGGAAATAGGTTTTGTCTAGGACTCGTACCATTCTACGGTCGCCTAAACGGGGATTTACCTTCTAGGACCCGTACCATTCTACAGTCGCCTGAATAGGGAAATAGGTTTTGTCTAAGACCCGTACCATTCTACGGTCGCCTAAACAGGGAAATGCTTGACTAGAACCCGAACCATTCTTCGGTCGCCCAGCCTTGCAACAGAGGTCAACTGACCAGGACCCGAACCGTTCTTCGGTCGCCTTAATTAGATTGAATCTAGAGGAAAATCTTTGGGGGACAACTCAGTCGAGTGTCGATTAAAAGGGACTTTGGGCTACAAAAGCACGCCAGGTCGATAAAAGAAATCCGGGTTACGGAAGCAAGCCGGTTTGGTAAAATGGACTCTAGGCTACGAAAGCACGCCAAGTCAATTATAGGGAACATCGAGCTACAAAAGCACACCGAGTCGATGAAAGGGACTCTAGGCTACGAAAACACGCCAGGTCAATATAAAGGACACCGAGCTACGAAAGCATGCCAGGTTAATATAAAGGACACCGGGCTACGAAAGCACGCCGGGTCAATGAAAGAGACTCTGGGCTACGAAAGCACGCCAGGTCAAGAACTCCGGGCTACGGAAGCACGCCGGGTCTATTAAAGGCGACATCGGGCTACGAAAGCACGCCGAGTCTATTAAAAGGGACACTGGGCTATGAAAGCACGCCAGGTCAAGAAAGGGACATCGGGCTACGGAAGCACGCCGAGTCAATGAAAATGACTCTGGGCTACGAAAGCACACCAGTCGATATAACTCGGACAGCTTGACCAAGTCAAGTGTCGATGCACTTGAGAGAGAATACCGCACAATGACAAGTATTTTAGAATATGGTAGAGATATACTTACCGGTGATATCTCTAATTCTTGGGGATATGTCTTTTGGAATTTAGATATCCTGTGGAGGTCTTTCACCTCCTGGTGGAGGTTTCTCATCTTCTAATGTCATGAAACATTCTGAAAGGAACTTGAATTACCTGTCAGACATGATTTAGAGCAAAAACTGATATGCATTCATCAAAGAGATAGACAATCTAGGCTACTCTAGAATGCACATTTCAAAATTCAGTGATGTTTTCATCAACTCAATTAGGGTTTATGCATAATGACCTTTGTATCACCCAAATTTCCACTGGAGAGAATTATCATTCAAGACAATCTTCACTCATGACATGGATTTCTTAAGAATACTAAATGAGAGACTTTCGGTTAGAAAGGACTTTCACTCACTCTCATTTAGAATGTCTATTTTACGCGAATCACTCAATTTCGTCATATCGACATGGGTCCGAGTATTCTCGCAAGCGGTACGATCTTACCAATCTGAGAGGTCTTTAATAGGGACCATAATGGGGGCTTGGTCAACGGCTTAACAAATGGACTCTTTGAGTCAAGGTTATTGAATGAACAGTCTTGTAATCATCTCCAGGTTTACAAGTCAAGAACCCTGCAAAATGAAAAAGAAATAATCTTGCTCGCACTTCTTCGAGCGATGCTTATAAACATATGAACTCCTACGTTAATTCAAATGCCATAATCTGAAGAGACTTTGTAAGGGACGTAACGTAGGTTGGGTTCATGGGTTAAGAAATGAAAGGATCATTAGGCTCAAAATGTGTGTAAAATGTGAGAGTTGATGATCATCTTGGCATTGTCACCAGTTTTCTTTTTCACCATCGGGGATTGTCTTCATGAAGTGCCCCATTGATTGTAAAAACTCAGCATTTGAGTTCTTTGACTATTGCTCCATTGGGATTCAATTCTTATAATTGACAATCACTTATCTTGACTCTTTTTTTTTTCATCTATGGGCATTGGCCTTGTTTTTACCAGGCACACCGCTTTTTGATGCCCCTAGTTTTCATTCACTTTTTTTTCACTTTTTTCATGGGCATCGGCCTTGTTTTTACCAGGCACACTGTTTTCATGCCCCTTAGTTCTATTTTGAATTCAATTCTTCCGCACAATGCATGCGTCATGCAATTACACTTTGAATGGCACTTGAACTTTCAAAGGTCTCATCCGCCTTTTGCCTTGCCCCAGTGTGGGGGATGATCACCAATTGGGTTTAAAGAAATGAAATTGCAGGCTCAAGTGGGCTATGCAATGGATAAAGTGTATGGGATAAAGAAAGAAATGCTCTTCATCATCCTAAGGCACTTAAATTAACACATGAATTCAATGTAATAGCATGACTTGAAGATTGATGCAAGTGAAAGCAAGAAAATTTCAATTCATTTTCCTCACCTCATGATGCCATTTGATCTCTTAGTTGCCCCGATGTGGGGTGATTCTTGACAGGGGTGATTTGAAAAGAATATCCATAAGTGTATGGGCTCAAAAGGGTTAAGCAATGGATCACCTGTAGTGTTTGGGATAGAGGTATGAATCGCCTCTCATCGCTTCGGTTGCCGTACCTTTTGCGAGAGAACTCTTTACCTTATGGATATGAACCTTCCTACATTCATCTCACAAGTGTATGAATATGGGACTGTGTATAGGATAGGGTTTGCCTTTCATCATCCCGACTCGTCTCATTTAATATGCTCAATCAATTCCACATCATTCATTAAATTAGTCCATCTTGATGTTCTTTAGTGGAATTGGTGGATAAAACATGTAAGAGTCATCATGCAAAACTCTTTTTTAAAAAGAACTCAACAGCTTTAAGCATGTCAACTTCAAACAGTTTTCTATACTGCAAAATGGTTTTAAGCATTCATTCAAGGATTCCTCTACAATGGGAATTGCCTCAGCAGTTGATGTCTTTGGATTGTCCCTATCATTCAAGGCTGAAAATCCACTTTTGCCCCTGCACAAGAGAACGTGCATCAGTATGATACTATGCAACATCAAAGTAAATTCAAATTACACATCCATTTTGGCTCGGATTGAGACTTTATGCCAGTCGGGTCACTACCAAAACCTATCATGCCCCCAATTTGTCAACTCTTCCACCATGGAATGATGGTCTTCTTTTACTTGCCCCAAATATTTTTCATTGCAAGTGCGCTTTAAACCTGTTGATCACAAGTCAGGTTTATGATCATGGAAACTTGATACGCTATTCTCATATGTCCCTTGTCATTATAGAATTATGCTCTGAGACAAGAAGCAAATGAGTCAGATAAACAAACAGGTTTAATCTGCTACAAGTTTTGGGAATTTTTTTTTTTTTTTTACAATGAAATGATTTTTGTTTTCGAAAAGGTTTTTGGGAGGAAACATGAGAAAGTCCAGCCCTTAGGATTTCTCCGTGGATGATATTTTTCTTTTTCATGGTTAGATATCGTCATTGGACTGGTTTGGTATACTCCATCATGTCCTCAAAATAAAATTGTAATTTCATTGAATAGAATCAAATGAATTACATTATTGGAATGGAAATTGTGATTCCTAACCCCTAAAAAGAGGAAACATCGAAAACGATTCCTAGAAAGCGAAAACCAATTCTTAAAAAGCAATAAGAATTCCCACGCAGGGGAAGGTGCAACCGAGCATGCCCCTAATTAAACAAGGAAAGTGAACTACTTAGGACCATGAATCACGTATACTTGAGTTCTTCACCCTCCTTGATCGTGTGATGCGAACCCTTCAGGTCAGAGATTCTTCCTTCTAGATATGTCACTAGTCTCTTCATGGTAGCATCAAATTCAGCTATCTCGGGAAAATGAGACGACTCAAAAGTTCTCTTGGCTCTCTTCTTCGAGTCGCAGATTCTCACTGAAGATAGAGTACCTATGTCATCACGGCCCTTTTGCTTAGTGAGAAAAGCTATAGTAGCAGTCAATTCATCGACTTGACTTTGGAGGTGTGCAATTCGCTTATTTATATTGTCGATGATACGGTCCAGCACCTCGTTTTGATCCGCCATTTTAGATCTCGACCGTGTACGGATGGGTGAGCGAGATCGCTTCATAATCACCTAATTAATAAATGGGAACATGTAAGCATGAAGTGTAAATAGAAAGCTAGTCCATGACAACAATTTAATTTTAGTCAAGAAAAGTCCACATATGAAGAGGATTTCCTAAAAATGAACTAGGAAAACAAAGATATGGGATGTCCCGAAAGGGAAGAAATTTCCTAAATATGAACTAGGAAGAGCCAAAACATAAATTGAAAACAAATTTCCATTTTTTTTTATTTTCCAAATGGTTCATTGTATGGCAATTTATTTCCTCATTTCATTCCTAATTGACAAAGGAATTAAATCAATGATTAACCTAAATTGTCATGGACGGACAAAACTGCAATAAAGTAAGTAAATTGCAAAGTGAGACTTTAGACAACTTACTTTTACCGAAACCGAAAGGGATGACAATCACATAGGCATGCGCATGAAATGTGAGGCTCGATTTCTACCTAGACGGCTTAACAAAGTGGAGCTAAGAGGATGATTTGACCATTGCAGTCTCGCATTAACGTGTCAGGTCCCCCTAACTCCGGCTCAGTCGAATGGAATACCCAATAATCACGCAGTCTCGCGGATATGGACAAATACATTCGACACCATGAAAGAAATTTTGGGGAAGAGAAGGTCAACCTCTACATAGCAGTCTCGCTTTGGAGGAAGTATCCTTCTCAACACCATCCTAGAAATCCTATCGCAGCCCAGGTCCGACCGCAGGTTGTGTGTGCAATAGTGTAGTGCTAAAGCAATAAAGCATGCACAACAGTTTAAATGCAAACAACACTTCTATAGTTTTAATTCAAACATTCATCCCTAACTCCAACCTGCAAGACAGGGGTTAGCAAAGACTACTCCCCTTATACCTCCCATCTACAAAAACATTTAACACCTTAGGAATGTTAGGGACGTACCTGAGATCCTTGCTGCCAAACAAAAACATTTTAAAAAGAAAAAGAAGAATTGGCCTAAGTCCACTAAGTGTTTTAACACAAGTCCCCAGCGGAGTCGCCAAGCTGTCGCGACCAATTTTTCGGGTGTGAATCACCTAAGGTTTGGCTAATGGATTACTAAGTCTTTAAGATTAGCTCGGGCTCTCCCAAGCCCATACCAATTCGCGACTTAGGTTTGAATTCTTAACATGCAAATGATTTTCAATTAGGAGTCGCCACTAATCTATTTTTGGTGGGTCGATTAGAAACCCAAGTAAAGTAACGGGAGATTTACTTTACTCCTACGAACCAGAGATTTAAGAGTTTGGGGACTTGGTTACACCAGACTATCTTAGTGCCCTTTCGGTACCTTTTATTTCATTTTCAAAAAAATGTTTGGCAATTGAATTGATTTTAATTTAACTTCCTAACATGTGAGGTGATCATACATGTGCGCATACCACCAATTTAACACTCAAGAAAGCAATTAAATAATGCAAAACATACCTAAAAGCAACGAAAGCATCTACATTGTTAAATCAGAATTCACATCAGCCACCCTAGATATGATTTCTAATTAACACGCAATTTCAATTTTTGTTTTTACTTTATTTAATGAAAATCATGCGATGCGTGCTAATAATCTAATATGACATGGCAAAGACGACCTAAACTACATGACATGAAGAAATGCAATAATTAAATGCAATCTAAATGACCTAGTTCTAATGACATGCAATGCGATGCAATGACATACAAAATTATTTAAACTAAAATGACATGCAACATATAATTTAGTATGCGAGTTATATGTCATGCGACATTTATTAAATGACTTAGTCTAATGACGAGGAAGTTCTAATTAAATGAACTTAATAAAAACTAAATGACGTGCATTTGATATTTCTATTTTTAAAAATGCAAAAATGATCTAGCTAGATTAAAATTCTATCTAATTTAAACTAAGGATTAAGTCACATTAAATCCTAATTTAAACTAAGATATTATCTTAATCTAACATGCAATTTATCTAATATGCAATGACATGCGGAGCATGCCCTAATTCTACATGACATATGCATGATATTTTTTATTTTTTATTATTTTTTTAATAAAATTCAAAATTTAAAATTGCCATGTAATTAAACATGCAACTTAAATTAAACAAAAACTAAAATCCTAAATGAATGCATTTTTTTTTTATTATATATTTCGAACTGAAATCCTTATCCTAGATATGCAAGATAACAAGAAATATTCTAAAACAAACTGAATCATAATTCAAATATTTTTTGGATTTTTTTAGTGGTTTTCCAAAACAAGCAATTATCAAATAAACTTTGTATTTACACTAATCAAGGCATCCAATCAAATAAAGAATTACAATAATCGAAAAAATAACCGTTATCTCATAAGTCAAATTAACGATTACTATAATCCGAATATCACGACAAGAAGATCAAAATAACTAAAAATCGATCCGAATTCTTACGGATCAAATTAATCGTTATATTGATTCAACACTTAAAATACTATCAACAAACCCCAAAAATTAATATAATTAAAAAAATGATCCGATATCTTACGGATCAAATTAGTAATTACAATAATTTTTGGGGAAGATCCTCATGGATAATGCCTACAAAATTCATGAAATAAAGATCACTTCATATTTTCACAATAACAACTAACTTAAAAGAAATAAATAAAATAAAGTTAATGAAAGAAAATAAAACTACCTAATTTCCTTTTCTTTTTTCTTCTTTTTTTTTTTTTTTTTTCTTTCCTAAGCATGGCTTGCTCGTGGATCTCCAAGGGCAGCAAGTCGTCGGTCCGGCAAGGGGAACTCCGGCGAGTGCACACCAGCAGAAAAGGGGCAGCACCCGGGTAGCAAGGACAACCGACGGAATAGGGGCGTCGCGATCGAAGCTACCGGCGTTTGGTCTCCGGCAAAGGGCGTCGCTGGCGGAAGACTCCGAGTGCGGGTGTCGCGATGGAAGGCAGGCCCAGATCTGCCGGTGTCGCGGGTGGCCGAGCGATGAGATTGGGACAGCAACAGTGGAGGCAGAGAATCGACAAGGCGAAACGGACGAGCACCGGGCGGTTGCGGACAGAGCAGCAGCGGGCGTCAGGGTCGTCGCGGCTTCAGCAGGCGTTGGGCAAATAGACAGCAGGCGGCGGAACCGGTTGGTGTGGTGGCACGGTGCTCGCTGGGCGTCAGAATCGCAATCAGGGCTGACCACAGGGGCTGCGGTAACCGGCGCAGGGGAGCTCAGGCAGCAACGGGTCGTCGGAATCGCGGGTCAGCGCGGGCTGAGCAGGAGTGGTTTTGGGTGCGGATCACGGGTGACTCGCAGATCAGCGCGTGGGCATGAGGCAGAAGCGGAGCCGGCCGTCGTAGCTGGACGAAGCGGAATTGGAGCCGGCAGGAGGAAGGTAGAAGCGGGAATGGCAGAGGAAGGAGGTGATGAACAGTAAATGTCCAATTACCTTTACCGCTTTTGCTTTCTTTTTACTTTTCCCCCTTTCTTCTCCTTTTGTGTTTCTCTTCTTCTTTCGAGAATTCCACGGATGGCTCTCCTCTCTCTTTTCCTCTCTCCTTTCACTTTTTGACTTTTGTGTTCTTTTCCTTTTTTTTCACCCAAGAGAAGCCCCCTAGGTCCTCGTACTTTGTTGCTTTTATAGGGGCTAGAAGATAGGTTTTCGATTCTCTCTTCAAATCTACATCTGCGATACTTTTCAACAAGCGATCACTATTGATAAGAATTCAAGATTACGATAAATATTTTCTCGAAATTTAAATCTCGCAAAGATAAATCGCAATATCGCAATATTTTTTATACATGTGCCATATTCAAAAAATTCATATTTCAGAAAAATTTCAAAATTTCTATTTTTCCATGAGATAATTAAAAATATGGGCAAGCCAACTCGTCGTTTCATGACTTAGTCAACTAATTTGAACCCATTCGCACTAGTCAATAAACAAGTGTAAAAATGTAAATTAAAAACAAATGCACCTAAATCTATATGCTATGCAATTAATATTTTTTCAAGGATAAAATTACTCCTAATTTTCTATGCAATAAATAAATAAATGGCTCGCCAAAATTTAGGTGTCAACATGTAATAATAGATTAAATGGGTAGTCCGTTTGAAATTGATTTCTTTTATGAACTCTATGGACGGGATAAGGATTACATGCTTGAATCATTAACCTAGTGAAATATATACTTTGGCAGCGATTATTGAGGCCTTCTTCTTCATGGTTGTTGGTACTTTAGTCTTTGACAAGTGGCAGAGAAGGAGAATCAAAAAGAAAAACTTCAATTGAAATAAAGGAAAGCTCTTGAAACACCAAAGAGTTCAAATCTTTACAGAGGCCAAGCTGGCAAAATCAATCAACAATTACAATGATAGTAATCTACTTGGCGAGGGCGGTTTCAATTCAATCTCTAAAGCTAGAATAGTAAAGGACATCTTGGTCATGGTCGAGAAGCCTAAAGATGTGCACAGGTCTCCAATCAAGGGGGATTTCCAACATGAAATTCAAATTGTGATGCAAATAAACCACAAAAATGTGGTGAAGCTCCATGGCATATGTTTGGAGACTAGAATAACCTTGCTAGTTTATGAATACATTTCAAATGGTACCCTATTCCAAAACATCCATCAGAATGCGTTGACCATCTTAAGATCATGGAACAACTGGCTCAGAATAGCTACCGAAGCTGCTCTTGCACTTGATATATGCATTCCTGTGCAGAATCCCCACTCATTCACAGAAACGTCAAGTCCATAAACATACTTTTGGATCAAAATTACTCTGTAAAAGTATCTGATTTTGGAACTTTGGTACTTATATCACCAAAGCGTAGTCATGTCATATCTAATGGAATACAATGCACATTGGGCTACATCAATTTAAAATATTTAACCACTAGTATACTAACAATTAAAAGTGATGTATATAGCTTTGGAGTTGTCCTCGTCAAGTTGCTCGCCAGAAAGAAGCCCACAAATTCTATTACTAAGCCTAGAAAGTCAATCAATAGTATCCATTATTTCATCTCTTCCATGAAGGATAAGATACTCTTTGATGTCATAAGCTTCGAGTCCGCTATTGAAGATGAAATGGAGAGAGTAGGAATGGTTGCTGAGATTGTAGTGAAATGCTTGGACCCAAGTGGTGTGAGGAGGCTGGCAATGAGGGAAGTGGCTTAGCAACTTGCCAGGATCAACCACAAGCTTGACAGCTCAATAGTTGAAGAAAATAATGAAGAGACTGAGAGCGTGGTGCATGAACCCCTACTCCCATGCGACTTCAACTACTTCAAGGATGAGCTAACATGGGACGACGGGCTCTCTTTTCTATTTAGCAGGTTCCAACATCCGATCCTTTGTTACCATAATGACATGTCTATTAATTGTCCATAAGGACTTCTAGGGTTGATTGTGTATTCTATATATATGTTATGTTGCCATTTGTTTTGGACTTATAGTTGTGGAAGCATTTGTGCAAGTTTGCTAGTCACAATCTAATACTATAGTGCACTGAGGTAGACTTATAGAAGGCCGACATATGGTCATTTTGACATTATCATGATCTCTCTTTTCCTTTATCTTTTCTTTGTTGTCTCTTTTTCCTTGCATATGATAATAATAGGCCAAAATAATAATCTACTCACTGCTTTTTATCTTCTTTTGTTCTTATTATAAACCCAGTTCACTTTTATGACAAGTAAGAATCTCCATTCACTTTCAATCTTTACTTTTCCCTAATTATATTGCAATTAATATTAATATAATTTTCATTTCCGCGAAAAGATAACAGAATTGTTGGCCAAAAGGATTCTAATAGGCTAGAAAAGTATCTTTTTTCAATTTTTCTTCCTTTTTCGTAATACGATCTTAATTTGATATGATGGCAAAACAAAAATAAAATCTCAATTTGCTTTACTTTCTCTTTATTTTTAAGTTCATTTAATCAGTTTAGTGTTAAATCAATGTGAAAGCGGGAAAGACAAACTGATTCAAAACTTAGAAAATACCACATCTTCCAACCTTGATATGATTACTTATAAATATGATAAAGGGATGAAAAACACTATATTAGTCAATTCAACAAGAACAAAATGTTCTTATCCAAACCTAGATGAGAGGATCACAAGATCAATAAAGAAGTACTAGGGAATTTACTTGATAATAACTTTATATCAGAACAAAGTCGTTTTATTTTTAGGATGAACGAACTTAATTGTTTTGTAAGTTTGGTAATAATAAACTGCGATGAAAAACACTAGCTAGAAAGTAATAGACAACCTATATTAAAGTTGATAGAATTTTATTTATTTTTTTGGTACTAAAAAGGCAATAGAAATAACTAGTACTTTTTTGTACTATCTACCAAAACTTTACAAATTCATGGCTCATACTAGATTAATATTTTAGTCATTGACCGGGGTCCTATATAATATAACAAACAACAGTGCAAAGAAGTAGCCTCAAACTACACTTTAATTGATTTGCAATTGTAACCAAAAAAAAAAAAAAAAATCTCTTATCAAAAGATTGAAAACAAAAGTATTTCTTGTGGTTTACCTTCGAGTAATGCATCTTTGTTGTATTTCTAAGGCTTCCTTACATACCAAGTCACCACAATGCCTCACATTATATTGAAAAGGAAGTTAGAATAATGCTTCTGTACATTACAACTATTACAGTTCGACTGATCATGATAACCTAGTCTTTACACTATTTGGAAAGAACGCATCCGACGAGCTACCCCGACGGTCCTTATCCCTCCAGGGTACCCACGAACACAAGATGGTCTAACATCTTAACCGAAAAACTAAGACGTCTGCACAGGTTGCGGTGGAAGCATAACCCATGACTGTCTTCCGAAATTTCATGAACTTTATTTTGGGGACCGAGTGCGCGTACATCCTGTACATTCCGTCCCTTAAATCAGATGGGTCTCGTGTGACCAGATTGTTGGATGTGCCGAGCATATCACAATTTCATATCAGGACAATTCGACACCAAAATGTGTCAGTTGAGTTCAATCCTTGATGGTAATGTGGATTAGGGGTTGGATCAACTAACAAAACCGCATCGTCTATATAGGCTAACTCCCACTGAGGGTGGGCCTAAAAACAAGACATGGGCTGGCCCAGCAAAGCCCAGTAAGCGGGTCGGTATTGGGCTCTTCTTCATGGCCCCGAGAGAACGCGAGCTCGTGCTGTACCGGAGCAAAGAAAACGCCACGTGCCGATTTCTCCTGCAACGATGAAAGGTTGGTTTCAAAGCCTGCGCATGAGGCGACCTCGGTGGCTGCGGCCACTGACGTGGCGGGACATTTGGGGTTGGAGTTCCCGCAGCTGGGCTGCGCCAAAAGTGTTGCATTTATGGGCTCCAATCCCACCCATTTCTTCTCCTTCTTTCTCTCTCTCTCTTCAATAAATAAATAAATAAATATTTCCCTTCATCTTTTGAGCCCTGACTATTCCAATTTTCACTGCACGTGTGGCAAACTCCTCACATTTTGCTCCTTCTTAGGATTCAAAAAATATTTAACTTTTCGTAATTTTTTTAGATAGATGAACCGATACAAATATTAATTGAATATATGTACTTGAAGGAACTAATAAAAAAAAAATTACAGGCTTGATTAGACATTGTGTAAAAGTTCTGATCCAATAGTTATACTATCATGCCAAAGATTAATCCGAGGAGAAAACACATATTGGAGACTTGGTAGCTACATCCATTTGTTGGCACACACACAAAAAAACAAAAAAGTCTATTAGTGGCCAATTTCTATGTAAGTTGAGCATATTTTATGAAGATAATTACCATTACCATATTTGTTCCCAATTATAACTCTTACATCATATCGTCTGCTTTTTTTTATTTGCCCATATCAAGCACAAAATTCGAAGTCAACTGCTTTTTATATTTCTATGTAAGCTAAGCATATTTTATGAAGATAATTACCATTGTCATATTTGTTCCCAATTATAACTCTTACAACATATCATTTGCTTTTTTTTATTTGCCCATACTAAGCACAAAATTCGAAGTCAACTGCTTTTTATATTTGCTTGGAACTACAATTACAAATGTATTATGGGATGCCAATCTTTTTAAATAAATATTGCAATTCATTAATAAAAAAATTCTAAAAATTAGTGCAAGTTTTTCTTTTTATGATTTTGATACATCTTTACATGACAATAAATATGATTATGGGTATATGTCAAGTCTACATGAAGAGTACCCGATATTTTCTAATATTCATAGAAGAGGGTTACTTTGTTGTAAGGCATCCGAAGGTCATTATATTTGTACTTTGAGAGGTAAAAAGTGACTTCTTTTAGAAACTAATAGTTCTACAGATAGAATCATTTATTCAACATTTTCAACATTTAAAGATTATAATAACTTAAAACCTATAAAAGCAGCATAATTAAATTAACAAAAAATGTCACGTGACAAGAGCTTGTTGAAATGAAAATAGGGAGACGTATCCATGGTGTTGCAAAATCATCATTATATTCTTTGGGTACCAGTGTTGTTGTTGTACTTGATCATCCTGCTATGAGACCGAGAGATCATCAATAAAATCCCATAGATCATTATGGGGAACAAGAATATTTAGTGGTGGACGATAGGGGATACAAGGATTTGTCACGCAAAATGGCGCAAGATTTTGTTTTAAAGCCAGAGGGCAAGATTTTGGACAGTCCTTTTCAACTCAGTAATGTAAACAAGTCTCTTTTGAATAAAAAGGAGCACAGAGTATGCAGAAAAATCCCAATTACTGTTTTGTATGGATGCACTACTTTCTCGCTTGGCTGTCAAGAGATTTGATTGGCCCGTCCTTGGAGTTTGTTGATAACGACGTTCCCTGAAATCTATTTTAGTGCCCACCATTACCCATCTACCCCTTCCCCCTCCCCCCTACTTTGCTTTTTATTGTTGCCATATCATATACATTTTGATGAAGGGTGGGATTATGTTGTTTCCCCTACCGAGATCCTTTTAAAGTTCATATTTACTCGATGCGATGTTCTTGCTTCCACACAAAGTGGCAGGTCAAGTGCCTGAATTTCACATGAAATTTATATGATCTAACAAATCATATTCACTAGGTCTTAATATATTGAGTGTATATAATAATGGTCTCATTGTTATTACGTTCAAGTGATTTTAATATGAGAAGAAAGTAACCTTTTGAAGTCTATGCTTTGTTGTCAATATTTCATTTCGAAAGAAAAAGAAGACTGTATACCGCTCATCATGCGACGGTATGGGTGCTGGTCTATTATCATGGACAGCGAACTTGATGACCTCATATAGAAGAAAATAGGTGGAGAGGTCAAATCAGCTCGAAGCACATGCGGCGTTGTCATTTTCTCCTCTCTTTTTTTTTTGAACAGTGTCATTTTCTCCTTTTAATGTGGCGTTTCCTTGCTTTTTCGAATTCACATGCAACGAGAATGAGAAACGCTTTGGGTGGACCCCTACTGTACTCCTATTTGCTCGTCCATGGCTATAGACAATGAACCGAGCGACGACCGGCTCGCGTGATACACGTTTCCTTGCTTTTTCGTCATCCTCCGGATGGATGACAGAGAACCCCACAACGTCTCGTCTCTTCTGCATGCTTTTTATCTGGCATGTTATCCTGTCCTCTGAAAGACTTCGAGACGACTTGAAGTCTTCATGCGTCGAGAGAGCATTGTGAGCCGTGTCGCTGTCACCAAGTCTCCCCTATTGGTCGCCAGGCGTTGGGCCCGGTGGTTTTAGTGCGGATCCGAGCCGCACTTGCATGAACCGGGTGCACAAGATCTCGATGAATTTCAATTGTCGGATGAGGTAAGTCATATGGAGCCCAAATAAATCAACGTTGGTGACCGACTAGGCTCGCTCACATGCGAACCATGTTCTTAACTTTTTTTTTTCTTCGGTCCAGGGGTGGGCCAACTGTGTCTGCAGCGACTAGCGAGCACAAAAAGATAAAGGTCTCCCCTTTGATTAATCCCCGGTACTTTTCTATACTTAATTTTTGTTGTGTGACAAACGTTACTTTACTTTGGTCAGAAGAGAGGGGTGTGATGGGCTTCGCATCCGATATAAGAAAAAGGCGGTTCGAAATGCCTCTATGATCAAAACAATTTGGTGATAAATTCCAGTCAAATTATTTTGTTTTGGAATCTTGCATTATTGGCTGAATGATTAAATATTTAATTTATATGAGGTAAATTTTATCACAATGTCGTACATTCGAAATAAGTGTCACTAGCCACATTATGGAAAAGCTTTACTAAGTATATTCAAACAGGTGGACTACAAATGTTTGTGATATTTGTTTAAGTCGAACAGTCCAAATACTCTATTATACTCATCAAAAGCATAAGAATCATAATTTTGGGCATTCATTTAAAATTTATTCCTGTAAAAGGTGTTAGATCTCAAGAATATCATCCAATACAGATGAATCAATTTCTTATATTTGTTTGAAATTTCATAGTCCACATGACTCATTAATTGAAAATAACATAAATGAATAGAAAGGTTCAATTTGCAAACTGAGATCACAAAATAATTCAAAAAAACATAGGTCCATCATGCAAAATTACTGTTCTTACCTCTGAACACATTGGTGGAATCTCAGAAAGGCTGCTTCAATAAAAAAACATGCTATTGTCCATCTTCGAGAGGCACACCACAACAATACAACTTTTTCATGATTTTTCATTCAAAAGTGGTTGATATTTAAGAGACATAGAGACAGCTTGCATAAAGTCTCTTGTTCATATAATTGCTACTTTAGATTTCCCATAAAAGCTGGGGTATAGTTATTGGGTTTGGGATTAGTGCGTTAAAACTGAGCAAATTGAATGCATTGATAAATTGATCTTAATTTGTCTTTGAATTATATCTACCGTAAATCAAAATAATAGTTTGTGCACAAAGATCTAAATACGATATTGAGTTTGTATAGATGATCAATCCATTCAAACTGATTTATTTTTTTATTTTTTTTGGTAATGTCAAACTGATTTATTTTATAGATAGAGGATTGAGAAAAAAAAAAGTCTTTGTTTCTGATTTTAATCATTTTAAACTCAGATTGGAAAATCTTACAATCAATCACAACGTGAATCAGGCTCCTAATTAAAGCGAACCTCCACGATCGGTTTGATCGGATTGAGCAATTATTGAAGCTCGAATCACAGAGATGTGAGTTGGCCATGTAAGTCGTTGCTTTGTTTTCCAAGTCAAGGCCAACATCAAGATTGCACGGACGGTCTTGTCAAGGATCCCTCAGTAAAGAGAGGGGATAATGGATGATGTCTGGGGCCCACGATTTGGAATCCAACGCTGCTTTTGTCAATCGCATCTGCTGGTTGGACAAGGAATGGCCCTGAATATATCTTTATTTCAAGCTAAAGGCGCAATTAGTCTGCTTTAGAGGGTTAAAATCAAGAGGAACGGTGATAGGAATTCTATTTTGATTTTTCTAATGTTATTTGGTTGGGATCAGGCATGGCTGGTAAATGATGAAAACAAAAATCAATGGGTCCAACTCTTTTTAATTTTTCTTGACTACTACGAGGTATGCCGCGCAACTATTATTACAGATTCTGTAAATTCCACAAATTTTCTTGAAATATTAGGCGACGTTGTATCCGTTGAAGCCTGTCGAGAGATGCAAGACCATCATGGGTGACTCTCCTGTTTTCAGAATTTTCCAAAAATATTTATTATTCAGTATTGTTTAAGGTATTTGACGGTAGATCTAACAGCACATGTGATGCTAGAATGGCAATAAACTCCAAATTGATGCCATTTTATGAGCACTTTCGTCAATTTTTCAAATAGATGGCCAAATGCAAGTAACAAAAACACATATACTTAAAGAACCTAGTAAAAAATAAAACTATTACGAGGTTAACTGAACATTGTAAAAAAAGTTCATGAGGATAAAACACAAATTAGAGACTTTGGCAGCTATATTCATCTGTTGGCACATGAAAGTACATATCGATTAATGGCTGATTTCTATGTAAGTCGAGCATGTTTCATGATGAAAATTATTATCATCATTTGTGTTGCCAATTATTACTCTTACGGCAAGTCAACTACTTCTTATAATTGCCTTTGATTTATAGTCAAAATCAGCATATCCAACACACAACTCCAAGTTGACTGCTTTTATATTTGTTTGGAACTATAATTGCAAATGTACTTTCGGATGTTAATCTTATTTAACCAAATACTGTGGTACACTATCAGAAAAATCTTGACATTATTGCAACGTTATTTTATTTTTTATAATTTTAATACATCTTTATATGATCATAAAAGTGGTTATGAGTACATGTCTAGACTACACGGAGAGTATAAGATATTTGTTAATATACAATTAGGAGGCATGCTTTTTTTAAACACTAGAATGTCATTATCTCTATAATTTGAGAAATAAAAAGTGACTTATATCATAAATTAATAGTTTTTTTTATCGGTATCATAAATTAATAGTTCCCTGGACAAGAAAAGCAATTCTTCACGGAGATAATGGTTGATACTTTCTTCTAGTATGTCTACTACATGAATTCAGCATTTTCAGTTTTTCAAGATTCAAACGACTTAAAACATATAAAAGTAGTATAATTAAATTAAATGGCAATATCATGTGACACGGCTTCATTGAAATAAATATACTAAAATAGGAATACAAATCTGCGGAAATGCGAGAAACAGCATTCTCTTCTTTTGGGTGCCGCTGTTGTTAAAATTCATCATTATCTTCTCGGTCAAGTTTAAGAAGACCGAGAAACACTCTCCGTGGAGTCCCTGTACTCCTCTCCTAGTCGTCCATCACGCGTAGCAGACACAAGCCCCATTTGGTTCAGCTTTAGGGGAATGTATTTGGGAAAAATGCAAATACCTTTGGGTTAAAGGGATTTTTCGAAATGCAAAAAATGTTTGGTGAATTGTAATTTTAAAGTGCATTGGGAAACAACTTTGGCTTAAAGGCCGTTTGGTAAAAATTGCCTTTCTAAAGGATTTTTACTAAATTAAAAAATAAAGAAATATTTTTGCAACTTTTTTTTTTTCAAGTTTAGCCATTGGCAGCCGGATCTGGTCACTGGACGGCCTCGCTTGAGGTTGCCCACCTTAGGCGATGGCCGCCTAGGTTGCGCAACCCCAAGCGACCATCGCTTGGGTTCGACCCGAGCGGTTGCCGCTTGAGCTCGCATAGTCTCATGCAACCCGATCACGAGTCACGCGACCCTAGTTGCCTAGGGTCGCCGACCTCGGGCGACCGTCACCCGGGTCTTCGAACCTCGGGTGATCGCCCGGTCGCACGACCCCGGTCGTGCCCGAGGTCCGACGATGGTTGCTAGGGTTGGGAGACCCCTAGTTGGCGGTCGCTAGTGCACACAACCCCTTGATTGCCGGCCTCTAATCGGCTTTTTTGTGCGGCAGTCTTTGGAGAAGATGAACAGTAACTAAGGGCAACTTGCATTTTGAGAATGCAACTTCTCAAAGTACCTCTAGATCAACTTTGGGCTAAATGCCCTTAGACCCATTTGGAGATGCAGTTATATTTCTCCAAAGTTGAGCAAGAACACGAACCAAATGCATTTGCATTTGGTCAAGGGACTTTAGAGTCCAAAAGTTCATTGTAAATCTTTGAACCAAACGGAGTTTAGAGGTAAAGGTCTCCCCCCAAATCCAAGGTACTTTTTATATTTAATTTTTGTGGCTAACAGGGTTACTTCAGTCCGGTCAAAAGAAAGGGGCACGATGGGCTTTGCATATAATATAAAAAATGACTCGAAAGGACTCTATGATAATACATACAGACATACATACAGACACACACACACATACACACACAAATATATATATACACACACATACAAACACAATATATATATATATATATATCAAATATATATATATATATAATGAATTTTGTCACAGCATCTCATATTCAAAATCAATCTCACCAGCCACATTGTGGAAGAGCTTTACTAGATGCATGTAAACAGGTGAATTGCATGTGCACGCAAAATTCTTTTAAGTCGAATGGTATGGATTGCATGTGCTCGCAAGATTCTTTTAAGTCAAACAGTTTAGATACTTTGAACTGTAATAAATATATAAATAAATAAAGTTATTAACTTGTTTTGGACTGGGCATCAAGATTTTTTGTGTTGTGCTAGCAAATGAGTTATCCTTTTAAAATAAGATGATTTTAATCAAAATTAAAATACGATCGTTATTCTATTCACTACCTTAATAGGATCTTTTCCTATTGGTGATTTTAATTGCTATACGTAGTACCACTAATAGTTTAGAAATTTTAGAATGCACCATCCTGCGCTACAATTATACAAATTTTCAAATAGTAAGAATGATGGCACCAGTTAAGTAACCAAAATGTATATATATTAATAATTTTTAGTACTGATTTTTATTGTTATATGTGTGATGACTATGTATAAATAAATTCCTTTTCCATTACAAGGTGGCATTAATTTTTCAAAACTCAAACACAAACTTGACTAGAACTCATATGACATGGATTTTGTGATTGACAAGAAAATTCTAGAAAAAGGGAAAATACTCCATCTTACAAGCAGTCCTAAAAATATTAATCGTTAAACATTGAAATATTGGATACAAAAGGACATGACTCCTAGGTTCATTGCCTCATAACTTTTAAATGGAGGCAATTTTCCAACTAAATATTGTGGTAAATAAAGGATCTCTTGCTTGGTCCATTGACCCAATGTAGTTGCAGCCATTGATCATGCGGAACTCAATTGTGTGGTTTACATGATCAATGACTACGATGGGTCTAATTTAGTGGTCTTAGGTGCATCAAAAAATTTTGCCGGTAAAGAAACACATTTCATAAGTAGTTTTGCATAAGAACATAATTATCTTGAGATTGAAATAACATTTAATGTTTCCCATAAATTAGGCGGTTAAAGGTTAAGAGAGATCCTATTTTGGATCCCATAATTCAATAAAGTTATGCGTTACATTGTCCCGTTGACTAGATTATTAATATTTTTATTAATTAATGATGTATTCACTATACTTTAATAACCATCAATCAAGTCCCCTTTTCAATTTTTTTAGTTTTGTTTGGAACTACCGTTACTAATGTACTTTTGGATGCTTATCTCATTTAATCAAGTACTACCGCATATCATTAAAGAAGTCTTGAGATTATTGCAGGATTATTGTTTTTGATGATTTTAATACATCTTTTTATGACCCTAAATATGGTTACCGGTACACATCAAGTCTACCTAGAGAGTACATGATACTTGTTAATGCCAATCTTTTTTAAATAAATATTGCAATTCATTAATAAAAAAATTCTAAAAATTAGTGCAAGTTTTTCTTTTTATGATTTTAATACATCTTTACCTGACAATAAATATGATTATGGGTATATGTCAAGTCTATATGAAGAGTACCCGATATTTTCTAATATTCATAGAAGAGGGTTACTTTGTTGTAAGGCATCCGAAGGTCATTATATTTGTACTTCGAGAGGTAAAAAGTAACTTCTTTTAGAAACTAATAGTTCTACAGATAAAATCATTAATTCAACATTTTCAACATTCAAAGATTATAATAACTTAAAACCTATAAAAGCAGCATAATTAAATTAACAAAAAATGTCATGTGACAAGAGCTCGTTGAAATGAAAATAGGGAGATGTATCCACGGTGTTGCAAAAATCATCATTCTATTCTTTGGGTACCAGTGTTATTGTTATACTTGATCATCCTGCTATGAGACCGAGAGATCATCAATAAAATCCCATAGATCATTTTGGGGAACAAGAATATTTAGTGGTGGACCATAGGGGATACACGGATTTGGCACGTAAAATGGCGCAAGATTTTGTTTTAACGCCAGAGGTCAAGATTCCTCTTCAACTCAATAATGTAAACAAGTCTCTTTTGAATAAAAAGGAGCACAGACTATGCAGAAAAATCCCAATTACTGTTTTGTATGGATGCACTGCTTTCACGCTTGGCTGTGAAGAGATTTGATTGGCCCGTCCTTGGAGTTTGTTGATAACGACGTTCCGTGATATCTGTTTTAGTGCCCACCATTACCTCTCTACCCCTTCCCCCCCTACTTTTCTTTTTACTGTTGCCATATCATATACATTTTGATGAAGGGTTGAATTATGTTTTTTCCCCTACGGAGATCCTTTTATAGTTCATATTTACTTAATGTGATGTTACTGCTTTCACACAAAATAGTAGATCAAGTGCATGGATCTCATATGAAATTTATATGATCTAACAAATCGTATTCACTAGGTCTTAATATATCGCGTGCATATAATAATGGTCTCATTGCTATTACGTTCAAGTGATTCTAATCTAAGAAGAAAGTAACCTTTTTTTTTTTTTTTTTGAGCAAAAAGAAAGTAACCTTTTTAAGTTTATGCTATGTTATCAACATTTCATTCCGAAAGAAAAAGAAGACTGTGTGCCGCTCATCAAGCAACGGTATGGGCCAACTGGCTGGTCTATTATCATGGACACTGAACTTGATGACCTCATATAGAAGAAAATAGGTGGAGAGGTCAAATCAGCTCGAAGCACACGCGACGTTGTCATTTTCTCCTTTTAATGTGGCGTTTCCTTGCTTTTTCGAATTCACATGCAACGAGAATGAGAAACGCTTTGGGTGGACCCCTACTGTACTCCTATTGCTCGTCCATGGCTATAGACAATGAACCGAGCGACGACCGGCTTGCGTGATACACGTTTCCTCGCTCTGGAATCTCCCGTCCTCAATTCGCGTTAGTTTCATTTCGTCATCCTCCGGATGGATGACAGAGAACCCCACAACGTCTCGTCTCTTCTGTATGCTTTTTCTCTGGCATGTTGTCCTGTTGTCCGAAAGACTTCGAGACGACTGGAAGTCTTCATGCGTCGAGAGAGCATTGTGAGCCGTGTCACTGTCACCAAGTCTCCCCTCTTGGTCGCCAGGCATTGGGCCCGGTGGTTTTAGTGCGGATCCGAGCCGCACTTGCATGAACCGGGTGCACAAGATCTCCATGAATTTCAATTGTCGGATGAGGTAAGCCATATGGAGCCCAAATAAATCAACGTTGGTGACCGACTAGGCTCGCTCACATGCGAACCATGTTCTTAACTTCTTTTTTCTTCGGTCCAGGGGTGGGCCAACTGTGTCTGCAGCGACTAGCGAGCACAAAAAGATAAAGGTCTCCCCTTAGATTAATCCCAGGTACTTTTCTATACTTAATTTTTGTTGTGTGACAAGCGTTACTTTACTTTGGTCAAAAGAGAGGGGCGTGATGGACTTCGCATCCGATATAAGAAAAAGGCGGTTCGAAATGCCTCTATGATCAAAATCATTTGGTGATAACTTCTAGTCAAATTATTTTGTTTTGGAATCTTGCATTATTGGCTGAATGATTAAACATTTAATTTATATGAGGTAAATTTTATCATAATGTCGTACCTTCAAAATAAGTCTCACTAACCACATTATGAAAAAGCTTTACTAATTATATTTGAACGCGTGGACTACGAATGTTTGTGATATTTGTTTAAGTCGAATAGTCCAAATACTCTATTATACTCATCAAAAGCATGAGAAGCATAATTTTGGGCATTCATTTAAAATTTATTCCTGTAAAAGGTGTTAGATCTCAAGAATATCATCCAATACAGATGAATCAATTTCTTATATTTGGTTGGAATATCACAGTCCACATGACTCGTTACTTGAAAATAACATAAATTTGTGAAAGATCACACTGAATAGAAAGGTTCAATTTGCAAACTGAGATCACAAAATAATTCAAAAAAACATAGGTCCATCATGCAAAATTTCTATTCTTACCTCAGAACACATTGGTGGAATCTCAGAAAGGCTACTTCAGTAAAAAGACATGCTATTGTCCATCTTCAAGAGGCACACCATAACAATACAACTTTTTCATGATATTTCATTCAAAAGTGGTTGATATTTAAGAGACATAGAGACAGCTTGCATAAGTCTCTTGTTCATATAATTGCTACTTTAGATTTCCCATAAAAGCTGGGGGTATAGTTATAGGGTTTGGGATTAGTATGTTAACACTGAGCAAATAAAATGCATTGATCAACTGATCTAATTTGCCTTTTAATTCTATCTACCGTAAATCAAAATAATAGTTTGTGCACAAAGATCTAACTACGATGTTGAGTTTGTATAGATGATCAATCCATTCAAATTGATTTATTTCATAGGTAGAGGATTGAGAAAAAAAAGTCTTTGTTTCTGATTTTAATCATTTTAAACTCAGATTGGAAATTCCGACAATCAATCGCAACGTGAACCAGGCTCCTAATAAAAGCGAACCTCCACGATCGGATTGAGCAATTATTGAAGCTCGAATCACAGAGATGTGAGTTGGCCATGTAAGTCGTTGCTTTGTTTTCCAAGTCAAGGCCAACATCAAGATTGCCCGGATGGTCTTGTCAAGGATCCCTCAGTCAAGAGAGGGGATAATGGATGGTGTCTGGGGCCCACGATTTGGAATCCAACGCTGAATTTGTCAATCGCATCTGCTGGTTGGACAAGGGATGGCCCTGAATGTCTTTATTTCAAGCAAAAGGCGCAATTAGTCTGCTTTAGAGGGTTAAAATCAAGAGGAATGGTGATAAGAATTCTATTTTGATTTTTCTAATGTTATTTGGTTGGGATCAGGCATGGCTGGTAAATGATGAAAACAAAAATCAAGTATACCACACAACTATTATTACAGATTCTGTAAATTCCACAAATTGTCTTGAAACATTAGGCGACGTCGTGTTCGTTGAAGCCTGTCGAGAGATGCAAGACCATCATGGGCAACTCTCCCGTTTTCTGAATTTTCAAAAATATTTATTATTCCGTATTGTTTAAGGTATTTTACGATAGATCTAACACCACATGTGATGCTAGAATGGCAATAAACTACAAACTGATGCCATGTTATGAGCATTTTCATCAATTTTCCAAATAGATGGCCAAATGCAAGTAACAAAAACACATATACTTAAAGAACCTAGTCAAAAATAAAAATATTACGAGCTTAACTGAACATTGTAAAAAAAGTTCTAATGAGGATAAAACACAAATTAGAGACTTTGGCAGCTATATTCATCAGTTGGCACATGAAAATACATATCAGTTAATGGCCGATGTAAGTCGAGCATGTTTCATGATGAAAATTATTATCATCATTTGCGTTGCCAATTATTACTCTTACGGCAAGTCAACTACTTCTTATAATTGCCTTTGATTTATAGTCAAAATCAGCATATTCAACACACAATTCCAAGTCGATTGCTTTTATATTTGTTTGGAACTATAATTGCAAATGTACTTTTGGATGTTAATCTTATTTAACCAAATACTGCGGTACACTATTAGAAAATTCTTGACATTATTGCAACGTTATTTTATTTTTTATAATTTTAATACATCATTATATGATCATAAAAATGGTTATGGTTATGAGTATTTACCAAAAAAAAAAAAAAAATGGTTATGAGTACATGTCTAGACTATACGGAGAGTATGCGATATTTGTTAATATACAATTAGGAGGCATGCTTTTTTAAAACACTAGAATGTCATTATCTCTATAATTCGAGAAATAAAAAGTGACTTCTCTCATAAATTAATAGTTCCTTGGACGAAAAAAGCAATTCTTCGCGGAGATAATGGTTGATACTTTCTTGTAGTATGTCACATGAATTCAACATTTTCAGTTTTTCAAGATTCAAACAACTTAAAACATATAGAAGTAGTATAATTAAATTAAATGGCAATATCATGTGATACGGCTTCATTGAAATAAATATACTAAAATAGGAATACAAATCTGCCGCAATGCGAGAAACAGGATTCTCTTCTTTTGGGTGCCGCTGTTGTTAAAATTCATCATTATCTTCTCGGCCAAGTTTAAGAAGACCGAGAAACACTCTGTGGAGCCCCGTACTCCTCTCCTGGTCGTCCATCGCGCGTAGCAGACACAAGTCCCATTTGGTTCGACTTTGGGGAAATGTATTTGGGAAAATACAAATACCATTGGATTAAAGAGATTTTTCGAAATGCAAATAATGTTTGATGAATTGTAATTTTAAAGTGCATTGGGAAACAACTTTGGCTTAAAAGCCGTTTGGTAAAAATTACATTTGTAAAAGATTTTTACTAAATTAAAAAATAAAAAAAGATTTTTGCAAATTTTTTTTTCAAGTTCAACCATCGGGGCTAGATCGGCCACCAAACGACCTCGCCCGAGATCGCCCACCTTGGGCAACAGCCGCCTAGGTTGCGCGACCCCAAGCGACCATCGCCTAGGTCGCGCGCTTGGGTTCGACCCAAGTGTCGCCGCCTGAGTTTGCACGGCCTCAGGCGACGATGCCTGAGTCACGCGAACCCGGTTGCCTGGGGTCGCTCGACCTAGGCAACCGTCGCCTGGGTCGCATGATTGAAGCTAATAGTCACCAAGGTCGCGTGACCCAAGCGTCGCCTAAGGTCTGGTAATGGTTGCTAGGTTCAAGCGACCCCTAGGTGGCGGTCGCTGGTGCACACAACCCCTTGGTTGGTAATCGTCGGCCTCCAATCTGCTTTTTCGTGTGGTGGTCTTCGAAGAAGATAAATAGTAAGCAAGGGCAACTTGCATTCCGAGAATGCAACTTCCCAAAGTACCTCTAGATCAACTTTGAGCTAAAGGCCCTTAGACCCATTTGGAGATGTAATTATATTTCCTTAAAGTTGAGCAAAAACACAAACCAAATGCATTTGCATTTGGTCGAGGGACTTTAAGTCCCAAAGCTCATTGTAAATGCTAAACTAAACGAAGTTTAGAGGTAAAGGTCTCCCCCCAAAATCCAAGATACTTTTCTATGTTTAATTTTTGTGGGTAACACGGGTTACTTCAATTTGGTCAAGAGAGAGGGGCGCGATGGGCTTTGCATATAATAGAAGAAATGACTCGAAAGGACTCTATGGTAATATATATATACTATAAACTTCGATTAAGTTTTTTGTTTTACAATCTTGAATTATTAGTTGAGTGATCAAACATTTAATTTATATATAATGAATTCTGTCACGACATCTCATATTCAAAATCAGTCTCACCAGCCACATTGTGGAAGAGCTTTACTAGATGCATGTGAATAGATGAATTGCATGTGCACGCAAAATTCTTTTAAGTCGGACGGCATGGATTGCATGTGCTCGCAAGATTCTTTTAAGTCGAATAGTTCGGATACTTTGAACTGTAAAAAAAAAAAAAAAAGTTATTAACTTGTTTTAGACTGGGCATCAAGATTTTTTGGGTTGTGATAGCAAATGAGTTACCTTTTAAAATAAGATGATTTTAATCAAAATTAAAATACGATCGTTATTCTATTTACTACCTTAATAGGACCTTCTCCTATTGGTGATTTTAATTGCTATACGTAGTACCACTAATAGTTTAGAAATTTTAGAATGCACCATCCTGCGCTACAATTATACAAATTTTCAAATAGTAAGAATGATGATACTAGTTAAGTAACCAAAAAGTATATATATATATATATATTAATAATTTTTAGTACTGATTTTTATTGTTATATGCGTGATGACTATGTATAAATAAAATCCTTTTCCATTACAAGGTGGAATTAATTTTCAAAACTCAAACACAAAGTTGACTAGAACTCATATGACATGGATTTTGTGATTGACAAGAAAATTCTAGAAAAAGGGAAAATACTCCATCTTACAAGCAGTTCTAAAAATATTAATCGTTAAACATTGAAATATTGGATACAAAAAGACATGACTCCTAGGTTCATTGCCTCATAACTTTTAAATGGAGGCAATTTTCCAACTAAATATTGTGGTAAATAAATGATCTCTTGCTTGCTCCATTGACCCAATGTAGTTGCAGACATTGATCATGCAGAACTCAATTGTGTGGTCTACATGATCAATGACTACGATGGGTCTAATTTAGTGGTCTTAGGTGCATCAAAAAATTTTTCCGGTAAAGAAACACATTTCATAAGAACATAATTATCTCGAGATTGAAATAACATTTAATGTTTTCCATAAATTAGGCGGTTAAAGGTTAAGAGAGAGCCTATTTTGGATCCCATAATACAATAAAGTTATGCTTTACATTGTCCCATGACTAGATTATTAATCTTTTTATTAATTGATGATGTATTCAACTATACTTTAATAACCATCAACCAATTCCCCTTTTCAATTTTTTTAGTTTTGTTTGGAACTACCGTTACAAATGTACTTTTGGATGATTATCACATTTAATCAAGTACTACCGCATATCATTAAAGAAGTCTGGAGATTATTGCAAGATTATTGTTTTTGATGATTTTAATACATCTTTTTATGACCCTAAATATGGTTACTGGTACACATCAAGTCTACCTAGAGAGTACACGATACTTGTTAATGTACTTATAAGGGGATTGCTTTTCAAACAATAGAACGTCAATATCTTGGTCATTCGATATGTGAAAAGTAACACTTTTTTAGAAAACAATGGTTCCTGAGTAGAAAAGAGATAATTCTATGTAGAGACAATATTGATTATTTTCTTGGGAATCCCAAAATATCTCTTTTCTTTACTTTTTCTATCGCATTTTGTTGTTTTCTTTGAATGATTTTGAGATGACTCATTAAGTCTTTACGTACCATCATTGCTTGGTCTTCCCACAGGGGATCATGCGGTTACCAAGCATCGGGCCTGGAGGTTTTAGTGCGCAATCTAGGCCACACTTGGATGAACCGGATGCACAAAATCTCAATGAGTTTCTGTAGTTAAATGACGTCGCCTTACTTGGAGTCCATACAAATCGACGTTGTAGATTCACCGGACTCATCTTCATTGCGCAATCTAGGCCACTCTTGCATGAACCGGATGCACAAAATCCCAATGAGTTTCTGCAGTTAGATGACGTCGTCTCATGTGGAGTCCATGTGAATCAAACGTTGGAGAACCACCGGACTCATCATCATGCAAAGCATGTTGTTAATATTTGGATGCAGGGTAGACCAACCGAAAGAAAAGGTCTCCTCAAAGGTTGATAAAAATGTGGTTTCTTCAGTTAGATGACGTAAAAAGTATGACATCAAGGAAAGTCTAGATGATGAATGAAACGCGCCGAAAAAAAGATCGCCCCACCGGTCCCAGCCACAACCCCTTTAAGGGGTACGGGCGGGCAGCTCTGATCCCCGCGACGCCTTCCCCCAGGTTGCTGGGGCAGGGTAGGCCAACCAAAAGAAAAGGTCTCCTCAAAGGTTGATAAAAAGGTGGTTTCCTGCGTTTCACTTTTGTCGTGGAACATCTCGATAGAGGTGCACAATAGACAATATAAAAAATGACTGCCCAAAAGAGGACTCAATGATCAAAATAGTTTGTTTACGATTTTCCTCGTCTAATCATTTTGTTTTAAATTTTCAAATTATTGATTGAATGATTAAATATTTAATTTAAATGCGATATATTCCACCGTAGAGTCTCATATTTAGAATAACCTCGCCAATTTTCAAGCAACGTTCAAGATTTTTGGGATTTTGATGGTAGGTCAATTACCGTTTAATTTAAGAGGAGTCAAACAAAAATTATAAAATCGTTGTTTTATTCGTTGCCTGAGATGGGTTTTCTTCCATAAGCGATCTTAATTACTACACATAATATTTACTAATAATCTAGAGATTTAGATCACACCAGCATGCAAAACAATTATATAAACTTTCACATATTATAGAAGTTACAGTGGGGGTTAAAGTGGCAATTACATGAGAAATTGCTCCTTGAACCTTTTCGCTTATAAGTGGGTTAGATAATAGATTGCTCCCGTCACAGCTTTCATGTCGAAAAATGGAAAGTCCCACACTAGATTTAACTTAATAAAGCATAAAAATCTATGTTTATATTACTCAATCAAATTTTAAGTGACTGACTAGTTTACTGGGATATTATGGTGATTGCAAGTCAAATGAGGTCCCTCGTTATGGAGGCGAAGGACATTTGGATTTCTATTGAGAGTGAAACTTATCTATCACTTTTCATTTTTTGTCAGCAGTTGAAGCAAGAGAATATTCAGAAAAGGATTTCGTTGAGGAGTTCCTCAAGAGTGCTTATTGAATAACCAATCATGAAACTTGTAGATTCGAAGAACTGATTTTTGTTGTGTTCAATGCAATTAATGTTTGAGAATTGAAGAATTTTCTCTATCTTGGGAAGCAATCACGGCTCTAGAACGTTGGAATTTTAAGTGAAAATGAAAGCAATATCAACATCGGCCAAGTTAATATTCGGGTAAGTTTTCAGGAAAACCCTGCACACTCTCTCCAACGGTCGTATTTGATGACTCGGTCTTCCGATGTGCTGACTGACTTGGCTGCCGCCGAGGCATTGACATCAACGAGAGTAGGATTATAAAAACCGGTAAGGCGAGAGCCAGAGGAAGCACAGATTGGAGAAACATAAAAGATGAAAGCGGCTGTTTTGTGCTTTCTTTCAATTCCAATGGCCTTGGCCTTGGCCACCTTTGCCAAGGAGGACAACTGCGAACGAAGGTGCGGCAACATGGACGTGCCTTTCCCATTTGGGCTCGATGAAAGTTGTGCGCGGAGCTCCGACCACGTCCTCCTCTGCGACAACATATCAGGGAACCTGTCCTTCGCTGAGAACGTTCCGTTGTACGACATATCCATGGAGAATGGGACAATGACCATTGGAATGTACAGAGCTTATGACTGCTATAACGAGACCAGCGATGAGAGCTCTTTCAATAACCCATTGACCAGATTGGGTGAAGCTGGGCACTATACATTCTCAGATACCCGGAACAAGCTCACGGCCTTTGGTTGCGACACTTTCGCCTCTATGACGGATGTCCACGGGACTGTTCGGAGTGCATGCTCCTCCTATTGCTCCGAGAACGTGGACTTCAACACCGAGAGCACTTGCTCCGGCCTCGGGTGCTGTCAGACGTCGATCCCCAAGAGCCTTAGGAGCTTCAATATATCTATAAGCAGCTCAAAGAATTACACCTCAGTTCGGAACTTCAGCTCTTGCGGATCAGCGTTCTTATTGGACCAGAACTCGTTCATTGTCTCCGATTACAAGCTTCCTGTCCCGGCTGATATGCTCAATAAAGAATTCTCAAGGGCTGTCCTGGATTGGGTAGTTGAACGGTATTTGACGTGTGAGAAAGCGCAAGCGAACGGGTCGAGCTATGCCTGCGGCGCCAACAGTATCTGCTCTAACTTCGAGAACGGGCAGGGTTATCGTTGCTTCTGTAAGCCTGGGTACACGGGGAATCCCTATGCCTCCCCACTGTTCCCACAGTACGCAGGATGTGAAGGTATTCCTCTGTTCTCTTTGCGAGCTAAAATTTTTTTGTTTGGATTGGGCCATAATTTCCGTGATCAAACCTCCTCAAGCCAGTTCTTCATTGAGTTTGATTTAGATGCTTCAATACAACCAAGACATTATTTTTTAGAAGCAAAAAAACACATGAACGTACACTTACAGTTTCGCCTTTGATTCTGTTTGATATAGACATCGACGAGTGTGAGCATCCAGAACAATATCCATGTCACGGGAATTGCAAGAATACGCAAGGGAACTACCAATGCGACTGCCCGTTTGGCACGGTTGGTGATGGCAAAGTCAGTTGCCAAACTTCTGGTCTTGCCATAATTGTCGTAGGTAATTCTACTTCCCATGCGATGGTTGCTCTCAATAATCTAAGCTATTCTTGCTTTAGATTACGAGTCCGCCGACTATTGTGATCTGGCTTACGTTAAGATGTTCTACTATTGTGTATCCGACTCAACATTGCAATTAACCATTCACTGGTCACCAACACCCACCGCGCATGCCTCTGCCAACCACCGGCAGCTGGCCACCTTCAGCCATCGCCAGCGTCTCCACCTTCAGCCATCGCCAGTGACATAAATGCCACTAAAGTGACCACTGTACAGAGAGAGACAGAGAGAGGTTTGTGGGGCTGCAACAGCAGCGGTGGTCCTCATCTTGACTGCATCGTCGCTTCGACGATTATGTGATGGCCATCAGCTAAGGTGGTGGTGGTGGGCTACGGCTCTCCAATGGTGGGCAGAGAGCGAGAGGAAAAGTTGCGATTGGAGTTTGATTCATGTGGGCAAGCGTGCATGCGTACATGATTTTTCGGAAGATATGAGTATATGTCGGAAAAGTTGAGGCATTTTTGTGGTGTAGCTTAATCCGGATCCTCCATTTGGTGACTATCAAGTTTCTAAGTTGCTACATTTAAGATCAAAATTTATGGTCCGCGTTCATTATTTGTCGACGTAAATCAATTGTTTGGGAGAAAACTAATGCATCCATTCCTCAATTTTGTGTGGCAGCCGTTACAGCAGCGACAATGTTGGGCTGCGTAATTGTGAGTGGCCTAGTCTTGTTCATACGCAAGTGGATAGCTAAACAGAGATACTTTAGGCAAAATGGAGGAGAAATCTTGAAGAACCAGAGAGTGAAAATCTTCACTGAGGCAGAGTTGGCTAGAGCTACTAACAACTACAATGCTAGCAACAAGCTCGGTGAGGGTGGTTTTGCTTCAGTTTACAAAGGAATAATCGACGGTGACGTTTTAGTTGCAGTCAAGAAACCTAGAGATGTCCCTGTCAAGAAGCCAAAAGACATGAACAATGATGGGTCTCTGACCACTCACAATGAATTCCAACATGAAATCAGCATTATTTCACTGGTGAATCACAGGAACTTGGTCAAGCTCTTGGGCATATGTTTGGAGACAAAAGTGCCATTGTTGGTCTATGAATTCATCCCAAATGGAACTCTCTATCACCACATTCATGACGAGAGATTGATGATCTTACGATTGTGGAAGAATTGCCTCAGGATTGCCTTGGAAGCCGCCTTGGCCCTCGAGTACTTGCATTCCTTGGCTGACCCGCCAATCATTCACGGCGATGTCAAGACCCTAAATATACTTTTGGATGAGAATTACTCTGTGAAAGTATCTGATTTCGGAGCCTCGGTTTTGATTTCACCTGGACAGACTCAAATAGTCAAAAGAGTACAAGGCACCATAGGTTACCTTGACCCTGAGTATCTCAGCACAGGTGAATTAACCATGAAGAGCGACATTTACAGTTTTGGGGTTGTCCTTGTGGAGCTCCTCACTGGGGAGCCTCCGATTCGGCGGGCAAAATCTGGGGAAACCATCAACATTGTCCAATCTTTCATCTCTGCTGTGGAGAAGCAGACACTCGTCCATATAATAAATATCAAGGCGTCCAATGAAGGCGAAATGCGGGAAATTGAGGCGGTTGGTTTGCTCGCTAGAAAGTGCTTAAACTATAATGGTGTGAATAGGCCAACAATGAGGGAAGTGGCTGAGCAACTTGCTAGGATCAACAAGAACTTGTGGCTCGATCAACACAATGATGAAGAGACTCAAAGTTTACTCTACGAGACGAGATCTGATTCTCTGTGGTCTTCAATCAGTGAAATAAACAAACCGGACTCGACCTACCATTCGGCACTTGAGATCCAATCAGCCACTACTAGTTCCAGGGTCTGATTCGTGAATCTAGTGCGCAGCTACATACAAGAACAAGTACAACTGTCGTATGCTTTATACTGATCTTTTGATTAAAAGTTTTCTATTTCTTACAGCTGATTAATTACCGATTTGCAAGTCTTATAAGAGGATGATTCTATCTGAAGTAAGTACGGGGAATTATACATGATTGTCCTGACTTGTGCTCTAGCTATAGTGTGCAAAGCACTGACGAATACCCAATTTATCTAGTGAATGAATAATTATGGAAAGATTGCTGCGTTGAATATCTATTCGAACAATTCTATTGGAAATTACTTTTTGAAAATGCAGTTTCACTTCCTTTCCCAAATAAAGCACGGAGGCAATTTCCTACTTTTTGGCATTGCATCGCACTTTTTTTTTTTTTTTAATTTTCCTTTTTTTGTCACTATAGCAAGAATTGTCGCTTCATAGAAAAGCAAGAGCTGCAAGAGTGCCTGAATGACAAACTCTACTCAACGAAATAGGATATCCCGGTTTCGAGAATTTCCATCCTGACCAATTGCACAATAACATCGAAACTTTTATATGTAGTTTGGTTCCGTGGCACAGCTATAAGGAAGAACACCAGAGTTTTTACGAATTGTACGATACGTGCTTAAGAAAACAGTGCGGGTGAGACTGAATGAAATGCCACTGCTGATAGTTCATAGAAGCTTTATTGTGTATTTGGTCAGGTTCTTTGTTGAAGCATTCTTGGGAAGAGAAGAGAGAAATTCAGGAATTTTTTGCAAGCGCTATCATTTTCAGAAGGAAAAGATCGACGGGATAGAAATGTCACTCCCCTTTTCTTTCCATAATAGTTCGTCCCCAGCAAATCTTCATATCCAGACAGGGTAAAAGTTTCTGCAGTACCATTAAATATCAGCCACATCTCGCACTAAAGTGAAAAAATAGACATCCGTCCGTCCGTTCTCATGCATAGCTGGGGGCTGCGTAACTAGTAGAATAGTAAAATCAACTCTCTCTCTCTCTCTCTCTCTATTTGTGAAATTTGATTTGTTTTCCATGGAGTTCGCGATCTCTAGCGAGTCACTCGAAAGGAAGGGATGGTAATTTAACCTTCCCTAGCAAGTACCAACAGTACCATCCCACCCTTCATTCTAGCCGCTTTAAATATCAAATTAGGGTTTTTATACCATATATTTTATATATGAAGGATTTTTTTATCATTTATTATTTGGTCAGTACTCAAAAATTCATTTTTTTTCAAAATAAATTTTCAAGTATTAGAATAACTATACAATATTCAATTTAATTAATTTTTTAAATTATAGTTAAGTTTAAAATGGAAATTAGGCAATATAACATAATACGAAAGTAGAATGTCCCATTGAGGTGGGGATAAGACCCATAAACTTGCCTCGTGTGGAGCACGGGTTTGATATGAGATCTCCTCGACTATCATTGATGGCAAGGGTGGGGACGTCACTCTTGCCTTCAACCCACCTCATCTCACATTACACCATACCACACTATTACCATCGACTGTCTCTATGCTATTGGATATTTTTAGGATCTCTATTCTCAAAATTTGCTTGGTGATTCTAAAAAGATATGAACTTGCTCATGCGAAAATTGAAAGTAGGACTTCGATTGTTATCAACGCATATATAAAAGCGTCTGAGTCTTTTTTATTTATTTTATTTTATATTACTCCACTTGGGAAATTTTTGTAATTTCACGTGATAACAAGATAGAAATTCTTATGAGCCCCACTCATGTAGGCTTTGTTTATACACCATTTGTGGGCTCATCTTTATAATTTTACATTCGCTCTTTTTCCGTCTGAAATTATTCATGACACGCGGAGCCTACTTTTATGCTAGGAAATATCGACACTTTTCGGGAGTCTTCGTGTCGTGTTAGACACTTTGACATGTGTCCGATATTCTTGGACACTCTCGAACGCATTTCTTTGACACTCGGTCAACACATATCGGAAAATCCGATACTTAATTAATTTTTCCGACACTCTTCGACACTCGAGTCGGAACTTCGACATGCGATATGAATTTTAAAAATTTTCAATAAATGAAATGTCAAAATATATGTGTGAAAAAATAAAAAACGATAATAAAAATAACAAATTAGGAAAGAAGAAAAACCTAATATTTTATTCTCTTCTCTTTTGACTCTCACTTCCCGTGATACACAATTTACTCTCAAGTTTTTTTTTCTTTTTTCTTTCAACACATCTAACACGCAAGTTTAGAATGTGAATTACTTTTTTTTTCTTTACAAGTTTTATGGAATTATTGAAATGGAGTTGAAATTATCAAATTGAAACAATGAAGGATATTAATAAATGGTGGATTAATGTTTTTAGTGTAAATTTATTATAAGATTTTATTATTATTTATTTATTTGTGAATTTGAATCAGATTAATTTGATTAAAATAATTATGAAAATAATAATTTATTATTTATATATAAAATATACATTTAATATACAATATATTTGAACGTATTAGAATTCTCAATTTTTTGAGAAACGACGTGTCAGTGTGTCGTGTCGTGTCGTATTATGTTGCGTGTCATGTGTCGATATCGGTGCTACTTAGCTTTTATATAAGTAATGGACCTCATGCCCCCTTCTCTCTCTTAGATAATAAATAAATAAATAGGCAAGTAGTGCTTTTCTTTAAATAAAAAGGTTAATATTGCAAAAAACTCAAAATTGGTACATTTGTGATAAATATACTTCCATTAATTTCCATTAAATTTTATCTTCAAATTGCTGAGTTGGATGAGATATCCAGTTTGTGATTTTTCATGAGATTAATTTAATTTAATGGAAACTAATAGATAATAAATTTATCACAAATATATCAATTTATGGTTTTTGGTTGCCAACAAATTAATTTGAGGTAAATTTATTACAAATATACTAGTTTAAATTTTTTTAACATACTAGTTTAAATTTTTTAACACTAAAAAAATTGAAAACAATATTATTTATGGTGCATTTGCTTTATTGAAAAAAATTTCAAAATAAAAACATTTTTCAATTTTTTTTTTTCAAGAAGAATGTTTAGCTTTTATTTGTTTGATGGTTTAGGAAAAACGATTTCTTTTTACTAGAAGGGGAATTTATCCTCCCAATCTCATTTTATTGTCTTCAATATGTGGAAAATGTTTTCCATAGATCGATTAGTTTTGTGTCATCCAAACATCGAAAGTCAAAAAACAAAATTTTGAAAATAATTTTCATTCAAACAAACGGACCTAGTCTAAGAAATTAAAACACTTTCTTAAAACCTCAACAACAAAATGATATAAAATGTCCCAAAAAACATAATGAAGAAAATAGATTTTAATTTAGGAGATAGATAGAAGACTTATGTAATATTAACTTACAAGACAATGTTGTCCTTGGATTCATGATTCTCTTAGTAAAACCATTCACATGCTGACATTAAGTTCGAGTTTACGAATGTTGCCATTATGATTATGACGGAATCGTACTGATAAATGTCTAATGTACAATGGCAATACAAATCAGCGCAACAGCCTGAAAGTAATTTGCTGTAGGGTGGACCAGATATGTAATTTGTATTTGGCTCTTCAGTCCCCACGTTTTCGGGGCTTACATCTGCAACTAAATATCGTGGTAGGTGAAGTTACACTTTTGGATTAGGAGGCAGTGAGTCGACGGGAAGACTGTACACTTGAATAATTGAAATCGCAAGCTAGAGATCTCAAATGTTGGAAGGAGCGATGTTTTGCATAAAATCTATTAAAAATTGACCATGATCTAAAATGTTTATAGATACTATCGTGACGGTATCCGATATATCATAAAGAACAAAAAGCTATTGGTAAAAAAAAAAAAACACATCTATTTCAATTACCTATGTTTAGATGTAATATAGGGTTGCATCATATGCTAAATGCACATAACTGTTTCTTTAAAAACAAGTTCGCTTATCATTGCATCCAGAAGTCTATAATTTACCACATTACCAGTTTCCTTAATTGTTTGCACTAGTGCTATCTGCTTTTTTTTCTTCCTAATTAGTCAAAAGAATGCAATGTGATAGAATCGTAAGTTAGATCCTATGTTGTATTGAAAACCGAAAGATCAACAGAAAGATCAACTCTAATACTTTTAAAAAGTGCCATAAATTAGTACACTATATTATCGTAGTTTTAACTAATTATATTAGTAAAAATGGTGTTCGTGCATGGAAGGGGTCCTCAAACTTGCCTTGGGTTAAAAATTGATATAATATCAGCTGATATTTGAGAGGACTAATTAACTTTTCTGGGTCCACCTTCCTTGTAATCCTCAATGGACGCTAAGTTCTACGGTCTGCATCTTTGCATGAGTAGTGGTAAGGGGAATGGACAAGTCTCGTGTCTGCATACCAAAAAAAAAAAAAAAAAAAAAAAAACTAGCAAGGACTACTTTGTCACTTCTCCTCCAGCATGTCAATTTTTTGCTTGAATTTTCTATGGCTACATAAACATGAAACGACGATGACCTGTGAAGTCCGTCGTCCACGAGGACTTGTCAAGTCTTCCCCGATGTTGATATGAAGCCTGAGTTCTCACTTCCAAATCGTTAAAACCTAATGGGTCTTATTTTTTTTTTATGTATTTCAGTATGTATTGTAAAATTCCGAGAACCTGCTGTGAGATTGACCAATGATAAGGGCATTCTCATACTTTCGTCTCAAAAAATCCACTGTTGTGAGTTCAACTCCTACCCTGGGGATCTCAGCTTTAGGTGGGTGGTCCTGGTGATAAGTTGTTGCATTAGTTTTTTCTCCAAATAACACCTAATTATAATTGGGTCCTCAGATTTTTAGAAAAGTTAATTTCGAGAATTGCTAAGAAAAAGTAGGCCTACTTCCTTAAAAAAAAAATTCCAAACTTGAAGTCCAGTGCAAATTATATCCCGAACTTTTTTTTTGTCTAAAAAAAAATTTCTAATTTTCACTTTAGTCTCCAATCTGCTCATATTAAGTTTCCATCCAAGTCCCAAAAATCTCCGTTAATCATCTGAAGTGGCATATTCATGCAGTTATTACTATTATATTATAGGATGCAAAATAAGATCTCTCTTAACCCTTTAACCAGCTAATTTATGGGGAAAATTTAAATGTTATTCCAATTTATTAATGCGATATACTTGTTCTTTAGCAAAACTAGTTACAATACATTTATGTTTATCTGAAAGTTTTTTTTTTCATGCACCCAAGACCATTGGATTGGATCCATTATTATGCAGACTCCACAAGTGAATTTCACATGATCAAAGAGTGCAATTGCATGCATTTGATTGATAGACCGTTGAGTTTCTTTATTTACTGCAATGGACTGTCAGTGGTCTCTGTTTGAAAGTTCCGACGCAATGACCCTAGGAGCCATGTCCTTTTGTATGCAATATTTTACTATTTTGAGCAATTAGATGTTGTTAGGGCTGTGTGCAAGATGAAATTCTTTTCCTTTCCAGGAATTTTCTCATTAATAAAAGGGATATATTCACTAGAATTTCTAGAACTTATCATGAAAATATAATTAAGTCATAAAATTTATAAAAATTACAATCAAGTTCTAAAACTTATCAAAGTGATACAATTGAATTTTTCTGTTAATACTATCCATTTACACTAATGGAAAATACTGACGTGGCTTTTTAAATATTTTTTCTTCCAACATGGCGATGATGTGGCTTAAATTCTAATTTATTTAATCAAAATATGAATTAAATAAAATAACAAATGTACTTCAAAAACACAAAAAAAAAAAAAAGAAGGGTAAAGGCAAGGGCGCTAGGCCCTTACCATCACCGCCTCTTTTGTCAAAAATACTTGGCGTGGGATGCTGAGGCTTCACCTAGGGACGGCGACCCTCGCCAATCACAGGCGAGGGCTCGATGACCCTCGCCCAAATATGGGTAAGCACTGGCCCTTGCCCAACTGTGGTGGCCCTTGGCAAGGGTCGCTAGACCACACCAATAGCCGATAATCCGTGTTGAGGGCCATTATGACTGGTGAGGGCTGGCGACCCTCCACCCGACCTTCACCCAGATCTAGATGGAGGGCCATAACCCTTGCCTAGAACTAGGTGAGGCCGGACCTAGCTGAGGCCCCGATGACCCTTGTCGACCCTTTTTGGCAACGGGGGCCATCAGTGGCAAGGGCCTTCACCTTTGTCTTTGCTCTTTTTTGACAAAAAGAGAAATGGAGTTTGGGAAAATGTTTTCTTGTATTCTATTATGTATACAAGTACACTGAGCAATTTATAATGTAAGAATGAAAGAATGAAATAGGAAAAATAATATACATGAATCATTATTTCCTATTTATTGTACTAATAAGTGATTTACTAGAATCAATCACAATTGGAATAAGCTCCAGAATCTTTGATCTTATTTTCAACATTCCCCCTCAAGCTGGTGGCCTATAAATGTCGAGGACACCTACCTTGCTTAATAGGAACTTGTGTTGTCTCTGGCATGATGATTTAGTGAAGATCTCCACAGGTTGTTCCATAGTTCCGATTCCCTTTGTCACGAGAACTCCTTCCTTGGTTTTGTCCTAAGTGAAATGATAGTTAACTTCTATGTGTTTTGTTCTATCATGAAAAACTAGATTTGTTGCTAATTTAAGGGCAGCATTATTATCACATAACAATTCACTTAGTCCATTGACCTGTAATCCTAGGTCTGAAAAAGTAGTTCTCGTATCCAGACTATTTCGCAGGTAGCCTTCACCATGGCCAAATATTTTGATTCAACTGATGATAATGATGATAGACTGCTTTTTTGTTTTCCACGAAATCAATGACTTTCCCAATTTTATGGGAAAACTAGTTATGGATCTTCTAGTCATCGGGCAAGTGGCATAATCTGTGTCGCAAAATGCTATCGTCTTCATATTATGCTCTTGAGATAGAAATATGCCGATTCCTAAACATCCCTTCAAATATTTCGCAACTTTCAAGGCTGCATTTGTATGTGACTGCTTTGGTATGTGTATAAACTAGCTGAATATTTGTGCTACATAACATATATCAAGTCTTGTTATGGTAAGATATATCAACTTTCCAACAAGTCACTGATATCTTGATGGATCCCTGAGTAATGAAGCCTCGCTAGGTGAAGATGAATTGAGATCGTACTCATGTGTCATCAACTTGACATTCTGTTCAACGGGGATTACTGCTGGCTTGCAACCTGATAACCCTGCTTCAAAAACGATTTCCAGGATAAATTCCTCTGATTGAGAGAGATTCCTTTATCAGATCTAGCAATCTTGATGCCAAGGAAGTATTTGGGAGGTCCAAAATCCTTGATGTGGAAAGTTGAGTGCAAATATTCCTTGAATATTGCAACATGAGAATCCTTATTTCCCATCAATTGTATATCATCAACATATATTAGCAAATAAATTGATGAATTCCCCACAATTTATGTAAATAGAGCATAATCATGTTTAGAATGACGAAAACCTACTTTTGTTAATGCAGGAGTGAACTTGGCATACCATTATCTAGATGTTTGCTTTGGTCTATAGAAGGATTTACAAAGATGACATAGTTGATACTTCCCCTATTTGTGTAATCCTTGAGGAAGATCCATATAAATTTCTTCACACTGATCATCATGAAGAAAAGCATTATGCACATCCATGTGATGTAAGGTCTAATTCTGTATAGCTGCAATAGATAGGGAAGAACATACTGTAACTTCCTTTGCTAGTGGAGAGAAGGTTTCATGATAATCAAGCCTTCTTTTTGGGTGAAGCTTTTGGCTACCAATCGAGCCTTGTAGCGTTCAATAGAACCATCTACTTTGAACTTGATCTTTGATACTCATTTGCATCCGATCGGCTTCCGATGCGGTGGAAATGGGACAACATGCCAATTATGATTCTCCATGAGTACAATAAGTTCGACTCCATTGCATGTTGCCACCTTGCTGCCTTAGCGAACGAAGATGGTTCATGTTCTTTTGATATTCAGTTGATACAACACATATGTTGCGGCGATAATCAACTAAAGGATACATATAAGGAAATAGGATATTGTGTACCTAATAACTTGTAGCAAAACATATATAGTCTTTAGTCCACGTAGGTGGGCGAGTCAATCATCTAGAACGTCATGGCTATTCAACCATATGCTTAGGAACTATTGTTGATTCGAGATCAATTCCTGATGTATCCATTGTTGAAGAGGATGGAGAAATTTCCTCAGATAAAACTATTGATTCCATCTCTGGACTTGTAGATGCTATCGGTGCTGATATCAAAGATTCTAATGTCATAGATGATCCTAGCACCATAAGAAATCCTAGCGCTAATGATAAATCTTCATTAGCCAAAAAAGGTCGGTTGCTTTTTGATAAAGTGTCTTGTGATGAAGGTAGCATCTCCTTGGAGGGAAATACATTTTCATGAAATGCAACATCCCTACTTGTAAAGAAATTCCTTGTAGAAATCTCTATAACTCGATATCCCTTCTTGTTGACACCTAAATTTTTCCATAATTTTTAGGGTTAATTTTTACCAAAAAAATTAAAATCACATGGCATATAGTTTAGGAACATTTTTGTTTATTGGACCGACGGCGAGTTCAAAATTTTTCACATATTCCGTTGGGATTTTCATATATTTAAAGAATATACATCGAGGATGTATTTTTGAAAGAAATTCTCGAATGAAATATTGAAAAAAAAAAAACACAAAAATATTGCGCGTGGTATATTCAATAGTATTTTGCACGAGCAAAGTTGGCAATGAAATATACCATGGAGATACAATTTTTTGGTGTATAAAAGGAGTCGCGTACAGTGGGAGCAGGGGGGCCATTCCGTCGGTAAAAAAGAGAAAAAGGTGAAAAAAGTGAGTGGAGAGAGGAAAAGTAAAAAAAAAAAGAAAGAGAAAAAAGAAAAGAAAAGCCCCCCCTCTTTGCGCGACTGTTCATCTTCCCCGCAGGGGGGGCCTTCGCCGGCCCTGTCGCCGTCAAACCCTGCCGTCGCCGTCGCCGATCTCTGTCCGCGAGTGCTCGAGCCGCCAGTCTCTACCTGCGAGCCCCGTCGACCTACGCCGCCCCGACGCCGAGCCCTCGGAGCCTCGACGACACGCCGCCGCCTGCTCTGGCCCGCGACCCGCCGCCTCTGCCTCGTCTTTGCCCACGCCTGCAATAGGAACCCACGGACGCCGCGCCAATCCCTGCTGTTGCAACCCACCTCTGCAGATCTGTCTCCGTCGTCAGATCCCAAGCCACCGGTGACCCGGAGTCGCAGCCGAGCCGAGATCCAGCTGCCGGAGTCCCTCCGCTTGCAAATCCGAGGTCCCCGACGACAGAAGGCCTGGACCTAGCTCGACGCTTCCCTTTCGCCAGTGCTGAGCCTCATCGAAGATCCAGATCTGAGGCCGCCCTCACTCCGTGCCGCGACGCTCGCCCCCCCCAATCCGGTTCTCTCACTGGACGCCGCGCCCAACAGCCCGATCCAGAAGCCGGAGCTCCTCATCGCAGCCACCAGAGGCCTCCCGCCGTCCCTGCAGCGCCCCGCCGGCTGAAGCCCGTGATCCAAGCGCCTCGACGCAGTCCCCGCGACGCAGGCCCGTGCCGACCCACGACAACCCCCTCGCCGGAGCCCGCGCCGAAACCCTAGCCTGCGATCTCCCTCGCCGGACCGGCCACCAGCTTTATTTTTCTTTTTCTTTTTCAGAAAAAAAAAAAGAAAAAAAAAGAGAAAAGCAAAAGAAAATTTAGGTATTTTCTTTATCTTATTTTTGTTTTATTATTTTTGCTATTTTATTTTATCTTTTTAGTGTAATTATTCCTTTAATGTGAAATTGAAATTCCATGATATGAAATGCGCTTGAAATTAGTGATTGTCGGTTCGATTTTCGCGCGCCGAAATCCGACTCGCAATTACTTAAAAAATTGCCAATCCGATCTCCCGCCCGAGATCCGATTCGTGATTTATGTGAAATTGGCCAACCCGATCTCATGCGCGAGATATGGTTCGTCGATTTGGGTATCGATATAGCGATTTCTTTGTGGTGTTCTTAAATTAGTTTTCTTAAAAAAATTAAAAAAATGTAGTTTTAGGGTTTGCATGCTCATAATAGGTATTTTATTTCGAATTTTCAAAAAAAAAAAAATCAAATCAATTAATTTAGGTTGCTAGTTTTTTTTTTTTTTTAAAACTTGGATTGCATGTTTAATTATTTGGCAATTATTAATTTCGAAATTAAAAAAAAAAGGAAAAAAGGAAAAACACAAAAAAAGTCATTATGCATATGTCATGTAAAATTAGGGCATCTTTTGCACGTCATAGCATATTAGGGTAAAATTGCATTTAGTTTAATTTTAGATGATGTTTTTCTTAATTTACTATAGGTTTAGGTATTTTATTAAATAGATTGCATTTTAGGATTATCTAGGTTAAGATAATATTTTAGTTTAAATTAGGATTTGGCTCAGCCTAATTCCTAATATAAATTAAATAGGATCTTAATCTAATTAGTTAATTTTCACATTTCACCAAATTTCGAATTTCATGAAGAAAAAAAATGTCATAGGTTAAATTAGTTTTATTATTTAGGATAAAATGCATTCTTTTAGGAAAAAGAAAAAAATTGTCATATGCACGTCATTAGGGTTCGATTCATTGAGATGCATGTCATTTAGTATCTTTGCTAGGCCCATTTAATTAGAAATTACATGTCATTGGAATTAGGTCATTTAGTTAATATTGCATTGCATATTGCATGACTTTCATTAATTAAGTGAAAACAAAACAAAAATTGCGTGTCAATTAGAAACCATATCTAGGGTTGTTGATGTGGATTTTAATTTAACATCTGCGAATCTTTCGTTCTTTATGAGGTAAGTCCCGCAATTTATTCATTTGCTTTCTTGAGTGTTAAATTGGTGGTTTGCACACCCGCATTTGGTCACCTCACATGTTAAAAATTAAAATCAATTCAAGTTCTTTGCCAAACAATTTTTCAAAATAAAAGATAAATGTACCAAAAGGGCGTTAGAGAAATCAGCGTAATCAAGTCCTCGAACTCATAAATCTACGGTTCGTAGGAGTAAAGTAAATCTCCCATTACTTTACTTGGGTTTCTAATCGACCCACCAAAAATAGATTAGTGGCGACTCCTAATTGAAAATCAATTGCATGTTAAGAACTTAAACCTAAGTCGCGAATTGGTATGGGCTTGGGAGAGCCCGAGTTAAGTCTAGGTGTAACATAGCCAAACCCTAGGTGGTTCACACCTGAAAATATTGGTCACGACAACTTGGCGACTCCACTGGGGACTTGAGTTAAAACTCTTAGTGGACTTAGGCCAATTTTTCTTCTTTTTGAAAAATGCTTTTGTTTGGCAGTGAGGATTCCAGGTACGTCCCTAACATTTAAGGTGTTAGATGTTCTTGCAGGATGGGAGGTATAAGGGGAAGTGTTTGCTAGCCTTTGTTTTGCAGGGAGGTGTAGGAATGTATTGTTTACTTTCATATATGAAGTGCTGCTTGATATAAACTGTCGTGCATGCCTTGCATCTAGCACTACACTATTGCACACACAACCCGGGACACAGGCCGCATAGGATCATTTAGGATGGTGTTGAGATGGATACCACTCCGACCGCATGCTCGCGGTACGAGTCGCCCATCTCAATCCCGAAGTTTCTTTTATGGTGTCAAGAGTACCCACCTCGGTCCGCATGCCCGCGACCCGGGTCGGCTCTTTGATCAAGCCAGAGTCATGAGGACCCGACATAGTCCACAAGCCCGTGGCTAGTTTGATCATCCTTGTGGCTCCACCTTGATAAGCCTTATAAATTAGAAATCGAGCCACTTACCATACGCATGTCTATGTGATTGCCCATCATTGGTAAAGTAAGTTCTCTAAATTTTTTGCCTTTGCAATTTACTTATTTTATTGCATTATTTTGTCGGTCCATGGCATTAGGATTGTCCTGAGTCTTGATCAATATACAATGGAGACATCGGACATTCGAATTATTCTCCCTCCAAAGGAAGAGCTTAGCGCTTGGTGGGACAAGTTAGATCAAAATAGCCGTCATTTCGTAGAGTCACATATTGGTCGACTGCTTCCATTGCTGCATATCAACATCCATGGCGGCCTCGTCCAAGCACTCGCCCACTGTTGGTGCCCCGAGACCTCTACCTTTATCTTCGGCGGTAAGCACGAGCTCACTCCCACCTTGGAAGAGTATAGCATTGCCATAGGAAAGTCCTTGAAAGCTGAATTGATTAGTCCGCCTATCGGAATAGATCCTATTATGGCCTTATCTGATTTTCTGAGAATTAAGGAAGACGATATAAGAAAGGTTTTAAAGGCTAACCGCAATGCATGTCCTTTATCTTTTCGAAACAATGTTTTGAGAAAGGCACTTCATCTCAAATGCGAAGGTTTTCCTTTTAGCTTTCTTTGGGTTTATAGTTTTCCTTACTTTGCAAGAATGCTATTAACCCTTTGATCGCTCAATTAGTTAAACAAGTGTTGGAAGAAAAGAATTTTGTAAACACTGTTCTAACTGAAACTTTCCTTTCCCTCACTTGATTTAAAGGAGACGGTGATAAGACTTTCCATTCCTCTCCTGAACTTTTGCAAATTTGGTTTCTTTCACATATAAAAGGGTTTGGTGGTCTAATGACTATACATGAGGTTAGTAATTCAAATCACTCTATTATGAGATTTGAGAACAACCAAAAACATGCACCGGATTATCATTATTCTAGGTGGCTAGATTTCATGAAAAAACCAACTTCCAAGGGTTTCCTATGGCATGCTAAATGGTTCCAAGTTCGGGTAGCGAGACTCTCGTGTGGAGGAGTTGGCCCAATCCCTCTATTGGGATTCACTGGAGCATTAGAGTACTATCCGACTAGAGTGACTCGTCAGTATCAAGTCGTGCAAGAGCTTCCCCCGGTGTTACAAGTAGAGCCACTCCAAGTCAGTTTTGTTGATGGAAGCCGAAGCCATGAAGATTCCATTCTCACTATCAAATCGATGTGGGACATGTGCCATCCACGAAAGCTTAAATGGCCCGAGGAGGAGTTGAAGGGTAAAGAAAGGAAGTACTATGCCTCGACTAAGTACATTCAACAACACAAGATTCTTGAGGAGTTGCTTCCGAAGATACCAGAGGTGCCGTTGAAGATCACCACTTGTGCTGAGAATAAGCGCCTCAAAAGAGTTGCTGAAAAAGCTCAAGAGGAGAATAAGCGTTTGCGTCGAGTGGTGTCCCGAGTGTATATTGATCAAGCTAGATGAAGTCTTGAATCAATCTCATGATTTTCACTTCTAGATTAATGTTTAGGAAGTTGAGTCATTTACTTTCCTAGTTTTTATTTTGTTAGGCTTGTCAAAAGCTCCATTGATGAATAAAAGTTCTAGATCATTGCCATGGACCGGCATATTTCATATGAGATACTTATTTTTGTTCATTTCTTCAATATTAGGTTATAACAGATCTGTCACGTTCGCCCATCATCACGCGATTAAGAGCTAAAATGGCCGAACAAACCGAAATGCGTGATTGTGTCTCCGCTATGGAAGGCCAACTCCAACAGTTAGCTGCCTCTATGGAGCTTATAACAACTCAAATCCAATCCCTCCAAGTGAATCCGGCTCCTGCACCCACTCTCCCTAAGATAGTCGTCCCGAAGCCGGCAAACAAGGCCCAAATGGGTGAGGATGACATGCCCGGGCTGGAAGATGATCCATTCTCGATCAATGTGGAAAAGGCTAAGCTTGTCAACATCCCTAAGACGGAGCAGGATGAACGCTTCGTGAAATTGGAAGAAAAGTTGAAACAATTGCAGGAGTCGCAGAGTTCACTCCCGTTTGACTTGTTCGTGTACGAGAAAGTCAAGATGCCAAAGAAGATCAAAATGCCAGATTTTTGAAAAAGACGATGGTACTTCCTGCCCAAAAGCTCATTTGCAGATGTACCACGTGCGCATGGCCCAATATGTCAAGAACGAGCCTCTCATGATCCAATCATTCCATGCAAGTTTGACTGGGCCTGCACTGAATTGGTATGTCATGAAGAATGTGAACCTTCTTAACACCTGGAATGAAGTGGCTGACGCATTTCTCAAGCAATACAAGTTCAACATGGATATTGCACCTTCCCGAGAGGATCTTGAGAGGATGGAGAAAAAGAAGAGCGAGTCGTTCAAAGAGTATGCCGTGAGGTGGCGAAATCTGGCAGCTCAAATCACCCCCGAGCCTACTGACAAGGAGCTGATGAAGTTGTTTATCAAAACTCTCCCGTCCGAGTTCCGTATCCGAATGGCCAGCACGTACGTTGAAAACTTCAATCAGCTTATTCCTATGGGGGAACAAATCGAGATGGGGATAAGGGAAGGCTGGTTTACTGAGCCATCGAGTAGAAGATTCTTCGCCAAGAAGGATAAAGAGGCTGCTGAAGATGTGAATATGGCTTATAGCCAAGAAAGTACCAATCGTGCCTTGACTATCCAAATGAATCAAAGGCAACAACAAGCTACCCAAGCAAGAAGACAATTCACCCCTCTCCTTGGATCTCCATCCTAAGTGTTGGCAATCCTAAGAAAGAAAGGTTTGCTTACTAATGAACCGAAGCGTCCTAATCGTGAAAGCATCCGAGGCTACGACCCGATGAAGAAGTGTGATTACCATAGCGGCGAATTGGGGCATTCAACTAATGAATGTTTCACTCTCAAGCATAAGATCCAAAACCTCTTGGACACGAAGGCCTTCTCATTTCAAACTGCTCAACCGAACGTCCAGAAGAATCCTCTACCGGAGCATAAGGGTACGGTCAATGCTATCCTGGAGCCAGACGTTGAAGTCGAATTGAGTTATCACTCATTTGAGTTGGTGTCCGCCATACATGCATCTCGAGACTCACCACCCGCTCTTGAAGTTTCAAATGTTGCCCTTATGATGGAAAGGGTGACGATTGGGAATGGTTTTGTTCCTGGTAGCGGCCTTGAAGGAAATGGTCAAAGTATTCGAAGTCCTAATGAAGCCCCTCAGAGGTCTCGTGTTGCTAGATTAGGGTACCATGGAAGAGGCGGGGAAAGTTCTGGAGGACGAAGACAGGAAAGGCGAAACCCGACCTAACCAAGGGCGAGGAAGGCAAAGCCCATTACCCCCGAACATTCGCGAGACATTCTCTGGTCCTTCAATAATGATGCAGGATGAAGTTGAAGTGATAGACACTTTAGGGCAACCAAGCGGAAAATTTGACTATCTGGTGAAGTATTCGGCTCCTCCCAGTTTCTACATTGATCCCCGCGACATTGTCCCAGATGGATGGGGTGGCATGGATGATCCGATACCCCCGGAAATAGAGAACCCCGAAGATGTATTCGAAGGAATCACTAGTCTCTTCGATGACGTCTTCATAGGGACCGCTGACGAAGGACCTTCGGAGGAGATGGGCTCTGGCCCACAAGAGTAACTTGCTACTTTCTCACATTCCCCTGCGCGGGAATTTTTATCGCTTTCTAGAGCTTGTTTTTGAAAATCGCATTTCCATTCAATAAATGTAATTGATTGATGAATATCAATAAAATTACAAGTTTTATTTTGAGGGCATGATGAGGTACACCAAACCAGCCCGGTGATGATATCCAGCCGATAAACAAAAAGGAAAATCCAAGGAGAATTCTGAGGCCTGGGCTTCATCATGCTTTCTCGTGTCAAAATGCTACTTTTCCATTTGCTTTTCCAAAAATTTCTTCAAAAAAAATCTTTCAAAAAAATATGATTTACCTCATTTGTCTTTTTGATCCATCTACATTCTGTTTCAGAGACGGTGTGAAGATGATCCAATCCAATTCCAAATTCTAGGGGCAAGTTTGCTCCAAACTGCAGCCGCCCAGATGTGGTGAAGAAGGTACTTCCTGGAGGTGCCTTGATCCAAACAGAGATGGATGGTCGTAAGTTTTCCACTCTAGTTAATGCTGATGCTGTCAAGAAGTATTATCCATGATAGAATTTGCCATGTCTTGTCTTGAACTGCAAGTATTTTATGATGAATAAGATGCCTCAATCAGTTGAATCAAATTTGTTATGAATCTTGCATTTTTCTTCCTTGATGAATTGTGTGAGATAAATTATATGTGTCAAATGGGATACCTTGGAATGATGAAAGGCAAGCCCTATCCCATACACTATCCCATACACTAATCCTTGGTGAGTTGTGCAGAGAAATTCCATGCCCGCAAGGAAAAGGGTGATCTCGCAAATGGTACGTCAACCAAGGTGATGAGAGGACGTTTCTTCTTCTACCCGAAACACTACAGGTATACCCATTATTTAGCCCTTCGAGCCCACACACATGAAGAGTTTTTAAATCATCCCTGTCAAGGATCATCCTACATTGGGACAAAGTTTGAAATGGATGATAGGAATTTTCTTACTCACATTTGCATCAATCTTCGAGTATTGCTTTCGCGTTGTAACTCATATGATAGTTTAAAGTGCCTTAGGATGATGAAGAGTAGTCATTTCTCTATCCTACACACTTTTATCCATTGCATAGTCCATTGCATAGCCCATTTGAGCTTATGAATTCATTTCATATTAAACCCGGTTGGTGATCATCCCCCACACTGGGACAAGACAAAAACACTCAAGTAGCATAAACTAGAATGCCGACAAAAATGGAGATTTTGTTCAAAGAAAAAAAATGCAAAAATAGGGCATGAAAAAAGTAGTGTGCCTAGTAAAAGTAAGGCCGATGCCCAAAAGAAAAAGAAAAGAAAAACTCAAATGTTGTTGCAATCAATGAGTGCAAAGAAAATCTTCGATATTGAAGAAGGAAAGTGGTGGAAATGTCAAGATGATTACCAACTTTGACCATCTAAACACTTTTTGAGCCTAATGATCCTTTCATTTCACAACCCATGAACCAAGCCTATGTTACGTCCCTTGCAAAGTCTCTTTAGATTAGGGCATTTGAATTAACGTAAGAGTTCATATGCTTAAAAGCATCGCTTGAAGAAGTGCGAGTAAGATAATTACTGCCTCATTTCATATGTTTCTTGACTTGAAAATCCCAAGACAGTTATGAAATGTCATTTTTCAAATAGCCTCGACTCAAAGAGTCTCCTTTGTTAAGCCATTGACCAAGCCCACATTACGGTCCCTCTTAAAGACCTCTCAGATTGGTGAGATCGTACCACTTGCAAGATTGCTCAGACCCTTGTTTGGCTTGACGATGGTGAAATAGAGTGATTGACAAAATCCTGCATCAAAGGTCAGGATGAAATGGCCATTTTAATGAGGATGAGAGAAAAGTCCTTTCAGACCAAAGGATCCCTCATTTGACACATTCATGACACTCATGTGTTCAGAATGGAAATTGGGTGATGCAAGATTAATGGAAACCATCACGAACCTCCATTAAATTGATGCATGTTTATGATTACAAATGCATGTTGCCTCTCCTACGACCATGTTTTGCAGGAGACGTATCCCCGAAGATCGGAGATGTTACCAGGTAAGTATATCTCTATCCATACCTTGAATATTTGTCATTGCACAGGTATTCCCTTTTAAGCATACCGACACTCAATTGAGTTGTCCCCCAAAGATTTTTCCTCCAGATTCAATCTGATTAAGGCGACTGAAGAATGGTTCAGGTCCTAATCGGATGATTTCTGTCGCAAGGCTGGGCGACCGAAGAATGGTTCGGGTCCTAGCCAAGCAAAACCTCAGTCTAGGCGACCGTAGAATGGTACGGGTCCTAGACAACATTTATTGCTCTAACAGGCGACCGTAGAATAATACGGGTCCTGCAAAAGCAATTTCCCCATTAAGGCGACTGTAGAATGGTACCGGTCCTGGAAAAATAATTTTCTTCGTCGAGGCGACCGTAGAATGGTATGGGTCCTTGACAACACCTATTCCTTATTCAGGCGACTGTAGAATGGTACGGGTCCTGGAAAATGAATCCCCGTTTAGGCGACCGTAGAATGGTACGGGTCCTAGACAAAACCTTTTTGCCGTACTGGGCAATCGTAGAATGGTACGGGTCCTGGGAAAGCAGTTCCTTACAAAACCTTTCTGCCGTATTGGGCGATCGTAGAATGGTACGGGTCCTGAGAAAGCAGCTCCTTTCTGCTATACTGGGCAACCGTAGAATGGTACGGGTCCTAAGGAAAGCAGCATCTTCACAAAGTCATGTTACTATTCTAGACGACCGTAGAATGGTACGGGTCTTGGACAGGTAACACTCACTACCTCGAATTACTTTATCCTCCTCGAAGGTAAGTTATTTCAGGTAGGTTCATCTATCATTTGCATTAGTATTCATTCATTGCATGTGCATGACCAAAATTTAGGTCTCAATTTGTCTTTGAAGGTAACCTCTTCGAGCTCACCTTCAAAGAGGGGCAGCTGTTGACACCTAAATTTTTGCATAATTTTTAGGGTTAATTTATACCCAAAAAAAAAATCACATGGCATATAGTTTATGAACATTTTTGTTTATTGGACCCACGGCGAGTGCAAAATTTTTCGCACATTCCGTTGGGATTTTCATATATTTAGGCAATATACATCAAGGGATGTATTTTTGACGGACAGGAAATTCTCGAATGAAATATTGAAAAAAAAAACACAAAAAATATTGTGCGTGGTATATTCAATAGTATTTTCACCAGCAAAGTTGGCAATGAAATATACCATGGAGATACAATTTTTTGGTGTATAAAAGGAGTCGCGTACGGTGGGAGCAGGGGGGCCATTCCGTCGGTAAAAACAGAGAAAAAGGTGAAAAAAGTGAGTGGAGAGAGGAAAAAAAAAAAAAAAAGAAAGAGAAAAAGAAAAGAAAAGCCCCCTCTCTTTGCGCGACTATTCATCTTCCCTGCAGGGGGCCTTCGTCGGCCCTGTCGCCGTCGAACCCCCCGTCGCTGTCGCCAATCTCCGTCCGCGAGTGCTCGAGCTGTCGGTCTCTACCCGCGAGCCCCGTCGACCTGCGCCACCCCGACGCCGAGCCCTCGGAGCCTCGACGACATGCTGCCGCCTACTCTGGCCCGCGACTCGCCGCCTCCGCCTCGTCTCTGCCCGCGCCTGCAACAGGAACCCACGGACGCCGCGCCAATCCCTGTCGTTGCAACCCACCTCTGCATATCTGTCTCCGCCGTCAGATCCCAAGCCACCGGTGACCCGGAGTTGCGGCCGAGCCGAGATCCGGCCGCCGGAGTCCCTCCACTTGCAAACCGAGGTCCCCGACGACGAAGGCACGGACCCGGCTCGACGCTTCCCTTTCGCCGGTGTCGAGCCTCATCGAAGATCCCCGAGGCCGGCCTCACTCCGCGCCGCGACGCTCGCCCCCCCTGATCCGGTTCTCTCACTGGACGCCGCGCCCAACAGCCCGATCCAGACGTTGGAGCTCCTCATCGCAGCCACCAGAGGCCTCCCGCCGTCCCCGCAGCGCCCGCCGGGCCGAAGCCCGTGATCCAAGCGCCTCGACGCAGTCCCCGCGACGCAGCCCGTGCCGACCCACGACAACCCCCTCGCCGGAGCCCGCACGGAACCCTAGCCTGCGATCTCCCCTCGCCGGACCGGCCACCAGCTTTATTTTTCTTTTTCTTTTTCAGAAAAAAAAAAAGAAAAAAAGAGAAAAGCAAAAAGAAAATTTAGGTATTTTCTTTATCTTATTTTTGTTTTATTATTTTTGCTATTTTATTTTATCTTTTAGTGTAATTATTCCTTTAATGTGAAATTGAAATTCCATGATATGAAATTGCCTTGAAATTAGTGATTGTCAGTCCGATTTTCGCGCCCGAAATCCGACTCGCAATTACTTAAAAAATTGCCAATCCGATCTCCCGCCCGAGATTCGATTCGTGATTTATGTGAAATTGGCCAACCCGATCTCATGCGCGAGATATGGTTCGTCAATTTGGATATCAATATGGCTTGATTTGCGGTGGTGTTACTTAAATTAGTTTTCTTAAAAAAAAATTAAAAAAAAATGTAGTTTTAGGGTTTGCATGCTCATAATAGGTATTTTATTTCGAATTTTCAAAAAAAAAAAAATTAAATCAATTAATTTAGGTTGCTATTTTTTTTTTAAAAACTTGGATTGCATGTTTAATTATTTGGCAATTATTAATTTCGAAAATTTTTTAAAAAAAAGGAAAAAGGAAAAACACAAAAAAAGTCATTATGCATATGTCATGTAAAATTAGGGCATCTTTTGCACGTCATAGCATATTAGGGTAAAATTGCATTTAGTTTAATTTTAGATGATGTTTTTCTTAATTTACTATAGGTTTAGGTATTTTATTAAATAGATTGCATTTTAGGATTATCTAGGTTAAGATAATATTTTAGTTTAAATTAGGATTTGGCTCAACCTAATTCCTAATATAAATTAAATAGGATCTTAATCTAATTAGTTAATTTTCACATTTCACCAAATTTCGAATTTCATGAAAAAAAAAAAAATGTCATAGGTTAAATTAGTTTTATTATTTAGGATAAAATGCATTCTTTTAGGAAAAAGAAAAAAATTGTCATATGCACGTCATTAGGGTTCAATTCATTGAGATGCATGTCATTTAGTATTTTTGCTAGGCCCATTTAATTAGAAATTACATGTCATTGGAATTAGGTCATTTAGTTAATATTGCATTGCATATTGCATGACTTTCATTAATTAAGTGAAAACAAAACAAAAATTGCGTGTCAATTAGAAACCATATCTAGGGTTGTTGATGTGGATTTTAATTTAACATCTGCAGATGCTTTCGTTGCTATGAGGTAAGTCCTACAATTTATTCATTTGCTTTCTTGAGTGTTAAATTGGTGGTTTGCGCACCTGCATGGTCACCTCACATGTTAAAGAATTAAAATCAATTCAAGTTGCTTGCCAAACAATTTTTTCAAAATAAAAGATAAAGGTTCCGAAAGGGCGTTAGAGAAATCTAGCGTAACCAAGTCCCCGAACTCATAAATCTCTGGTTCGTAGGAGTAAAGTAAATCTCCCATTACTTTACTTGGGTTTCTAATCGACCCACCAAAAATAGATTAGTGACGACTCCTAATTGAAAATCAATTGCATGTTAAGAACTTAGACCTAAGTCGCGAATTGGTATGGGCTTGGGAGAGCCCGAGTTAAGTCTAGGCTTAACAATCCATTAACCAAACCCTAGGTGGTTCACACCTGAAAATATTGGTCGCGACACTTCTGAAGGGGAGGATATCCCATAAAGACACATTGGGTTGCACAGGGACCCATTTTGTCCCAAGGACCCTCATTTGTTGCATAACATAAACAACCCAATACAAACCATCATTTGGCTATTTTTTTTTAAATCATTACAAATGGAGTTTTATCATTAATAATTCGAGTTGACATGTGATTAATTAAATAGACTACCATGACCACAGGTTCTCCCCAAAATTCTTTAGGTATAGAAACTTGGTATTTTAGGGCATAGGCTACTTCTAAGAGATGTCTATGCTTGCATTCAATAATTTCATTTTGTTGTGGAGTGTAAGTGTAAGAACTCTCATGAAGTATCCCATGAGTAAAAACAATGTTGTGCAGTCAGAAGTGAAGAATTCACACCCATTCTTTGTATGGATTCGGTGAATAGATTTACCAAACTAATTCCTAATTAAGGAAAGAAAATTTGATAAATGAGTACATGTTTGACCTTTTGACTGCATAAGATATAACTAAGTGGCACGAGTATAATAATCAACGATTGTAAGAAGGAAGTGAGATCCATCACGATGTGAGGTATGATAGGGACCTAAATGTCCATATGAAGCAAAGAGAGATGATTTTTTGCTCGAGATGTACTAACTGGAAAAGGTGCTTGAGACTATTTAGCTAAAGGACATATTGGACATTTTGGTTGAGGAAACCTCGCATTGTGACCTAATAATTGATGGAAAATGAGATTTTTATTCCAATTGATTGCATTATAAGAAATGCTTTTGTTTAATAATTCTAAATCTCCTGAGGAGTTGATCCATAAATAAAGTACTCGTGCAACATTAGCCAAGCCCATCATTTTGCCAGTCGAATAATCCTAAAAGATACAATATTCGGAATTGAATATGGCTTGACAGGAATTGTCCATACATACTTTTGAGATAGAGAGAAGATTAAACTCAAAATCTGGAATATATAGGACATTTTTTAGGACAAAGTTTTGACCAAGATGTGTGGTACTAATTTTGGTGTGTAATGTTCCCATTTGGAAGATGTACCATAACAGGAGATTGTGTGTTTTTTTGAACATGGGAAAATAGATATTCATTGCAAACTATGCAGAATTTTGGGAAAGGCCACAAGATCTTTGCTATTATAGGTAGCATTTCTTTGTAGGGAAACACATTTTCATGAAATTCAACGTCCCTACTTGTAAAGAAATTCCTTGTAGAAATCTCCATAACTCGATATCCCTTTTGATGGGAAGGATATCCCATTAAGACACATTGGGTTCACGGGGACCCATTTTGTCTCAAGGGCCCACATTATTACATAACATAAACAACTAAATACTCTAAGATGACCATTATCTGGCTTTTTATTGTAAAGCATTTCAAATGGAGCTTTACCATTAAGAATCCAAGTTGGCATGTGATTAATCAAATAGGTTGCTATGACCCAATTGTTGATGAAAAAGGAGATTTTAATCTTCTTGGGAGTTGATCCATAAATAAAGTCATTGTGCCAAATTATTCAAGCTCATCACTTTGCCAGTTGAATGGTCCCAAAAGATACAATTTTGAAATTGAATATGGATTGAGAGGAATTGTCTATACATACTTTTGAGATAAAGAGAAGATTAAACTTAAAATCTAGAATATATAGGACATTTTTTAGGACAAAGTTCTGACCAAGATGTACGGTACCAATTTTGGTAACATGTGTAATGTTCCCATTTGGAAGATATACCGTAACAAGAGATTGTGTGTTTTTATGAACATGGGAAAATAGATATTCATTGCAAACTATGTAGTCACTAGCGTTTGAATTGCAAGTCCATGCATTAACTGAAAGTGAATTCCTTTTATAGAGACAGGTACTTGAGAATCCCGCACCAATGTCACTATTCTTGAGCTGGCTCAAAACTTGCATAATATTTTCATATTGTTATTGGGTGATAGTCTGATAAGGTGTCCCACTACTTTTCTGTGCAAAGACTTGATAAACTATAGATTCCATCTCTTTTTTATATTTATCATTGGGTTTTCCATGTAATTTCCAACACGTATCAACAATGTGGTGTGGACATTTGCAATATTTGCAATATTTATTTTTAATTTTGAAATTTTGTCCACTAACCTTCCCTGCTAATGTAGCATTTCATGGACCATAGGATCCCTTTAAAGTTGCTGTCGACATGGCAAAATATCATCAGTTCGATTCAGCTAAAGAGATCGTCAATCGTGGGCCGTTCGATCGTGCGTGTCGATCCCAGTCATTCATTCTAGCGATCTGATCCAAGCCGTCCATTCTAGCATGCTTCCTTCAACCGTCAAAACCAGTGGTCTTATCCTAGCTGTTTGATCTAGATCTCAATCCCAACTATCCATCCTTGAAGACCTAGGGTTGTCTTCCTCATTCCTTGTTGTCGCAGCCACGAAGCCTCCCATTTTTTACTGTCCTCCTATAGCTTCGATACCTCCACCGACATTGGTCATCGTCTTTGTCAAAGCAAAATCAGATGGGAACACTATCAGGCTCATTCCCTCACCAACCCGAGCCTATTCAACCGTGGCAACTTGCTATTCTCTTCCTGTACAGTTAACTAGAAGATCCACCCGAGCAAGGTTGGGGATCCATGACAAGGATTTGCGATCGGAATGTCGAATATGACTCATTAAAGGTAAACAAAAATCTTATGGCATTTTCCTTTTCATTTAAGGTGGGGTACTATTGAAGAGTGGCTTCTAGCCCCTCCAATTTTTCTTCAATTGCTTCAATTTCGCTCCAAAAGGCTAAAAGCCAGTTGAAGCATGTGGTGACCAAAAGGTTACCCTGTTTTAGTTTGGACAATGATTAGGTTAGTGTGAATAATCTTGTGTGATCTAACTTTTCGTATCTTTCTCATAGACTATCCCAGAACGTCTTCAAATCTTTCGCTAGAGGGAGGGCAACCACGACATTGGGTGTCAAGCAATTCCTGATCCAGGTGCGTACTAGTTAGTTGCACCATCGCTAGTGCCTCTGTAGCCGCTTGTTTGTCGAGAAGGGCATAATTCCATCTGTGAAACCCACATTGTCCTTGGTGACAAGTGCTCGCTAGAGTTCCTGTGCCCAAGAATGATAGTTCACCGATTTGGTATGTTGCTGGCTGCTTAGGTGTAATTATGGCTTGTCCACCGACAAAGTGTATAGCAGACTCTAAGCTCCGGGCGGCCGCTCCTATTGAATGGAAATAAGTAAGACAACATGGGTGTGGGTTGGAGGACCGGTAGGGTTCCATTCCATGACCTATTATAGATTCAAGTCTATGACCCACATTCGTCTGGGCCAACTCACCAGTTGAGTTGGTCCCATACGAAGAGGGAATTGGCCCTCTTCTATTGGGTTGAGTTCCAAAACTTGCATCATTTTCTCCTTTAAATGGGTATTGGACCCATGTTTGTCCCGACCCAGTGGCTCACTGGCTTTGGATGGGATATCGGTGGACTGGAGGCCACTGAGATGGCCTAGGGATCTGAACTGGAGCAGAGGCAAAAACGACATTAACATTATCAACTTACCCTTCTTGATCAGTCGACTCAATCTGATTAGAAAGTGTGGGCATATGGTTCTGAAGTGAGGAATCATCTACTGAGGAATTTTCAATACTCTTATCCTTTTCATGTTATCAAAAAAAAAAAAAAAAAAGAAGAAGAATTCCTAATCACTTTGCTAGTTTGCTTTGCAGGAAGAGATTTGCAGCAACATATCAGAAAAAAGACGATGGCAATTCTAGGGTTGTGGAAGCTAGGCTAGGAAGATGAGGCTCTAGTACCATGACAGAAAGAGAAATGGAATTGGGGAAAATGTTTTCTTGTATTTCATTCTATGTACAAGTACATCGAGCAATTTATAATGTGAGAATGAAGAAATAAAATAGGAAAAATAATATACATGACTCACTATTTCCTATTTACTATACTAATCAGCGATTTACTAGAATCAATCACAATTGGAATTGGCTCCAAGATCTTCAATCTTGTTTCCAATACTTTTTCTGTTTTTTAAAAATATATTTTAATTTTATTTAATTAAGCTTACAGTTAAAAAATTAGAATTAGAACCAAAACGATGTCATTTTCATCTAGTGTTCCATGTTGCCACGTATGAGAGAGAAAATATTAAAAAAGCCACGTCAATATTTTCCGTTGGTCTAAATAGGTGGAGTTAACATAATAATTTGATTATATCAATTTAACAAATTTTAAAACTTGATTGCACTTTTTATAAATTTTAAGACTCAACTATACTTTCGTAACAAATTTTAAGACTTTCAATGCACATATCTATTAATATTATGGATCGATCACGTACATATATACTATATAACAAGTTGATCACAATATTAATTTGATATGAATTCTCGTGTTTGATCTTTGGAAGATCCTGCCGGCTCGACATTGTTGCGACGTGCAGAAATAGGAAACTTAGAAGATGTGCCAGCTGTGGTGCAATATGCTGGGCAAATTCTTTTAGATTTTTCCTCTCCAATTACTTCTTTACTCATTCCAAAGACACGATACAGTAGAGATAAAATGTCTCGTTAAGTATTGGTGAGATGTTTAATTGCAGCAACAACCATTATAATACCAGTTAAACGTTTATTTGTCGCAATCCTTTCGAGGCAAACAAAAAGGGAGTAGGTGAATTTTTACACGGGCGCAAATAACTCTCTTGCAAGGCAGCAATTGTGTTTTGCACGAGTTTTCTCAAGTCGTATTGATTGCAATTTGATTTCCCATTTATTACTGATCAAATAAAAATAAAGGAAAATCTCAAATAAGGACCTAAAATAGAGTCATTTTCTCAAAAAATGACATAAAGTGGACACTGTTTTAAATAAGGACCCGGAGTGGCCAACTTACTCTCAATTAAGGACTTGAACTTCTAATTTTATTCACAGCCAGGGGTACTTTTGTCCAACAACATTGTTGTTTATTTTTTGTCTCTCTCTTTCTTCTTTTTTCTTTCTTCATCTTTCTCACTCTTTACATCACCTCCATTATCAGCCCCTCCATTGCTCTTTGTGTCATCTCGTTGTATGACCAAGATTGGGTTTTCTTTAACACGAGCCATTACAACATAGTCTAACTCGTTGAAAATTTTAAATTTCACTCCACAAAATGGTTTGTAGACAATTCCGCGAAGTCGAAATGAGCTTTAAAAAATAAGTTCTTTTTATTCCAACATTAATCTCAAATTCTGATCTCAAAGCCATGCTTTTGCTGAGACTCAACTTCTTGTCTAACTCCCAAGCTATGCATCCCTTTGGCGACGTATTTCTCTTACCGCGAGAGTGCATCAAACTCCACTTATTCCGGGCCTTCTGCTAACCTAGCAACTGCAATTTTTTGTGTTGTTTTCGATCTTGCTTTGCCAATAACATAGTAGCAATATCCAAGCATCGCCAGATCGTCTTGTTTGACTAACTTATGCCTTTATTCAATTAACACTTGGTGATCAACAATTTCACGCCAAAGAACAATTTTGTTGCAGCTGGTGACTATTTCAACCTCGGCAAGAGTTTGCCTCATCAATTTCAAATTTGGGTTTGCTTCTCTTGCGTAAATTCAATCTTTCAAAGATCCCCCTTCCCCTTTGCAATGCCAATGACTCCTTTCAATAATCCCTAGTTTGGAGACACCAACTCACACTCTTGCCATTCTCATTGACACAGCTCTTCTCCTCAATCAATACCCCCATCTTGAGATTGATCATTAGTCATAGCTGACATCATTAACTGTAGAAACTGTTGTACTTCGTTGCCCATTGTGACCATTGACAAGTCCTATTTGAGCTCTCGACCTCATCGATCGCTGCACCCTGACAGAAAATCCACCATTGTTGTCGTCAAATGGAGGTCAATCCGAGCTTTAGGCTGAGCACAAGTGAGCCGAGATTTGATGCATCTTGAGGAACTGAGGATTTTAGCATCTAAGAAGGTGGCTAGTAGCAAATAACTCCAATCCGACTTCTTGTCACTAGGACCAAGTATGTGATGACATGAAGCTCATGAGGTCGCTAGTAGGGGCCCTGATTATGGTGTTGAAGAAGGAGGCAATGTAGTGCGAAGGAGAAGGTGTGAGGAAGATGAAGAAAGAAAAAAAAATTAAAGAAAAAATGTTCTTGGACAAAACTACCGCAAGCTGTAAATAAGATTGAAAATTTGGGCCCTTATTTGAGACACAATTAGCCACTTTGGGTCTTTATTTGATACAGTGTCCATTTTGGGTTCTTTTTTGAGAAAATGAACCCACTTTAGGCCCTTATTTGAGATTTTCCCAAAAACAAAATAGGCAGTTGTGAATAACTCATTGTAGACTAGTTAGAAGTCAGGCATGACGTGAGAGTCGCTTTACCTTTACAAATCAGAGAATTCGGTATAGGTATTTGGTTAACGCCCATTGGTTGGTACCTCTATTCTTCAAAGGAAAGTTTTCAAACAGTCTTGGTCGATTTTATTTCCTCTCGTGCGCCTGAAAGTTCAAGCATTTATGGTGGTAAATCATACACTCAAAAAGTTACGAAATACAAAAAATGTATGTAGTCAAAAAAATGAGATAGTAAGGGTCCGTTCATTTTGCGGAAAATTGATCATTTCAGGAAAATATTTTAAGTCATTTTCCAGGAAAATAACAGTATTTTCTGGTGTTTGGTAAGGAAAATATTTTCCGCTCACTAGATTAGCGAGCGCGAGCATTAAGCTCAAGGCTTGCCAGATCGACAAACGCGAGTTTGAAATCGACGAGCTTAAGGTTCACCTGGTCTGACGACTAGCCAAAAAAAAAAAAAAAAAAGAAGATGGGAAAAAAAGAAAAGAAAAAAAACGAAAAAGAAAAAGAAAATTAAAAATAATTCGAATTAAAAAAGAAAAAGAAAATTAAAAAATAATTCAAATAAAAAAGAAAATAAGAAGAAGAAATGGGAGGAGGAAGTGAGAATTTGTAGAAGTATGAGATAAGAGTGAGGAAAATGTTTTCCACTTTTCAAAAGTAGAAAACATTTTCCCCTACTTTAGAAGACTATTTTCCTTTGATGGAAAACATTTTCCCCAAGGAATTCATTTTCCGTAAAACAAACGCCGGAAAATCCGGAAAACTTTTTTCCGGAAATTATTTTCTGCGAAACGAACGGAGCCTAAATAAAGGTGGAATAAAACAAGCCGAGCTGTGTCGGGCAACCATTAAACATAGTCTTTTGTTACAATGAAATATAAGAAACAGAAATCATGTGCCCTAGAGTCCTAGTTACATTCCTTTCATGAATATGTTGCTCTTTTAGAATACATCAAGGGCTCAAACTTCGATCCATCTCTCTTGCTAAGGTTTTCATATTTGGGAAATCATCATGGAAGGTTTGAAAAACAAGCTAAGTTTTTTAACTATCAAGAAAATGACATAAATGGTCATTAAACTTGGGCCTCGTGCGTAATTTGGTCCATAAAATTTTAATTTATTTAATGTGGTTCATCAACTTTTAATTTATATAATGTAGTGCATGAACTTTTTATAAACATTCAATTTAATTCTTAAACTATACGAAAAAATTCCATGTTGTCCTTAATGGAAGGACAATATGTAATATTTTCATATAGTTTGGGACTACATTAAATATATATAAAAAGTTTAGGGGACTATTTGTATTATTATCCTTTTTTGCTATCCAACTGCCCCCAAGTGGATGAATTCTAGGCCTCAAGCGTTGTAAGGTCAATAAAAGTGTTATGCAAAAAACAACTTTAAAAAAGATTCCGGAAATGGGCCTCTAAGAAAGTCTAATGTAATATTATCAAGGCCCGATGCAAATCCGAAACTGGGCTTCTCCATGAGCAGCCTAAATGCCATTTCGAAAGTTCTAGGACAATGAGACTCGCATCTGAGGTGATGCAATTTAGAAAGCCGAAGGGCCTTACCATACAATTTAAAAGACTCTTCTGGAAAATGATTCTTATATCTAACTGGTAGAGGGGAGGCCCAATGATACTTTAAATTTCTCTTAGATGGGCCCTATATTTGGTGGAAAGGTCCAATATGGCTTATAAAACCCATAAGAAATTGGGATTGCCAACCTAATGAGGTGCACCGAAGCCCAGTGCAAAAAGGTTTCATTTAGGCAGCTTTTGTTTTTGTCGAAAGTATACACGTCATGAAACTAATGATCTAGAGACAACATAGCAACATAGAATTCATTTAATGTGATTGAAATTTTAATTTATTTAATGTGATGTCTATACTTTTGGTATATGTTCAATTTTATCCATGAGCTGTTTTAGAATTCTTTTTTTTAACTTTAGAAAATATAGGAAGTTTATTAAAAAAGCTCCCCTTTTAGGATATAAAAACTTTCTATACCTTTTAATTATATAAATATGTTCAGACGAATGAAGAATTATTTGTTGTGTATAAAGTAAAAGATTTTGCCATTCAGCCAAAGTTATATATAAAATTCAGATCAAAGCACTTGGCATGTATGACATATTCCTTGTGTGTCAAATGAAATGACTAAATTTAAGATCATATTTTCCCAAGTTAAGCAGGTTTGCAATAATATCACTTCTGGAAAAATAGAAAAAATATAGATGATTTATCATTTGTAGAATCAACTTCTATTATTTAAGCATGAGAACACGTTAATTCTTTTTTCTATTTAAGCATCAAAGCATAATAGAAGCGTTTTCTGTTCAAGAATTACTAATACAAGAGCTATAAGTGTCAGAGTATGGAACATGAATCTTTGTAAGCGCAAGTTTCTGCGCAAGTTTTCTTCTATTAATGAAAGTCAGGTAAGCTTTATAGACGCTCTTCTTCTGAAAGCGTATGCTCTTCCGTTGTAAGCACAGTTTCCTCCATAAGTATCTGAGCGATAAGAGATATATCTTGCTAGCTCGTGCTCCCTCTTTGCAAACTTAATTTCCTCTTCGAATATCATGGCAACAAAATGTTGTAGTTGTTAGCTCTACTCTCCTTAATAAGTAACAGAGCAAACAATATAGATTGCTAGCATGTACTCTTTAAAAACATAATTTCCTCTTCAAGAATCAGAGCATAGGTTTTATTTTATTTTTTTTCCTTTGCATATCATGGCAAACATGTTTGGTACGAGTGATGTTATCTTGTACAGGTTCACGGGGTCATGACCTCCCATGAAGTGAGCGGAGTTGATTCCGCTTACTCACCGTGACTTCGAGACATCAGAGCATTGTGCATTTTACCTTGTAAACGAACTTCTGCATACATGTGAGGGTAGATCATCAAATCAGAGCTTCTATTTCTGAGATAGAGATATGCATCGAATAGAGAGAAATTTTGCTTGAACTAGTTTCAGTTGTTGCAGACTCTCTCTCATCTTCATTAATTCAGTCCAAAACTTGATGCAATAAGAGTTTCCCCTTCTTATTTCCTTCAAGCCAGTCTTTCTTTTCTTTTAAGATGTAGAATGCGTTTCCTGTACATACAGAGACGTCCGCTTCTTGTGCCCCTCCACCTCCTTCACCTTCCTTTGCAGACCCTATTCCTTCTTTCCTCCAAACTTCTCCTTCAACAACTTCTTCACCTCATCGTCTACTTCCTCGTCAACAGAAAGAATCTTCCTTTTCTTCATCCATCTATTAACAATTGGCTTGATCTGCACATCCTATTCAGTATCTCGAATCCCTCCAATCTCGGCAATCCATTATCCTCAGGAATTTCAATGCCTTTCTCCCTTAGGATCCCCATGATCACAGAGCCATAGGAAAGAACACCCGAGGTTTTAAGATTTGTACGATACATGTGCAAGAAAACTAGCGTGTTCCAAGACTGAATGAAATGCCATTGATGATAGCGACCTCATAAGAGTTTTGTTTCAAATTCGGTAACTTCGTTTGTCAAAGCATTCCCGAGACGAGACAAAGATTCAGGACTTTTTGCAGCAATTTAATTTTCAAAGCAAAAGAGCCGTACGTTAGAAATGTCACTCGCCTTTTGTTTCCATTCCATATTATTTCATTCCCCAGCAAATCTATACCTCCAGACATAAAGTAAAAGTCTCTCAATACTAGGGATTAGCAGTCCCAAGTTCCTTGTAGGTTAACTTGGAACCTTGAACCTATCCATTAAAACAGATTTTTCATTTTTTGGAACCTAAAACCTGCCCTGCATACCTTAAAACCTAGAACTACATTGTTATGGGCTCCAGAGTGGGTTCCAAGGCCTACCTAGGTTCTACTTTTACTATTAATTGAATGATTTCAATGAATTATCACATTTAATAACCATTATTTGCTGTTATAATTCACTGATCATAAATTATCTTTAGACACCAAAAAAAAGAAGAAGAAGAAAATTTAACAAATGTAAGAGTCTTTGTCATAAAATAGAAATTCAGATTAGTTGTTCTAGATTATACACTCGTTATACCACAGAATCGCGTAAAGACATAGATTAAGAAAACCACAAAAATTTATTCCGGATTCTACCAATCTATAACCTAGAACTTATTCGTTGAAACAAATTCCCCAATGTTTGGAACTTGAAACTTACTATGTATATCTTGGAACTTAGAACTAGACAAGCCCTAAAACCATGCTCATCCCTATTCAATACCAAATATATTAGCCCTACCCCTTGAAAGGAGCGGGGTGAGGATGGATGTAGTCATCACTACTCATGAACTGCACCAACCTTAGACTCTAGTTACTTTCTATATTTAGTATTTTATATTTTAAGTTTTATAAAATATTTCGTCGTGAGAGCAATTCCAGCGACATACCATTTTAATGACATTTGGTTAGATGTAATATAATGTCGCATAATATCCTAAATGGACATTACTCGTTTTTTTTTTTTAAAATATAAAGTTTACCTAATATCGCATCTTGAACTCTATTATGACTATTTTACCAATTTCCATAATGTTTATGTTAGTGCTTTATGCTTTGTCGCACTAATTTGTCAAAAGAATTTAACGTTATAGAATCATGTCTAGTTTACAAATTAGTCACAATAAACATTGACATTATTCTATTGTATTGAAAATAGAAAGATCATTAGAAAGGTCGATTCTAATGTTTTTAGAAAGTGCTATAAATTGGTACACTATTTCATCGGAGTTTTGAATAATCATATCAGTAAAAAGGGTGTTTGTGCATGGCACAGTCTTCAAATTAGCCTTCCGCAAAAATTTGATCAAATTTCTGCTGATGTTTGAGAGGACAAAGAATCTTCTTTGGGTTAATTCCCTTCTAATACTCAATAGATAGTAATTTCTAGCGAACTTTTATCTTCCCATGAGCAGTCCAAGGAATGGTACAAATCTCATGTCTACACATCAAACAAAAACTAGCAATGACGGGATTGTCACTTTTTCTCCAAAATGTCATTTTTCTTAGTGAATATATGGTACATAGCGGGACAAAGACTAGCTTGTAATTTCCGCCTTCTCTTGTCAGAATGTCCAAACGATGACTTCTTTGTAAAGTCTGGCTTCTAGGTCGACTTGTCAAATCTTCCCCAATATTGATATGGAGTTTGTGTTATCACTTTCTTGTTTAAATACTAATGATAAAGTCATTCTCATGCTTTAGGCTCAAAAAATCAATGTTGTGGGTTCTAATCCTACCTCCAGAAATTCAACTTTAAGTCAATTGTCATGGTGGCGAGTTGTTGTATTAGTATCCCTCCATATAATTACCTAATTATGGTTGAGTTCTTAGATTATAAAACAAAAAATTCCGAGATCCACTGACAAAAATTATAGAAATTAAGAACGTATTAAGTGTGCTAGGACTATCCTTAAATAATGTTTTTCGCAAAGTGGGAAAAAGGTAAGATGTGACTATCCTCCAAGATTCAAAATTTCTTGAAGGTTGAAAAACAGGGAAAAAAAATTGTAGTATATGGAAAGAGATGACAATCAAAAGGATGGAGGGGAAGAGGTATTGAAACTTCGTGCAAGAACGCCAATGTGCATGCATGTGTGGTGGTTCTCTCAAATTGCATTGGTAAATGAAATATTCGTAAAAATGTAGATAAATTAGTATATAAAACAAATTGATAAATGATACAAATGGTTTCTGAACTTTCATCCAATATGTAGTGTGATCCATGAACTTTTAATTTATTCAACGTAACCTCTAAATTTTTAATTTTTGAATGTGGTTTCTAGACTTTTGTTACATGTTCAATATAGTTCCTGAATAATATGAAAGTGTTCGGTGTTGTTCTTCCACTAATCCAAAATCAAGGGCACTATTGAATATTTCCATATAGTTAAGGGACTCAATTGAACACATATCATAAGTCTAGAGATCAAATTGAACTAATTAAAAGTTCAGGGATAACATTGCACGTCAAAGTAAAGTTCAGAGATCACATTGTCTATTGGGCCAAAGTTTGAGGATCACTTGTGTCATTTTTCCAAAAATAAAAGGGATATATTTAGAGAAAAGTGAAAGATAGAGAAGTCATAGTACAGGATGAAGTGGCAATTATTTGAGATGTCTCGCTCCTTGGATCTCTTTACTTGTAGGTAGCATTGGACGTCAGAGTTTTGCTTAGATCACTTATTTGGAATTTAAGTGACCGACGAGTTTATTGGAACATCATATTAATAATTAGTCTCACGAGATCCCTTGATATGGAAGCAAAACAATTTAAGTTTCTATTTAGAATGTCTCTTATGGCTGTTTTTGTTTTTGTCTAGAAATTGAGGCAAGGGATTTTATGTTGTTAAGGAGTTCCCAAGAGTATTTATTATATAACTAATAATGAAACTTTTAGATTTGAAAAACTGAAAACGATTATGGCTTTAGAATGTTTGCAATTTGAGTGAAAATGAAAACGAATACGTTAATTGCTCACATTTATATTTAAGTAAGTTTGTATAGGGTTCAGATGAAAATAAAAGTTTGTATAAGGTAATATTTATAACTTGTTCACGAATCAAAAACATGGTTTGCCAGAAAAGCCGGCAATCATTTTCCCACGGGTCAGTAGCGATGACCTGGTTTTCCAATGTGCCGACCGACTTGGCTGCCGCCGAGGCATCGGCATCAACGAAAGTAAGGATTATAAAAACCGGTAAGACGAGAGCCAGAGGAAGGCACAGATTGGAAGCATCGGCATCAACGAAAGTAAGGATTATAAAAACCGGTAAGACGAGAGCCAGAGGAAGGCACAGATTGGAAAAACATAAAGATGAGAGCAGCTGTGTTGTGTTTTCTTTCCATTCCAATGGCCTTGGCTTTGGCCAAGTTTACCGTGAAGGACAACTGCGACCGAACGTGCGGCAACATGAGTGTGCCTTTCCCATTTGGGCTCGACGAAAGTTGCGCGTGGAACTCCTACCTCGTCCTCAGCTGCAACCACACTTCCGGGGGCCTGTCCGTCGGCGACGACATTCCGGTGTTGGACGTATCCGTGGAGAACGGGACGATGACCATTGGCCAGTACAGAGCTTTCGACTGTTACGACGAGGGTGGCCATCTGCTTGACGACTCTTTCCCTGACACGTCGATCACATTGGGTGAAGACGGGCAATATACATTCTCAGACACCCGGAACAAGCTCACTGTCTTCGGTTGCGACACCTTGGCTTTTATCTTTGGTGCCAATGGAACTGCTGGGAGTGGATGCTTCTCCTATTGCCACGAGGACACTAACTTCACAGCCGAAAGCTATTGCTCCGGCTACGGATGCTGTCAAACATCGATCCCCAAGAACCTCAGAAGCCTCAATATATCCATGATCAGCGCAACGAATTACACTTCAGTTTACAATTTCAGCTCTTGTGGATCAGCGTTCTTAGTGGACCAGGACTCGTTTAATGTCTCCAAATACGAACTTCCTGTCCCAGATGATATGCTCGTTAAAATATACTCAAACGTTGTTCTGGATTGGGTAGTTGAACGGGATTTGACCTGCAAGGAAGCGCAATCGAACCGATCGATCTATGCTTGCGGTGCCAATAGTTTCTGCTCTGACTTCAGGAACGGGCAGGGTTATCGTTGCTTCTGTGATGCTGGGTACACAGGGAATCCCTACGCCTCTCCACTGTCCCCGGGATGTCAAGGTATCGTTCTGTTCTCTTTGCAAGCCTAAGTTTATATTATTGGATTGAGCCAAAATTTATATTATTGGATCGGGCCAAATTTACAGTTCACCATTGATTCTGCTTCATATAGACATTTATGAATGCAAGGATCCTCGACAATACCCATGTCATGGAAATTGCAAGAATACGCCTGGGAACTACACATGCGATTGCCCATTCGGCATGACCGGTGATGGCAAAGTCGGTTGCCAAATTTCAGGTCTTGCCACGACTGCTGCAGGTAATTTTATTCCCTTGTGATGGTCGCTTAATGAACTATTCTATTCTTGCTGACCGCAAGTCCACTTGCTATTGATCTGGCTTATGTTGAGATGCTCTGAAATTGTATTCGATCCTACTTTTCAACCAAGAGATCATTGGTCACCCCTCGATGACCATTGGATAAAAAAAAAGAAAAAAGGAGAGAAAAAGAAAGGTCAGTCTTTACCAAAAAAAAAAGAAAGGTCAGTCTTGCCCAATGATTGCAAAGGCAGTAAACTACGATCCGTTATAATCCGAGAATCCATTCCAAGTACCATAGAAGTGCCCCTCATCTGTTATTTTTATTTATTTATTTATTTATTTTTTAATCCAGTGTTCACCGAGAGACACCCCTGGCCGCACCCTGTTTTATTTTCTTCTGGTCGTATATTCACTGTACACACCACACTGCTTTTTCTCTTTACTTCAAAAACACCCCAACTCCTTTTGGCTAGAACTCTGAAAAGTCCAACCTTCATCTAAAAATTGCAAGTTTACCAACATGACCAAAAGTGCATAAACGAACTTGATTGAGTTTAAGAAAAAAATACTGACAAACCTCCCATCTAAGAAGTCGAAGGTTGAAGAACTCTGAGATCCGAGTATTTAAGGGGGTCAAGTTAACATTAAAATTTTGTTCTTAAATTTAGAAGGCCAGAATTCATCATATAACCTAAGTCAAATTTTTTGGGAGAAACTAATTCATTTATTCCTCTATTTTGTGTGGCAGTCATTGTATCGATATCATTAAGCGTAGTTGTTAGTGGGTTAGTCTTGCTCATATGCAAGAGGAGAGCCAAAGAGAGATACTTCAGACAAAATGGAGGAGAGATCTTGAAGCACCAAAGAGTGAAAATCTTCACTGAGGCACAGTTGGCTAAAGCCACCAATAACTACGATACTTGCAACAAGCTCGGTGAGGGTGGTTTTGCTTCAGTCTACAAAGGAAGAATTGACGGTGACGTTTTAGTCGCAGTCAAGAAGCTTAGAGATGTCCTTATCAATAAGCCGAAAGACATGAACAAGGACTTGTCTCTGAGTACTCACGATGAATTTATGCACGAAATCAGCATTGTTTCACAGGTGAATCACAAGAACTTGGTCAAGCTCCTAGGCATATGTTTGGAGACAAAAGTGCCATTGTTGGTCTATGAATTCATTCCTAATGGCACTCTTCATCACCACATTCATGACAAGAAATCGACCATTCTACACTCATGGAAGAATTACCTCAGGGTTGCCTCGGAAGTTGCCTTGGCCCTCGAGTACTTGCATTCTCTAGCTGACCCACCGATCATTCATAGTGATGTCAAGTCTCTAAATAAACTTTTAGATGAGAAGTACTCAGCAAAAGTATCTGATTTTGGGGCCTCAGTTTTGATGTCACCTGGAAAGACCCATATAGCCGATAAAGTACAAGGCAATAGGTTACCTTGACCCTGAGTACCTCATCACTGGTGAATTAACCACGAAGAGCGATGTTTATAGTTTTGGGGTTGTCCTTGTGGAGCTCCTAACCGGAGAGATGCCAACTCAACGGGCAAAATATGGGGAAAAAATCAACACCATCCAATCTTTCATCTCCACTATGGAGAACCGGACACTCATCCATATGACAAAGTTTGAGGCATCCAATGAAGCTGAACTGTGGGAGATCGAGGCGGTCGGTTCACTTGCTAGAAGGTGCTTAAACTTTAATGGCATCAAAAGGCCAACAATGAGGGAAGTGGCCAAGCAACTGGCAAGGATCAACAAGAACCTGTGGGCCGATCAATGGGACGACAAAGAGACTCAAAGTTTACTCGACAAGATGACATGTGATTCTCTCCGGACTTCAATAAGTGAAATGAACAAACTAGAGTCTGACTGCTCTTTTGGTATTTGACATCAAAGCAGCCACTTCTAGTTGCAGCGTCTGACTCGTGCTTTCTACCCTAGAAAGGAGTCCAGGGGTCGTATGTTCCGACTTCATTAATTAGGGACTTTGAAGTTTTTTAAGGGATGATTCCTATTTAAATCAAGTACGGGGTATTATGATGATTATACTCCCCTTTATTCTATCTAGAGCTTGTAAGGTAGCGCATGGTAACGCTCCTGTTTCTCCCAATTTCTGTTCTTTTGTTCCCCGGAACAAAAAAAGAACAGAAACCTGTTTGGTAAAACATTTGTTCCCGGGAACAATTTCTCAATTTTGTTCCCGTTTTGTTCAGGAACAGTTTTGAGAAGCAAAAAAAGTTGTTTCTTGTTCCCGGAAACAATTTCTAGAAGTAAGCTGATTTTCTTTTTAATTTTATTTTTTCTTGCTGCGACCACCGTCAACCGCCCGGAGCCACCGCCCACCGCCACCGCCGCCGCCGGTCGCCGCCGCCGCCCGGTCGCCGCCGCCCGGTCGCCGCCGCCGCCCGCTGCCGCCGCTGTCGCGGCCCGCCGCTGGGTCGCGCCGCGCGCCGCCGCCGGTCGCCCGTCGCAGCCGCCGTTGGTCGCCGGTCGCGCCGCCGCCGCCCACTTCGTTGCCGTCGCCGCTGCCTTGATCGCCGCCCGATCTACGCTCGCCGTCGCCCGCCGCCGCCGCCGCGCCGCCGCCCGGCCCGCTCGCCGTCGCCGCACACAGCCGTGGCCGACGGCACCGCGCCGCCGCCCGGAAGCCCATCGGCCGCCGACGACCGCCGGCCCGGCCGCCGAGCAAGCATTTCTAACAAACAGCATTTCTTTCAAAATTGCTTCTCAAAGTGCAGTCTACCAAACGACCTCTGCATTTAACTAAAGTTCTTTAGACTAAACTAGTTTACATTTTTCTAATGGGCTTTCAAAATGCTGAACCAAATGCACTCTTAGACTCTATTTGTTTTAAAAAAATAACTTCCAAGAAAATATTTTCTGAATTTTCTAATGTTTGTTTCACGGAAAATGAACTACCTAAAGAAAAAGTTTTCCACTATTACAAAAAAGCACCTTTAAAGTGAGTAACTTCTTCCCCCTCACCTTCTTTCACTAAACACAATTTTCTTTTATTTTATGTTTCTTTTTCTATTTTATTTTTAAATTGAGTTAAAATTTTTTTTTTCTATTTTCTTGTTCTTTTTCTTCCCTTTTCTTTTTCTCCCTCCTTGGTCGGTCTCGGCCATGGCGACGGTCGAGGGCGGCCACAGGCCAACTCAAGCCTCACCACAAGCCGATGAGCTCCCTGCTAGCCTATGGCAAGACAAGCAAGGCTCAAGCTCATCAAGTTCGGTAGTGCTTGGGCTTGCTTCGATTGTGAGCTCGTGCTCACCTAGATCTAGCTTGACCTCAATGGCCTCGACGAAGCTTGGGCTTGCTTGGTTAGGTGGAGCTTGGGCTCATCTAGATCAGGCGAATTGCGAGCTTACCGACCTTGACGGAGCTCAAGACTTGGCCAGGCAAAGCTTGACCTCGCCGATCCGCATCTTGGTCAGTCACTAGGTAGCTAGCCATCATTAAGGCATGCAGTGATGGAGGTAGGAGGAGGAAGGAAAATAAAAAGGAAAAAAAGAAAATAAGGAAAAATTAAAATTAATAAACATTATATATTTTAAAAATAAAAAAATAATTAAAAATTTAATTTTAAAAAAAAATATATAAATTTAAGATTTTTGTTCAATTAAAAAAATTAAAATTTGATTTTTTTGTTAATTTTTCCCAAAAAATAAAATAAATACCAAACATCGGAAAATATTTTTCATTCCATTTTTAGGTTTCTATTGACTACTAAAAATATGATCATTTTCTTGGAAAATGACTTTATGAAAAATATTTTCCAATCTTTACCAATATATATATATATATATATATATTTATATATATTTTCTGGTAATATGATATTTTTGCTAAACAATTGAAGCCTTAACCTAAACAAGATTTTCACGTAACACTTAATTAATTCGATGAATAAGTGTGGCATGCCTGGCCTGTCCCGTTCTGCATATTGTCACTTAGTAGCATAGCGTCTCTTGCTTAGTCCACGATAAACAAGCTCCAGCGTAGCGTCTCCACAGTGTAACTCAGTCTGGACTATAGAATCCCCCGACACACAGTCTTGATCAATGAAATTGGCAACATCTATTGTTTTTATTTATTTATTATTATTTCGGCTTTGATGTGTTATTATGTAGTACTATATGAAGACTTTGCTTGTTTCGTGAAAAGTGCACTTTATTGGAGACTCTTTCAATGGGATGTTATTTTGAACAAAAAAAATATTAATATCATTTTCTTGTACACGTTTGTGTTTTGTAGAAAAGATAGAAAGTCATTTTACAATAATTGTTATTGGATTACTCTAAAATACACTTTCAAAAAATTCTCGATCACAGACCCGGCCCCTGGGGACCTAGGTTTTGGTGCTGCAGTCTTGAGCTTGGCTTATCGGTGGTCCTTGGTCTTAGGCCGCGAGGACCAGACCCAGGGCTGAGCCATCGTCATCTCTGGTTAGGTTCCCAGTACATAGGTCCAAGCATGGACTTCCCGGGTTTGTCGACTGGCATCTGCTCCAAAGCATTCGAAACAACCTCGCAGTAGTGGAGTGAAGTTCTATTCCAAAAAATGATTTATAATTTTCAAATTAGAAAGCCATATTACTGATTTCAGATATAGATTTTTCCATTGATTATAAAACGATTTCTCATGGACTCGCTTCTTGAACATTAAAATACTACACCGTAGAGTGTTTCTGTAATTTACCTCATTCTTTTTATTAGAATCTGGATCACATGCATTAATCGTGGCTTGGTTAAAAAGAATATTGATATGAACGGCAATCATGCTCTTAACTTTTGGGTTGTCTTTTTATTTTTTAAATCGCTTATTCCATATAGAATCTCACCACGAGAACAAGAAAGAGCGCGTCTGGTATGATGGCTTCGTCTTTCTTATGAACTCTTTGCGCCACAATTCTTCTCATCTCGGTGCCACCATCGTTGAGTTTGTTGATGCCCGTGGCTAGTATAGAGGATATAATCTACGGAGAGGGTTTTTTTTTGGACAATCACAAAAAAGTTCAAAAAGCTTCTGTTCAAATATCAGAAGCACTTAAAAAATATTGGAAACAACTCTCTCAAAAACACTGCTAAGAAAATTAACAATCAGCGACCGGCAAAGACGACCCTAAAAGCCTAAAAGCCTGTCCTTAATGACCTTCAGCAATCACATGGTGCCCATCAACTGTTGTCGCCTACACACTCACCGCCAATAATGACCAGGGACTGTTTCATGATATTTAATGCATTCATACGCGCTCGGCAAGGATTGGGTACAACTTCACTATAAGTTGCTGGGTATTTTGGGATATCGCTTTATCTAAGACAAATAAGAGATTGTCAGAAGCTGCACAGACAGTCACTCATCCATAAATCAAATGAGACACTAATTCCTTAATCACAACTGTACTATACAGTCAGTCAAAGATTTGTCCCTTGTGCATTTTTGCAAGAAGTAAAATCCTTCCGATACCAAGGCTTTGGGATTAAATCTTGCCTTCCTGATGACTTTGTAACCTTGTACAAAAGAGCAAAGAGCTGTTGGAAGCTGTACTGCAAGAAAATGGCCCATAAATTAAGGATGACACTTTCGTGTATGGCTGTCATAGACTTATAGTTACAAATGATAACTACGTTTTGAAAATCACTGTGCGAATATGCATGTAGGCTGGGTAACAATAAAGATTAATCAGTCAATCGCGTCTCTCTGTCATCTGCACAAGATGGCTTGGAATGTTATATGTAAAAGAGCTCTTTTTTTTGTTATGAATTTGCACCCTTGCACCGATTAAATGATCTGAGGCGTCAATTCTACGTCTCTTCAGATCTTCAATCCTTTTGGAAATGGCTTCCACTGAGTGTATGGATTTTTTAATCTGCAGTTCTCTTCCAGGGAGGGCAAACAAAGTGACATTGTTGGTGTAGTTCATCTCCATGAGCTCCTCGGTCGAAGTGGCAAACTGACGCCTCGACCTTGAGCCCTTACATTGGAAGTCAAAAGACAAGACAGAAGAGAAATATTAGCCAAACGAACATCAAGTGATAACTCTTTATTTTCTTTTTAATTAATACCACAAAAAATCTCAAATTGATGTATCGATGACAAATTTATCCCAAATTAATTACACCTATAACAAATTTACCATTCATTAGTTTTTATTAAATTTTACTGTCAAACTAATGATTTGATGATATATGGTAGTTGATTGGTGTACCGGTTTGGGATTTTACCATTCGTTTGTCAAAAATGTATCAGTTCATGGTTTTTCATGATATTACTTTAAATTAATTGAGGATAAATTTATCGCAAATATCTTAGTTTGGAGTTTTTAGTAAGCAAAAAATTGGTTTGAGTAAAATGTCACTGGTATTCCAATTTGATGTTTTTAGTGATAAAAAACTTAATTTAGAATAAATTTATCATTTATATATTAATTTAGGATTCTGCCGTGTTTGCATGGACATAGGACGGTCTGTCGGGGGTTTGGAGATCATCGCGGCTTCAATCGTGACTTAATTCAATTTCGGTGCAGGGACTATACCTTGAACCATCGCATCCAGAACCAGAAAACGAGTTCCTCTCATTCCCCCAAAATCAAAAGCCTAGAGAAAATAGGACGGTCTGTCGGGGGTTTGGAGATCATCGCAGCTTCAATCGTGACTTAATTCAATTTCGGTGCAGGGACTATAGCTTGAACCATCGCATCCAGAACCAGAAAACGAGTTCCTCTCATTCCCCCAAAATCAAAAGCCTAGAGAACCTGACTCCGTGGCGGGGCTGGATCGAGGTCCCTGTGGGTTTTTTAAAGACGGGCCGAACCGAAGAGGAATTTGTGTTTCTGGATTGGATTTAAAATATGGACAAAAGAAATTAGGACGACCAATGGAGGCCGTTACGAACAAGCGGTTTCAATGACGGGTTTCACTGTTCCTGTTGACGCCCATTGATTCTTCCCCCGCCTTTTTAGGAATAAAACTTTCCTGCACTTATATATGCTGGTATAGATTTTGGAAGTCAAAAGCTTGTTAATAGAGAACGAATTTCTCTGGCTGCTTCTTCCTTCTACTCCCCCCCCACCCAACACATAGAGTAGCTAGTCTCTTTCCCCCACAAATGCCTTGGAGTCATAAGGAGCATGACTGAATATTATTACCTTCTAATAATCCATAAAATTCCTTTTAAATCCCATGTAGCATTAGGTTCAACTTTGAGGCCCTGTTTGGTTCAGCTTTGGAGATGAGCATTTGGACTCCAAAGTCCCTTGGCCAAATGCAAACGCGTTTGGTTCGGTTTTTTGGGCGACTTTGGCGAAATGCAATTACATCTCCAAGTGGCTCTAAGGGCTTTTAGCCAAATGGAGGTCCGGAGGTACTTTGGGAAGTTGTATTTTGAGAATGCAAGTTTGGGTACTGTTCATCTTCGAGGGTACTGTTCATCAGGCGAGGAAAACCACCGCACGGAGGCCAACGACCACTGGCCGAGGGGTCCCGCACGCCGGCGAGGCGCCGGCGACCGCCGCCTGAGGGTTGCCCGACCCCGGCGACCGTCGCCGGACCTCAGGCGACGTCTGGGTCGAGCGATCCAGGCGTCGCCTGAGGTCGCGCGACCCCAGGACGGTCGCCTGGGTCGCGCATGAGATGACTAGTATAAACACCTAGAGGGGGGTGAATAGGTGTAAAAACAATTTCTTGAGATACGGAAGCGATACTAGGCAAATGATAGAAAGGGAATTCTCTTCTTGTTAACGAAATGAAATTCGATCAAAGTAAAACAGAGTGTAAGGAAGAGAAAGTTGAACACAGGGTTTATAGTGGTTCGGCTTATTCCAAGCCTACGTCCACTCTTCCGCACTGACAGCCCACCGGCTGGATTCCACTATGAACAAAAGAGATGTTACAGCACAGTCTTTCCTTGATTCCACAGTGTAGATATTCTACCACACTTCCTCAAGGATTCTCACAAGTATAGACTCTCTTTTGCGTACAAGATTTCGCTCAAATGAATTGACTAAACAACAAGGAGCTTCAGACTTTGGAATTCTTCTATCGCGCACTTCTCGAACAACTTAGAACGTCTTCCTTATATACTCCTTCATGCCATCATACCCGTTGGCACTTACCAAAGAGTTCCTCCAATCTACCCGTTGGACGGAATCAATTAGGAAAATCATTCGAGCTATTAAAGGAATATGTCGATAGCCCATCAATCTGTTCGCCCATACAATCGGGATCTCGGTTTCCATAAGTAGAACCTTCCATGAATATTTCGCCAATCATCGGATCTTTAATCCTCGAATCAATCTCGATCAATCAAAGGATTTCGTTATGTCATATCCAGCCAAGAGAACTTCTCCAGTTGATAAGGTCGTATCCTTAATAAAACATCCAGTTCTGGATAGACTTTCTTCAACGGATTAGAGACTTGTCAATGAGGATAGACTTTGAGTCTTGAGTCGGCTGTCCAGGAGGTCTTCGGACTTTAAATAGCGAGTACGGAGATCTTCGGACTAGGCGATGGAAACGTTTTGTTAGCATCAAAACACTTCACGAAGATTTCTCCAACAATCTCCCCCTTTTTTATGGTGACAAAACTTTCCTGATTTGGACAACTTTGACTGCAAACATTTCTCAAACACATATACATATCTTACGAAATAAATGGCTAAATGAGTAACACTAGAATCTGCAACCACAGAAAATAGGTTAGTCTTGTATATGATAAAGCCATCCATAAGATATCAATAGTAGTTAATATAAGCAGTCAAGTCCAAATCCAAATTCAGTCCACTCATCCAGACATAAAAATAAAGTAGTAAAGTCAAACATCAATCCAAAAAATTCAAAGTTTTTCAAATCTTGCATCTCTCCCCCTTTTGTCGGCATTAAAAGGTTGAGATTAAAGTCAAGATTGCTTGGGAACGCGAATGAACAAGCTGGAAATCTCCCATAGGCGAACGATGCCTTCCGGCCTTTTCAAGTCTTCCTTCAGTTGAGCAATCTCCTCTCCCTTGTCATTGGCCTGAATCTAAACAGAGAGGGCTTGGATCTGATCATTCAATGAAACCGAAGAAGCTTGACCAGCATTCTGCAAGTTTTGAACCTCGCATCCCAGAGCATAAATTTGACTGCGCATTTCCAAGAGAATATCCATAAGTGCGAAAATCTGCTGTATTATCGGTCGAGTACTTGCTTCGGCACAATCTGCGGACGATGGAATATCAGCATAATCACACGATGATTTGGCGATGATACATCATGACCTTCCTCGGAAATTGAGAGGCATAGATATCCTCTGGATCTGCTGGAGAGCGGCCCGACTCCTTCCTTTGGTAGCGAGGATATGAAGAGGACATTCCTCTTTTCTCTTGATCTCCCCCTGTTTTCATGCCTTCAGGTGGAGAAGTACGTTCCTCAGGTTCTTCTTCTTCTTTCTCAACTCTTTCCTTCTCAGCATCTTTCTCTTCTTCTTCTTTCTCCTCTGCTTCTTTCATCCTCTGTTCTGATTCTTTCTCTGGAACATAACGATTTAGATTCTTCAGAGCAGAAATGGTGATGTTCTCCTCATCATCTTCATCTTCAACAATGAGAGCTCTTCTTTTCTTCGATGAAGCCACCAAGGGCTCCTTCCCTTTTCTTTTTGATGAAGAAGAGGTTTGATGAGATTTGACTAGAGTTTTCTCCTTGAATTTCTCCAACGCCTTGCTTAGTTCCTTCAGATGCATTTTAGTCACCATTTTCAGTCCTATCACCATATGATCGCACGATCGAGTACAAAGAATTTGTGGAGGCTGAATGTTCGGATGTCGAATAACTTCGTCACAAGACTGGATAAGGCAATTGGCCCCTGTCTTTTACCTTTGCTCTATACATGTGGAAGAGAATGGTGTGAGGGAGAGAGAACTTTTTCCCTGTATTGATCGCATACATCAGTTTTGCCTCAGAGTTAGACACATCAGTCTTGGATGTTGATTTCGGTCTGAGACAGTTGATCACAATTTTGTGAAGCAAGATGTTGTCCGCATGCAACCTTGTGTAGGTAATCCTCCCTTCGGTGTCTCTGTCTTTAACAAGCTCCAGTGTGGCACGAGCAATTGAAACCTTGATGGGTTGATAACTTCCTCTTTCAACCCCAATCACATCCGCCAGCATATCCACATCAACCACAAAGTCCTTGTCTCGGACACTGAAAGATATTCTATTCGCATCCAAGAAACTAAGATTTGAATAGAAATAAGCAGTTAATTGAGCATAGCCTTATGTGGTATCGGAGCAAAATTTCTCAAGCTGAAGAAGACTGAACTTTTCTCTCAAGTTCACATTCACAGCATCCAAGAAGTCGAAATCCACACTCCTAGGGTTTATCACCCCGCGTTTCAATAATTTGGAGTATAGATCCTTACATTTCCTTTGATCTAAGCAACTCCGATCTTTTTCCTCGAATTTCGCTGCAACACCCATCCTAGGTTGAAATTCGCTAAACAATTTATCATCATCATTTCCATCTGTCGGATTAAATCCGCGACACGTGGATCACTCGGAATGTTTGCAAGAGCTTCCTTTGCCTTCCCTTTGGGAGCAATTCCCAAATTCTCCATTTTCCGCAAAAAGATATACTTATTTCCATATCCCTTGTCTTTAAGAAAATCATCTACGTAGTTCAATGGAGTACCGGTGCTCTTCAAAGCACGATAAAGCTTGTAAATAAAAGAGGGCTTTTGGATTCTTACGGGATCTGCATCCTCAATGATTTCTTCCTCTTGTTGATGATCAACGCCTTGAGGACTAGATGGAGGAGAATGACGCGGTTGAGAATGTTGCGGGCTCTGTTGCTGTCTCGGTAACTCCTCTTCCTCAGTGAGATCGAAATGAGTAGGCCCCTCACTCATTCTCTGTGGTCCCCGCTTTGCGATTCTTGAGGACTTTCTCGAAGAAGACATCTTTCTTTGTCGTTGAAAGATTCCTTGCTTGACTTTCCCAAGTAAAGGTGACAACTTTTCGAAGATTAAACAAGAGAAGAAAAACAGGAATGGAAGATCGATGCTTTTAGGGTTTTAGAGTTTTGAACGAAGAGAAATCGTACGTATATAACTCCGTCGAAACGAGGGAATGTCAAACGATGTAATGGAAAGTGAAAAGGTTTCTAAAAAATAACTGCCTTTTTCCGCAAAAATAGTCATTTAAAAAAAAAAAACTCCTTTTTCGAAAAGGAAACGATGCAATAATTACGTTGATTAAATATAGCAATAATCAAACACAGTAGACGTTCGTACCTTTTCAATTTTAGATTCGAGAGAGAGAAAAAATAACTTACAGTCAAGGTCTTGAATGTCTGAGTCTGAGAGTCTCTAAACTTTAACTTCTTCAAGCTTCAAAATGTTGAGTCTGGAACGGATGATATCAAATTGATTTTTCTCCAAAGGCTTTGTGAATATATCCGCCAGTTGATTCTTTGAATCAACAAATTGAATTGAAATTTCTCCATTTTGGACATGATCTCTGATGAAGTGATGTCGAATCTCTATATGCTTTGCTCTTGAGTGAAGAATTGAGTTTTTGGTGAGATTGATTGCACTGGTGTTGTCGCAATTAATCTCCGTGCATGAATCTTCAATTCCAAAGTCTCTTAGTTGTTGTTTTATCCACAGAATTTGTGAACAACTTCCAAGAGCTACATACTCAGCTTCTGCTGTAGAGAGAGCTATTGTACTCTGCTTTATTGAAAACCAAGACACTGTCCTACCTCCAAGTAGTTGACGGTACCCGAGGTGCTCTTTCTATCAACTCTACATCCGGCTAGATCTCGCGTCGAGTATCCAACAAGAGTAAAGTCTCCCTTTTTAGGATACCAAAGGCCGATGCTTGAAGTTGAGGCAATGTATTTGATAATACGCTTTGCAGCACTTAAATGAGATTCTTTAGGGTCTGCTTGGAATCTGGCACAAATACAAACACTAAACAAAATGTCAGGTCTAGAAGAAATTTTGTAAGATAAAGAAGTGAGCCAATGATACTCTGTATAACTTCGATCGACTTTCTTTCCTCCTTCATCTTTGTCTATCTTCAAGGAACTTGACATTGGTATATCAGCCTTTTTACAATTGTCCAGTCCAAACTTTTTGACAAGGTTTTTAGCATACTTTTCTTGATGAATAAAAGTTCATTCCTTCAATTGCTTTACTTGAAGTCCGAGAAAGAAGGTTAACTCACCCATCATGCTCATTTCAAATTCATCCTGCATAGTCTTAGAGAATTTCTTGCATAGACTTTCATTAGAGGATCCAAAAATAATATCATCGACATATATTTGCACAAGCAGAAAACTCTTACTTTCTCTTTTAATAAAAAGAGTAGTGTCTACTTTACCTTTAACAAAACCATTTTGAATTAAAAACTTACTCGATCTGTCGTACCAAGCTCGAGGTGCTTGTTTTAGGCCATACAAGGCCTTTTTGAGTACGAATACCGAGTCTTGTTTCCTTGGGTCTTCAAACCAGGTGGTTGTTCCACATAGACTTCCTCATGGATGAATCCATTTAGGAAGGCACTTTTGACATCCATTTGGAATAACCTGAAATTCTTATGACAAGCAAATGCAAGTAATAAACGAATTGCTTCTAACCTTGCTACCGGTGCGTAAGTCTCGTCATAGTCAATCCCTTCTTCTTGCGTGTATCCCTTGGCCACGAGTCTTGCCTTGTTTCTTATGACTTTTCCTTTCTCGTTCATTTTGTTCCCGAAAACCCATTTAGCTCCAATAATAGATTTACCTTTTGGTTTAGGAGTCAACTCCCAGACATCATTAATTCTGAATTGTCTGAGTTCTTCTTGCATAGCTTCAATCTAGCTTTCATCGGATAAAGCTTCATCTATGCTTTTGGGTTCTACTTCAGAAATAAGAGCCACAGCACTAGACTCTTCGTGCCTTTTGGATCTTGTGCGAATTCCTTCATTGATGTCACCAATGATAAGATCTTTGGGATGATTTGGACTTATGCTTCCGATTCTGTTTAATTTGTCGATTGATGGTCACTTCCTTCGCTTGAGTCTTCAACAGTCACTTGTTGCTGGTCCTTCAAAGTCTGAGCTGCTACTTGGGGTATAGACTTTGTAGAGTCTGGAGCAGGTTCCGTCTCTTCAAGATGAGTCTGAATATATTCATTTTGTATAGAGTTTTGAAATTTGACATTCATTGATTCTTCCACAGTTTGAGTCTTCTTATTGTAGACTCTGTACGCTTTGCTTGTGGTTGAATATCCAAGGAAGATGCCTTCATCTGACTTTTCTTCAAACTTACCAACTCGATCATTTGCATTTTTCAAAATAAAACATTTGCATCCAAACACATGAAAATATGAAACGATAGGCTTCTTTTCTTTGAATAGTTCATAGGGTGTCTTTTCAAGAATAGGTCTTAGAAAAACTCTATTGATAATATAACATGATGTTGAAACGGCCTCAGCCCAAAATCGTGAAGAGATATTGCTTTCAATTAAAAGAGTTCTAGCCATTTCTTGAAGAGATCTATTCTTCCTTTCCACAACTCCGTTTTGTTCTGGAGTATATGGAGAAGTGAACAAATGCTGAAAACCAGATTCATCACAAAATTTTGTAAAATCTTGATTTTCAAATTCACCTCCATGGTCTGTTTTTATACTTGAAATAACATACCCCTTTTCATTTTGAACCTTCTTAGCAAATTTTTCAAAGTAAGAGAAAGTTTGAGACTTACTTGCCAAGAAATATACCCAAGTAAATCGTGAGTAGTCATCCACAATTACTAGGCAGTATTTCTTACCTCCAATGCTCGTGTTCTGGTTGGTCCAAAGAGATCCATATGCAAGAGCTGCGAGTACACGGTTAGTGGAAACTTGATTTATTGGTTTAAAGGAATTTCTTACCTGTTTTCCCAATATGCATGGTGTACAAAGATTAGTCTTTTGGTATGATAAATTTGGTAGACCACGAACAAGCTCCTTAGCTGAGATTTTGGCTATCTGCTTCATGTTGATATGCCCAAGCTTTCTGTGCCATAAGCTTGCTTCGTCTTGTATTGAAATTAAGCATTGTGATTCATCTGGTTTCACGTCAAAGAGGTAGATATTTCCATGTCTTCGACCCATAAATGACTGAGTAGAGTCTTTACTGGTTCCTGAACAAGTACCTTCTTGAAAGTAAAGTCTGAAACCAGCATCACATAGCTGACTGACACTAAGCAGATTGTAGTTGAGCCCTTCAACTAAAGAAACATTGCTTATTGTGAGATTTCCAATCTTTACAGTTCCAAATCCCACAATTTTTCCTTTGTTGTTTCCACCAAAAGAGACTTTTCCACCATTCACTTGAACGAGCTTTATGAAGCAATTTGAATCTCCTGTCATATGTCTTGAGCATCCACTATCCAGATACCATTTTACATTTTTCTTGATAGTGACCTGCATTTAAAAAAGAAACTCAAATTTTCTTTGGTACCCATATTTTCTTGGGTCCATTGGTGTTAGTATAATAAGCAGTATTAGCCCATACTTTCTTAACAGGTTTCCAAACCATAGGACATTCTTTTTCAAAATGATATGTACTATTGCACTTTGAACATCCGAGAGCATTGCGACCTACTTTGGTTTTTACAAAGGTCCTTTTAAAATGATTTTTGTAAGCATCTCTTGTGGGTCTTTGTTTGATTCTTTCTTTCACTTTAGGAAAATCAATTAAAGGAATGGTTTCATGAGTCATTCCCAAACCAGATTTATTGAAATAAGGTCTTTGAACAGAAAGTATTTTCTCTAGTTTTTCGGATCCTAAAGAAAATCTTTTGGAAATATTTGAGATATCATTTTTTAAGAATGCATTTTCTTTTAAAAGGTTATCTTCACTTTCTTTAAGAGAAGAAACATTCTTGTCTAAGCATTTCACTTTTTCTTCCAAAACATTTTCTCGTTGTTTTAGAGCAGAATTTTCCTTTTGAGTTCGGAAATTCTTTTAAGAGAAGTCTTAAGACTAAAACACAATTCATCAATGTATTTCGAAACTTTAATAGGAATTTTGAAGTTACTAACCTCAAATTCACTTTCTGAGTCTGATTCAGAGTTTGAGTTTGAATCCGATTGTGCCATTAGACATATGTTAGCATAATCATCATCACTATCTTCGCACTCTGTATCACTCCAGGTTTCTGCTTTGAGAGCCTTTCGATACTTTTCAGTCTTTCATTTCTTCTTCCTCAGAAGAGGACAATTGGGTCTGATGTGTCCCTTTTTCTTACATTCAAAGCAGACTACATCTTTGTTTGATTCAATATCTTCAGCAGACTTGGTCTGATGCTTTTGAAAACTTTGTTTCTTTGAATTGAATCTTCTTCCTTTTCTGTTCAGCTTTCTGAATCTTCTTATCATGAGGGCAAGCTCCTCATCATCCATAGCGTCTTGAGAATCGAAACATCATAATCATCATTAGATTTTAATGCAATGGATTTCTTACCTTTAGGGTCTTCGTCTTCATTGATTCGTTCCACTTCATAAGGCGAAGAGTTCCAATCAACTCATCAACAGATAGAGGCATGATTCTTTGGGTCTCTCGATTGAGGTCTTTATGTGATTCCAATCCTTGGAGAGTCCATGCGGTAGCTTGTTTACTTTCATGGGATCGAAATTGGTTGACCTTGATTTTCAAGACCATTCGCAATATACGTAAAACGACTAAACATATCGGTTATAGATTCTCCCGATTTCATTCTGAAGGCTTCGTATTGACCGAGGAGAATGTTGATTCTTGTCTCCTTCACTCGATCGGTTCCTTCGTAGGTAATGTGTAATCTATCCCAGACTTCTTTTGCTGTAACACAAGAAGATATTCTGTTATATTCAGTAGGTGACAAAGCACAATACAAAGAGTAAATTGCTTTTGCATCAAGAGCTTGTCTCTTGAATCTCTTCCTGAGTCATTTCACTAGACTCAACAGCTTCTTTTCCTCTTTCTGAGACAAATGGAGCTTTTGGAGTAATTCATCTTTCTACGACATCCCATTCCAGAGGATCCTTTGATCTTAGGAACGCTTTCATCTTGTTCTTCCAGATATTGTAATCCTTTCCATCAAAGTAAGGCGGTCCGGTATTGCTTTGCCCTTCTACCAGCCCCTCGAGCCAACATACTAGCCATGGATCTTTAACTCAAGTAAAACACTTCAAACAAAGTGAGTACACGAGCTCGATACCAATTGAGATGACTATTATAAACACCTAGAGGGGGGTGAATAGGTGTAAAAACAATTTCTCGAGATACGGAAGCGATACTAGGCAAATGATAGAAAGGGAATTCTCTTCTTGTTAACGAAATGAAATTCGATCAAAGTAAAACAGAGTGTAAGGAAGAGAAAGTTGAACACATGGTTTATAGTGGTTCGGCTTATTCCAAGCCTACGTCCACTCTTCCGCACTGACAGTCCACCGGCTGGATTCCACTATGAACAAAAGAGATGTTACAGCACAGTCTTTCCTTGATTCCACAGTGTAGATATTCTACCACACTTCCTCAAGGATTCTCACAAGTATAGACTCTCTTTTGCGTACAAGATTTCGCTCAAATGAATTGACTAAACAACAAGGAGCGTCAGACTTTGGAATTCTTCTATCGCGCACTTCTCGAACAACTTAGAACGTCTTCCTTATATACTCCTTCATGCCATCATACCCGTTGGCACTTACCAAAGGAGTTCCTCCAATCTACCCGTTGGACGGAATCAATTAGGAAAATCATTCGAGCTATTAAAGGAATATGTCGATAGCCCATCAATCCTGTTTGCCCATACAATCAGGATCTCGGTTTCCATAAGTAGAACCTTCCATGAATATTTCGCCAATCATCGGATCCTTAATCCTCGAATCAATCTCGATCAATCAAAGGATTCCGTTATGTCATATCCAGCCAAGAGAACTTCTCCAGTCGATAAGGTCGTATCCTTAATGAAACATCCAGTTCTGGATAGACTTTCTTCAACGGATTAGAGAGGCTGTCAATGAGGATAGACTTTGAGTCTTGAGTCGGCTGTCCGGAGGTCTTCAGACTTTAAATAGCAGAGTCTGGAGATCTTCAGACTAGATTGATGGAAACGTTTTGTTAGCATCAAAACACTTCACGAAGATTTCTCCAACAGCGCGACCTCGGTGACGGTCGCCTGAGGTCGCGCGACCGGCAGCACAACCCGGGCGACGTTCGCGGGGTCGCGCGACCTCGGGGCGCGACCCAGCGGCGAACGTCGCGGGGTCGCGCCCGGCCATCCGGCCGCCGAGATCCGGCGGTCCAGCCGCGGATCCCAGTGGCGAACTTTAAAAAAAAAAATAATGCAAATGTTTTTTTGTTTTTTTAATTTAATAAAAGTCCTTTACAAGTGTAAATTTTACCAAACGGTATTTTGGCCAAAGTTGTATCCCAATGCAAATTTTACCAAACAATATTTGCATTTCGGAAAACCCCATTCACCCAAAGGTATTTGCATTTTGGCAAATGCATTTCCCAAAAGCCGAACCAAACGGGCCCCGAATATGAGCACATGGAGTTGACCCAAAGCGGTTTGCTTGATGATCTCCTGTTCCTTAATTGAAAATAGCCTGACATTCTCAACCAACTAAGTTAATCCGAACATAAGTTTTATGATTATTATTTTTCCTTTTACAGCCTATTAGAGATATTTAGATATCTTCTAGAGATATTAAGGATATTTTCTCTTATTTTCTATATCTATTCTGATTAAATGTATTGGATTTGATTTCGTTTGATTTCCTCTATCTAATCATGTAAATAGGCTCTCTATATATTCTTTTATACATATATCGAAGTACATAGAAATTCCGTATTCTTCTCTTTTGCATATTATTTTATTTATTCAACTATTCCTAACCCTTGAAAGCTGCTAAAGAACTTTAAATGACCAAGATAACTACATAGGAAAGGCATCGATCGTTGCAGTTGATCTTTAGATTACATATAGATTGAGGCAAATGATGGCTTCCCTCTCTTTCCATGAACATGTCAAACTGTCTTTTGTCGTTTTAAAATGCAGAGGTCTCTCTCCCACACGGGTCGGTACTAGGGGTGAGTGTGGTTCCCGGGTAGAATCGGGAACCAGAGAACTTCGGTTTGGTTCCCGATTCTAAAGGCACCGGTTCCGGTTCCCGGTTCCCCTTTTCTGGGAACCGGAACCAAAACCGGAACCGACACAGGAACCGGGCTCGGAACCGTAACCCCGGTCCGGTTAGGGCTCAAAAAACCCCAAAATCAAAAATTCACTCTCACTTCTTCCACACGACACTTTTAGTTTTCACTCACAGTTCTCTCTTCGCCCGTTCGTTCTCCACCTCTGCTCGACGCCACCGCTGCTCACCCTCGACGCCACCACCGGTCGCCCTCGACGCCACCACCGCTGATCTCTGCTTGAGGGTCGAGGCTACCTTCGCTCACCCTCAACGGCACCGCGGCTAACCTCTGGCTCGCCGTTTGCCCTCGACGCCACCGCTCGCTGATCCCTGCTCGAGGCCACCTCCTCTCACCCTCGACGGCACCGCCGTTGACCTCTAGTTCGCCGCTTGCCCTCGACGCCACCGTCGCTCGCCCTTGACGCCACCACCGCTCACCCTCGATGCCACCACTCACTGACCCCTGCTTGAGGTCACCTTCGCTCTCCCTCGACAGCACTAGCGACTTGTCTCCCAGATAAAGCAGGCCGAAGGCTGCTTCTCATAGTGCGTATGACAAGATTCTTGCTAAGTTAAGATTCTCTAGAACACGCTCAAATCAAGAATCGAAATCTGTCTTTGCAGGTATCCTCATTTGCAATGACTTTGACCCTTCTTTTTGTGGCCGTGGCGTTCTATATAGAGGTCAGTATCCTGTTAGTACAACCCTTTTTTTTTTTTCCCAATTATCTGCTTTTCTGAGACATTGGTCTTCCATATTCTAGAGTTCTGCTTCAGATTTCAGAAGACTCTCAATTATACAGCATAATGGGAATATTGTCGGTTGTCGGGCTTGTGGTATGATCATTTATGCTCACTGTCTGTACTTATTCATTTGAAACATGGGTGTTGAATTCCTTGGTGATTATTCTAGCCTTAGCTTCTTGGTTTCTTCTAAGCTAATGGTGTCACAAAATGGTAGATTGTTAAGTTTCTAAAGAATCAGTAGTACCATATACGAGTTATGGCTATGAAGATAGTATTTACAGCACAAGTTGAACTTTTCTCTGCAGAACTTATGGAGTCATGGATCCATTTTTATCTTCTCTGGTTTTTTTCTTTCATTGTGTCATGACAGGTTACTTGTTGACAAGAACTCGTCCATTAAAGCCAGTTGTTTGATGCACCTTTCGCTTTTATGCTTTAGTGGATTTGTAGTAGGTCAGATCACTATGGAAGATGATTTATGATCTTCATCTTTGTTTTGTTAGCATTGTCTTTCAAGTCTAGTACATCATACTTTCATAAAAGGGGGCCTTTGACAGTTGAGGCTTTTTTGTACAGTAGCAAATATGGGAAGGACATGGATAGATATGAAGAATACAATTAAGCAATACCAGCAATATTGGTGGCTGCTTTCACTCTCTTTTGTGACGAAGCTCAACTTGCAGGTTATGCCTTTCCCATGTAATGCTGCCATTCCATTTTCTTTGTGACTCATGATGCTTCTTGGTCCAACATATTGGCATTATACATGTGGCAATGGGATTGACACGTTTTCTTTTTCTTATCAGGAGAATATGCACTTGATAGATTATGTCATTGCAAGCAAATGGGTTCAACCTCAGTGGCTGAAATTTTTGTTTGCCTTGCTTTATAACCTCAGCATCCTCTTTTACAGGAATAAGCAAGTTGAAGAGGTCAGTGGAAAAATGTCTTTGAAAAATTGATAGCTGAAAATGACAATTTACTTGCTTTGCCCATAATATGTTGAAATGTAATTGAGCGACAAACATGTAATTTCTCTATGACGCTGAGATTGGCTTTGCTTATCATGATGATTTTACCCCATGACTTCATAATTACTCATTCTCTTTTTATAAGAGTCATGTATGCGATTCTGACTTGTCTGGAAGTTTTTGTTTTCTTTTTAATCTCGAGTTGAGGAACGTTTATATTAGGAACCATCTTAAAGGCAATAAGTGCCCTTAAAGTTGCTTATAAGTAGAAATATATTATGTGAGAGGAGCCAAGATGTCTGTGTTTAACAACAAGGACATCAATTTTTGAGGCAGACATATTAACAAAGCATCCTATTGTTTAATCAACGCTTGAACTTTGTTGAGCATAATGCACTGATTAGCTGCAAAGAAGCTAATTGTGAATGAAACTAAGGGCAATGTTGTTATGATGAGTAACAAGCTAACAAGTTGATCAGTTATGCCTACGTTCTTTTGTTTAATGATCACTTCTGTAAACTTTGTATGATTACTTTCTTGCAACTTACAGTGCTGCGTCTCTGAATGATTTGTCAATAATCTATCCACATCCATTATATTACAAGGTATCTAAAAGACGTGATTTTTCTGAATGCAGGAGCAAGGATTTGTAAGGAATGGACATGCTGATAAATGGGAAAGGGTTCACCAAATTCGAGATAAGTTTGAATATGATAGAGAGAGAATTTGTGCAAAAAGATGGCTCCTCCTCTTGTTACGTTACTCTCTGCAGAACCAGAGATACAATATTTTGCCTTAAGAAATATCAACCTCATTGTCCAAAGGCGGCCTACTATTTTCGCCCATGAAATTAAGGTTGGTCCATTTAGTCTTGCCAACTCTAAGTGACCCATATTGGGTGCATTATGAGTAAGAAAGGCATGCTTATTGATCTCTCGTCATTGCTAGGTGTTTTTCTGCAAGTACAATGACCCAATTTATGTGAAGATGGAGAAGTTAGAAATCATGATAAAGCTTGCTTCGGACAGAAATATTGACTAGGCATGGAAACTGAAGAGCATTTAACCTGTTGAATTTGCTTGTTTACTCAAAATGATTAATTTTATGTTGTCTTATTAACTAAATGCTGCAGGTTCTGCTGGAATTCAAGGAGTGTGCTACAGAAGTAGATGTCGATTTTGTTAGAAAGGCAGTCCATGCTATTGGTCGCTGTGCAATCAAGTTGGAGAGAGCAGCAGAGTGATGCATCAGTGTTTTGCTGGAGCTGATTAAGATTAAAGTCAATTATGTGGTTCAAGAAGCCATTATAGTTATTAAGGACATATTCAGAAGATATCCTAACACGTTAGTCTTGATATTTGTAATTTTTGGAGTACGTGAACTGAAAAGCAGTTCCATTCATCTCTTAATTCTGTTTTCAACTTTTTTATGTTCTACAGCTATGAGTCCATTATTGCTACCCTATGTGAGAGCTTAGACAGTCTCAATGAGCCAGAGGCCAAGGTACTCTTTAAAGTATCATTACTCTTTTAGTGTAACAACCATGTTATATGGACACTGTACATTTAAGCTTCCTTGATTCATTCTACTCAAATTTTAACCACCTTGTGCCTCTCCTTTTTTCACTTGGCAGGCATCAATGATTTGGATTATTGGCGAATATGCAGAAAGAATTGACAATGTTGATGAGCTGCTAGAGAGCTTTCTGGAGAGTTTCCCTGAAGAGCCTTCACAAGTCCAGTTGCAATTATTGACAGCGACTGTCAAATTATTTTTGCAGAAGCCAACTGAAGGCCCGCAGCAAATGATCCAGGTTTGACCTCCTCCATCTTTATATGTATCGACATGTCTGCCTATCGTCAGTTCATTTGTTTTGTTTGTCAAAGTTTGGATATGTTATTTGAGATGCTGCCTGTAGTTGTTCCTCATTCATTTTGAGCTCATCATTGCTGTTTGGTGACACCTTTTTAGCACTCCCCTAGCCTTGTAAGCTGAATCATGTTCGTGAAATACGAGTCATGGACATAGTTGCTTTGGCGATATAACTTGGGAACAAAAAGAGTGATAGACGAAACAAGTAAAGCGAGTGTTAAGATTTGAACTCATATGCTCTGACACCATGTTAGGCATGGGGTTTATCCCCTTTTTTGAAGTTTGTAGTCTGTACTGTATCCCTGAATTAGTGTTTTGTCATCTTTTATCATATTGGTTATCTCGAATGCTGCAAGCAACGAGGTTTTGCAAGCTGCTTTATCTAGGCATGCCCTCCTCTGAAAGGGGAAGCTTACTTGTTTTATTGTCATCCTGAAAATCAGAAAACACCACATAATCAGAAACTGTGGAAATGGTTTGTCCCATTTACCTTTCTCCTTCTACAGTTGTCTGTTCATCGATTTGTTCATGTACATGCCTTCTCAAAAGACTATGCCCATCTTTTTCCCACTGATTATTCTAGGCAAAAGAACACTTCAAGTGCCATAACTTTGGCCAAACGGACACTTAAGTGCCATAACTTACGAAATGTACACTTAAGTGCCACATTTGAAGAAAAACGGATCACTTGAGTGCCACTCCGGCTAAAGTCCGGTCAAAACGCCAACGTGGCGTTTTTCCGGCGAAGCGCGCCTAAAACGACGTCGTTTTGCACGCTGACGTGGCCAAAACGGCGTCGTTTTGGGCTGACGTCGTAAAAAAAAATTAAAAATTAATTAAATTAATATTAAAATTAAATTTAGTTAAAATATTTAAAAATTAAATTTAGTTGAAATATTAAAAATTAAATTTAAAAAAAAAAAAAAGGAAAGGGGGAGGCTGCTGAGGGATTAGCCCTCGGCCGCCCGCCGCCGCCGCCCGAAGAAGGGCCGGCGACGACGGGGAGGGTCGGCGGGCCCGGCCGGGGGTCGCGACCCCGGCGCCGGCGGCGAGGGCTCGCGAGCCCTCGCTGGCCGGGCCAAGGGGGCCGCCGGGCCGGGCGACCCTTGGCCCGGTGAGGGCCGCGAGCCCTCGCCCGGATCCGGTGAGGGTCGGCGGCCCTTGCCGGCCGGACCAAGGGCCGCCGCCCGCCGGGCGACCCCGGTGGGCGGCGGCCCTTGGCCCGGCGAGCGAGGGCCGCCGACCCTCGCCGGATCTCGGGCGAGGGCTGCGACCCTCGCCGCCGGTCGGCCGGGGGCCGCCCACAGCCAAGGCCCGGCGACCCCGACCGACCCTCCCCCGCCGTCGCCGGCCCTTCACGGCGGTGGCGGGGGAGTGGCGGCGACGGGCGAGGGCTAATCCCCTCGCCTCCCGCCTCCCCCTTTCCTTTTTTTTTTTTTTAAATTTTTAAATTATTAAATTTTAATATTTCAACTAAATTTAATTTTGAAATTATTAATTTAAAATATTTTAACTAAATTTAATTTTGAAATTATTATTTTTAAATATTTTAAATAAATGTAATTTAATTAATTATTTTATTTTATTTTTTTGCCATGTCAGCCCAAAACAACGCCGTTTTGGCCACGTCAGCGTGCAAAACGGCGTCGTTTTGAGCTCGGTTCGCCGGAAAAGTGCCACGTCGACATTTTAGCCGGATTTTGGCCGGATTGGCACTCAAGTGATCCCTTTACTCCGATTTTGGCACTTAAATGTACCTTTCGTAAGTTATGGCACTTAAGTGCCCTTCTGGCCAAAGTTAAGGCACTCGAGGGTCCGCGCGTCGATTATTCTGTTATTCTTTTTTTTTTGGATGCTTTTGCTCCCAAGGAACTATTTTTGGCAATTTATGGACATAGAAGCTTTGGTTCGTCTCTTTCCTTCTTCGTTATAGTTCAAATCTGAAAATGAAAAAAAAAAAAAAAAAAAAAAAACCTGTTGAAACACAGGCAGAAACCACGTGACGGGGTAGGTTCCAGGTTCTTGCCCCGACGGGTAGGTTAGGGTTCCGGCCGGTACCATGGATGACTCAGTATATTATTTTGCGTGACGAGTTGCCCTTTATGAGCTTATAAGTGAAAGATATTGATTGTTGCAGTAAAACAAAAATTATAATTACATTACGCAAATATATCTTATGGACTTCTTTTTGAATTATAAAATTTGCACGGAGTCCTTTTTCAATTGTTAAATTGAAGTCCCTTTTATGGTGATTGTTAGTCAAATGCGATCCCTCCTTAAGCAAAGGACCTTCAAATTTCTAATTTAAAACTTCTCTTATCCCCACGGAGGTGGGCATGAGACCTGTAAACTTGTTGGGCTGAAGATGAAACTTCCCCTCTTCCCAGCCCACCCGACACCGTTGCCATCACTATCGGAATAAGATTGCAGGCTTTGGGCAACCGCAGATTTTCAGGGTATCCAAATCCCGCAATCTGCCTACTGCTTCTAAGAAGTTTTGACATAGTACAACTCTTGTGAAAGCTAAAAAATTGATAAATTATCAGCTGATATTTTGGAGGAGTAAGAAACTTTTCTGGGTCAACCTTCCTTTTGATACTCCATGGACGCTAAGTTCTGCAATCTGCATCTTCGCATGAATAGTGGTAAGGACAATGGTCAAATCTTGTGTCTGCATACCAAACAAAAAACTGGTGAGGACTAGTCACTCCTCCAGAATGTCAATTTTCTGAATGAATTTTCTTCGGCGACAGATACATTGAACGAGGATGAATTGTGAAGTCCGTCTTCTATGAGGACTAGTCAAAGTCTTCCGCGATTTTGATATGGAGCCAATGTTCCCACGTCTAGATTGTTAAAATCCTAATGGGTCTTACTTTTTTATGTATCTCGGTATGCGTTGTAAATTTCCGAGGACCTACCTTGAGATTGACCCAATGATAAGGGCATTCTCATGCTTTCGGCTAAAAAAAAAATCCAATGTTGTGAGTTCAGCAGATGGTCTTGATGGTGCGTTGTTGCATTAGTTTTTGCATTGTTGCATTAGTTTTTTCTCCAAATAGCCAACTCATTATGGCTGGGTCTTCAGATTATTATAAGAAAAGTAATTTCAAGAACCGCTAACGAAAAAAGAAGAAGAGAGAACCTATTTCCTTAAAAAGATTCCAAGTTTGAAGTCCAGTCCCATTCATACCCCTTACATTTTTTTGTCTAAAAAAAATCTCAAATTTTCATTTTATCTTCAACAGCACATTTAAGTCGTCTGCTTACGTGAATTTTTCGTCACTGTTCGTCATCCTTATTTTCTATTTTTCTTCTTTGACCCTTGCAACCTCCATTAACACAGGTGGTCGAGCAAAGAGCTCAAATCTGGGTAGGCGATTTTATTGGAGCTTCCTCGCAATCTATCACACGGCTTCCGAAGCTGCAACTTGTGAATTTCAACTCGATACAATTTTGGTCAATCATTTCCAACTTGAAAATTTTGTTAAAGCCACAAATTTCTCAATCTCAGCCTCAAGAACTGAACTCAGTCGATTCGACCAACTGAGAGCATTGATACTGACCAAATGTGAGCCCTTGAGAGGTTAATCATTACAGGAAGGTCAAAGAAGCATAAAGAATAGTAGGTATTGGAATGTCCAAAGTTGGTTGAGATTAAAGGCTCGGCTGTTCACTGTTCTCTTCGCATGGACTCACTCGGTCACAGCTTCGCTGGCGCTCATTTTTCCCTGTGAATTTTCTACGGTACAGAGCGCCTAGCGGGACAAAGACTTGCTTGTGAATTCCGCCTTCTTTTGTTGAAACATGAAATGACGACGACCTGTGAGTCGTCTTTTGCGACAACTTGTCAAGTCGTCCCCCAAGTTGATATGGAGCACGTTTTCTCACTTTTTGTTGAAATACTGATGGGTCTTATTTTGTTTATGTAGTTTGCATGGGTTGTGAAACTTTGAGAACCTACCTTGAAACTGACCCAAGGATAAGAGCATTCTCATGCGTTCAGCTTAAAAAATCAATTGTTGTGGGTCCGATTCCGACCTGGGGGAACTCAACTTTAAGTGGATGGTCATTGTTGTCGGTTGTTTTACTAATTTCTCTCCTAACAACTGGCTAATTATGGTTGTCCTCTGATTATTTTAAAATATTCCAAGAACCAATTATAGAAATTAAGAACGCATGAGGTGTGCTAACACCATCCTCAACGATTATTTATGTCTTCCAAAAAGTGTAGAAAGTCAGATGCAACTATCCCTTAAGATTCAAATTCCCCAAGGTCGAAAAAAAGGGGAAAAAAATAGAACATGGAAGGAGACTACAATCAAGATAGAGGAGTGGAAGACGTATTTAAACTTTGTGCAAGAACGCCAATGTTCACGCATTTGTGGTGTTTCTCTCAAATTACATTGGTAAATGAAATATTCGTTAAAATGTAGATAAATTAGTGGACAAAACAAATTGGATAAGTTAAGAAGAAAATGTAAGTTAGAGAAGTTACGGTGGAGGATAAATTGGCAATTATGTGAGAAGTTGTTCCTTGAATCTCTTCACTTATAAGCAGGATAAATAATGGATCGCACATATTACAATTTTCATGTTGAAAATTGGAATGTCCTACACTAGATATAGGGTGTATTTCCACAAAAAATGAATGATTTAGAAAACATTTTTCTAAAAATAATCTCTGGTGTCACTAATAAAAATGAATAAAAGAAAAATATTTTTATAGTCTGAATTTTAAGTGAAAATATTAGCAGTGTCTATATTCAGGCAAGTTTTCAAGGAAAACCCAGCCCACTCTCGTGGACGGGGTCGTAATTGATGACCCGGTCTTCCAATGGGCTCACTGACTTGGCCGCCGCGGAGGCATCGGCATCAGCGAAAGTAGGATTATAAAAACCGGTGAGAGGAGAGCCAGAGGAAAGCACAGATTGGAGAAACATAAAAGATGAAAACGGCGGTGTTGTGTTTCCTTCCGATGGCCTTGGCCTTGGCCACTTTTGCCGAGAAGGACAACTGCAACCGAAGGTGCGGCAACCTGACCGTGCCTTTCCCATTCGGGCTCGGCGAAAGATGCGCGTGGAACCCCAAACTCGCCCTCACATGCGACCCCACATCCGGGGAACTGATCCTCGGCGATAATATTCAGGTGTACAACATATCTGTGGAGGACGGGACGATGACCATTGGCAATTACATAGCATACGACTGTCGTGACGAGAGTGGCGGTCGCCTCAATGGCTCTCGCCCTAAACCACGGATCAGATTGGGAAAAGACGGGCAATATACAGTCTCGGACACCCGGAACAAGCTCACTGTCTTCGGTTGTGACACGTCAGCTCTTATCTCCGACGCTGACGAGACTTTCGGGAGTGGATGCTTCTCCTATTGCCGCAAGGACGTCAACTTCACAGCCGAGAGTGCTTGCTCCGGCCTCGGGTGCTGTCAGACGTCGATCCCCAAGAGCCTGAGGAGCCTCTGGATAAAAATGAGCAGCTCAACGAATTACGCCGCAGTTCGGGACTTCAGCTCTTGTGGATCAGCATTCGTGGTGGACCAGGAGACGTTTAATGTCTCCGATTACAAGCTCCCTGTCCCGGATGATTTGCAACTCAAAAATTACTCGCAACTCAAAAATTACTCACACGTTGTCCTAGATTGGATAGTTGAGCGGGATACCTGCGAGGGAGCGAAATCGAAACGATCGAACTATGCCTGCGGCGCCAACAGTAACTGCTCTGACTTCGGGAACGGGCAGGGTTATCGTTGCTTCTGTAGGCCTGGGTACACGGGGAATCCCTATACCTCCCCACTGTTCCCACTCCCAGGGTGTCAAGGTATTCTTCTGCACTCTTTGCGAGCCAAAGTACATTTGTTTGGATTGGGCCATAATTTCCGTGATCCAGCCTCCTCAAGCCAGTTCTTCATTGAGTTGAGTTAGATGCTTCAATACAACCAAGACTTTAATTTTAAGAATCAAAATAACCCATGAACGTACACTTACAGTTTCACCTTTGATTCTTTTTGACATAGACATTAACGAGTGCGAGGATCCAGGAAGATATCCATGTCATGGGAATTGCAAGAACACAGCCGGGAACTACACATGCGACTGCCCGTTTGGCATGGATGGTGATGGCAAAGTCAGTTGCCAAATTTCTCGTCTTGCCATAATCGCTGCAGGTAACTCTAGTTCCCTTGTGATGGTCACTCAACAATCTAAGCTGCTCTTGCTCTAGACTACGAGCCCCCTTGCTATTGATCCGGCTCATGTTTTTATGTTCTCAAATTGTTCTCACTCTAGGGGCAATTGAGAAGTGGGGGCAATTTTCTTAGAACTAGACTCTCCAATGATAACTTATCACTTTTGGCGTAGCATCATGATGTTTCCTTTCATATTGACACGCCCCGATCACCAATTTCGACTAGTTACAGATCCCCTAATGCAAACCCGATGCACCATTCAATAATACCCCACGTGCAACCCTTGGCAAATATAATAACTCAAATAATTTCACAAGAACATCATAAATCATGACACAGATGTAGACAAAGTGGCGGCATTAAAATAAACTTCCACTACTCAAAATGCTTTTAGAAAACTAGCAATTTAGAGTCTATAAACTCGTGTGCTTCTAAGTATAAGCCCATTCACTTAGCTTCAAGAAACAACCACTCTAGTATCACAGGTCAATGCTTGTGATTGAGACCGTGTGGCAACTTAGGCTTCCTTTAATTCATTGGATCACTTAAACTAAGCCTTTTTCCCAAGGAATGAATGCTTTTTCACTAACTCACATATGTAGTAGAGAGAGAAGCTCTCAGAGAAAATGCACTTCTATTGCTCAAATGGGGAGAGCACTCCTATTTATACATAGGATTTTCAATTATTATTGTCTCAACTGCCATCTATCATATTAAATACGAGACTATGATCTATCCCATTAAATGCATGAAATATTTTGAGTATTCATTTCCCATACTATCCTTGAGAGTATTCTAGATTCCTTATGAAAACCCTAGAGCCCAAGACACTTCAAGTCTTGCCGATCGTATGGACCATCTCTCTTTGGCTGCTCGGGTCTTGAAATCTCCATGACAATAGTCTCTCAAAGTTCTTCCTCTAAAAGTGCCGCTTCTCCTCTGGGGTGTTTCTTAGGATCTTTGGGGAATGAGTACTCAATCACTTGATGATTATCACATAAAATAATTTGAAATTTTTTGTATTGCGATATTTTGAACAGAAACTAATGACCTGAGATTCCGTTTCCCTGCCCCTCCTCCTTTTTTGCTTTTTCTTTTCCTTTTCTTTCTCAGTCTTCACCGAGAGAGACACACGGCCACACCCTTAGTTCTAAAATTTACAAGGTCCAAATTCATTACTTGTCAAAGTAAATCAATCATTCGGGAGAGAAACTAATCCATCCATTTTTCAATTTTGTGTGGCAGTCATTGTACCAGTAACGTTGTGCATAGTTGTTAGTGGCCTAGTCTTGCTCATATGCAAGAGGAGGGCCAAGGAGAGACACTTCCGGCAAAATGGAGGAGAGATCTTGAAGCACCAAAGAGTGAAAATCTTTACCGAGGTAGAGTTGGCTAAAGCCACCAACAACTACGATGCTAGCAATAAGCTCGGTGAGGGTGGTTTTGCTTCAGTTTACAGAGGAAGAATTGACGGCGACATTTTAGTCGCAATCAAGAAGCCTAGAGATGTCCCTATCAAGAAGCCAAAGGACATGAACAAGGACGGCTCTCTGAGCACTCATGATGAATTCCTACACGAAATCGGCATCATTTCACAAGTGAATCATAGGAACTTGGTCAAGCTCATGGGCATATGTTTGGAGACAAAAGTGCCATTGTTGGTCTATGAATTCATCCCCAATGGGACTCTCTATTACCACATTCATGACAAGAGATCAACGGTCTTGCAATCATGGAAGAATCGCCTCAGGATTGCCTTGGAAGCCGCCTTGGCCCTTGAGTACTTGCATTCCTTGGCTGATCCGCCAGTCATTCATAGCGATGTCAAGTCTTTAAATATACTTTTGGATGAGAAATACTCTGCTAAAGTATCTGATTTCGGAGCCTCGGTTTTGATATCACCCGGAAAGACCCATATAGCCGAAAGAATACAAGGCACAATAGGTTATCTTGATCCTGAGTATCTCACAACTGGGGAATTAACCACGAAGAGCGATGTTTATAGTTTTGGGGTTGTCCTCGTGGAGCTCCTTACTGGAGAGACACCGATTCGGCATGGAAAATCTGGGGAAAAAATCAACATCATCCGATCTTTCATCTCTGCCGTGGAGGACCAAACACTCCTCCATATGATAAATTTTGAGGCATCTAGTGAAGGTGAAGTGTGGGAGATCGAGGAAGTCGGTTCACTCGCTAGAAGGTGCTTGAACTATAATGGCGTGAGTAGGCCAACAATGTGGGAAGTGGCCGAGCAACTGGCTAGGATCAACAAGAGCTTGTGGGCCGATCAACGGAACAACGAGGAGGCTCAAAGTTTACTCAATGAGACGAGATGCGATTCTCTCTCGACTTCAATTAGTGCAATGGACAAACCGGAGTCGATTGATCTTTTAGTATTTGACATCGAGGCGGACACAACTAGTTCTAGCGTCTAATTCATGGTTTCTAGCGCAGGGCTATGTACAAGAAACAAAATCAATGGTCGTATGTTCGTCTGATATTTCGATTGAGGTCTTGATTAAGTAGCTATTTTGAAGTCTCTATAAGGGATGACTCTATTTTAAATAAAATACGGCAGATAATGCCTGATTGTACTCACGTCTATTCTAGCTATAGATTGCAGAGCTATGAGGAATAGCCATTTTATTTAATGAATGAATAATTATAGAAGATTGCTTGAATATCTATTCGAGCAATTTAACAGGAAATTACTCTTTTGAATTTCAGCTTCACATACTGTAATATTCAAAACTTTTTGACCGAGTCAAAAAGGGGCGGTGGGACCCACTTTCGATTTTTTTTTTTTTAAAGAAGGAAAAGGAAATAAAAGGTTGAAAAGTCCAAAGGAGGAGAGGAAAAGAAATAAAAAAAGGGTGTTCAGCTCATTGGTTGAACCAGTCCAAGAAGAAAGAAGAAAAGGAAGAACAAGAAAGAAAAAAAAATGGAAAGAGGAAAAAGAGGAAAGGGGTTTGCGTCTACCAGCCACATACATCTCGCCGAGCCAATCCAATTCCATAACATAACACCTAGTAAGTACCCGTGCTCCTCGTTCATTCAATCGGAGTAATTTTAGTTTTAGGACTTAGAATTCAAAATTATGTGAGATTCGAGCTGCAAAGTCCTTTTTGAGTCGTTGAGCCACACATACACACACACACACGCACACGATAATTTAAGGTGTCTTGGAGCCATAGGTTCTTATGGAACTTGATCTGAGCTTACGGTTTGCCCTAAACAAAATTTTGAATACGCGTGATGAATAGTGCATGTCCAGCAATTTCGAGGTTGTATTTTGTTGGTTTTCAGCTTGATTTTGGAACGGTCAAGTTGGGATCCTTATAGTATGTTAAAGAGCATTCTATTGACTATAAAAACATTTGAAATAGGGTTCGGTCGAAAGAGTTATGACATAACTAAGTTTGGCACTCAAGCTTTGCATTGCAGACAGCTTTAATAATCACTTTGGATATGCGATTTATTAGTATGTAGTTGTCGTTTTATGCATAGTTTATTCAAGCTATTAGTTAAGATAACATTTTACTTGGTTTTGATGCTATTTCTTGCTCCTATGATAGGAATGCAAGTTCATTGACTTGAGAGAACTTCGTTTTGGTTTGAGGCATATCTAGGTGAGTGACGCTATCTCTTCTATGGATTTGTAAACTCATGTCTTGAAAAAGATAAAGATTTGAGTATTGTACAAGTAATTAAAGCATGTTTGTTGCATAAAAGTCTAGATTAGGTAATTACTACCTTTTAATATTTGAGAACAATTTTATGAAAGTGATTGTGAAATGATATATATGTATAGTTTTGCGAACTGGTTTATGGAATAAGTTCTAAAATAAAATTGAGAAACGTTTTATGAAAAATGTTATAAAAGGTTATACATATTGATTTGTGAATTTGGTTTATGAAATGATATGAGAAATGCTTTACAAAAAAAGTATTTATATTAGATAAATTGAGTTACAAAAGGTCATATGATTAGTTTATGAAATGCATTGTGGATTATGAGATTGATTATGAATTGAATTTTTGGATATTGGAGGATGTGGGTTTAGTGTTCAAAATCGCTATAAACTCATGGAAGGGCTCGTGGGTATGCATACCGGGTTTAGAATATCCTTTTAAGTCGAGCCACCATCTTTGTAGGTTGAGACCTTGCCAAGGGAAAATTCTTGGTTACCTTGTCACAAGACATTGTGTTGTGACCATAGTTAGGTATTGAGCAAAAGATTAATTGATGGATAGACGATCAACGTGTGTTTTGATATGAGATGGAACAATTGATAGACCATTGACATGGTTTTTGATAGAGATTAATTAATGGACTTGACCATTGATGCTTGAATTGTCAAGATGGTTTAAATGAGTATTCTATTAATTGTAATAAAACATCTCTTATATGATTTGATGTTATATTGAAGAGCTAGATTATGGGTTTCTAATAGTGTTTTATACTTATATATAAATATAGTGGTTGCTTGATTTACTTAAAAGAGTGTGCTACTCACTGAGTTTGTGGTTGCTCACCCCTTTATTTCTCACACATTTCTCAGGTTTTTTAGTTATCAACTAATAGAGCAAGAGCATTATCAATGGGGACATTTGAAAGTAGACTTTAGGTATGGTTAGAGTCTGTGTCCTTCAGGTGGAAGGATGGCCATATCATCCCCATTCTTGATGGTTTCGAGGCGTGACACATACACCTTCCCCTAATAAAGTGCAAAGGCAATTTCCTACCTTTCGGCATTGAATCGGATTAGTATCTTCTCTCTCTTTTCTTTCCCTTCTTTGTCACTATAGCAAAATATGCTGCTTCATAGAGAAGCAAGTTCTGGAAGAGTGTATGAATTATATAAGGGTTAATATCACGAAAAACCCTAAACTGATACATATGTGACAATGTTATCATATGTTAGTTTCCATTAAATTTTACTATCAAATTGTTAAGTTAAATGATTCATGACAGTTGACGGGTATATTAGTTTGGTGTTTTACTTTGCATTTATCAAAGGTGTATCAGTTTGTGATTTTTTGAATATTAATCCAATTTAATGTAAATTAACAAAGGGTAAATATGGCATAAATATACAAGTTTAAGGTTTTTTTTTTTGTTAAAAAATTAGTTTGGAGTAAATATATCACACGTATATTAGTTTGGGATTTTTGATGATCAAAATTATTTTGGAGTAAATTTATCATATATGCATCAGTTTGAAATTTTTCATAATGTTAACCCATTATACAACCTTATTCACAAAACAAAATATTCGCTTGTGAGTATTTCCATCCTAACCAATTGCACAATATTGTTAAAACTTTTGGAAGTAGAGGAAGAACACCATGTGTAAGAGAACAACTATGCGACTAAATGAAATGTAATTGCTGATTTAGGAAAGTGCTTTCCTTTTTTACTTTCTTATAAAAAAGGAAAGTTATCTCCCACTATCTAAACTTGTTCTCATTCACGGACAACAAATTCCCTAAATTGAGTAGTTTTGTGTCATCTAAACACCGGAAAATCAAAAAACAAATTTCCGAAAAAATTTTCATTCAAAAACACTAACCTAGTTTAAGAAATTAAAACAGGTTCTTAAAACCTCAACAACAAAATACTACAAATTGTCCGGAAAAAACATAACTGAAAAATAGATTTTAATTTAGGAGATACTTACTAGACTTATATGACATAAACTTACGGGACAATGTTGTCCTTGGATTCACGACTCTCTAAGTAAAATCATTCACTTGCCGACATTAAGTTGGAGTTTACAAATATCGCCATTATGATAATGATTATGGAATCATACTGACAATTTCTTATGTAAAACGACAATACAAATCATTGCGCAACAGCCTGAAAGTAATTTGCATATGGGTGGACTAGATATCTAAATTTGTATTTTGTTCTTTAGTTTCCACTTTTTTTTTTTTTTTTTTTTTTTTTTTTTATGGCTTTTATTTGCAACTGGATCGGCTTCGTTTGGGAATTGCTTTGTCAATGGAGCTTTGGGCCCTTTGGGCAAATATAAAAACCGTTTTGACAAATTTTTTAGAAAGTTTGGCGAAGATGGAATTGCAATTTCAAATACCTTTAGCTCAAGGTAGATTCAAAGGCTTTTTGACTTTTGAACATTTCCAAGAATGTAAATATAATTTTTTTCTTCCAACTTTGTCCATCGTGATGAGTGAAGTTTCGCTTTTGGATTAGGAGGCAGTAAGTCAATGAGAAGAGTGTACACTTGAATAATTGCAAGCCATAGATATCAAAATGTTGGAAGGAGCAGTATTTTGCATAAAATCTATCAAATATTAACCGTGATCTAAAATGCTAATGTATTACCATTTTGACGGTATATGATATTTTGTAAAGAACAAAAAGCATATTGTATTGCACCATTGAAAAAAGCACATACCTGTTTTGATAATCTATGGTTAGACGTAGTGTGGCATTGTATCATAGGCTAAATAATGCACGTAACCCTTTCTTTACAAGCAAGTTCACTTATTATCGCATCTAGAAGTCTGTAGGTTACCATGTTACCAGTTTTCCTTAATTTTTTACATCAGCTTTTTCTCACTAATTTATCAAAAGAATGCCTTGTAATAGGATCATGAGTCTATTTCCTAGCTTAGTGACAATAAACATAGATCTTACATTGTATTAAAAATGGAAAGATTAACAGAAAGGAAAACTCTAATATTTTAGAAAGTGCTATAAATTAGGCTCCGTTTGTTTAGCGAAAAATGTGATTTTTTTTAAGAAAATATTTTCCGCAGCTCAGTAAGGAAAATCTTCTTCTACATGCACTCTTTTTCAATATTTTATTATTATTTAATTTTAAAAAAAAATCAATTTTTTATTTTTATATTTTAAAATATCGATTTTTAATTATTTTATTTTTATTTTCTTTCTATTTTGCTTCTTCTTCGACCTGTCATTAGCTACGGTGACGATTGGCACCAGGCAAGCTTGAGCCTCGCCACATGTCGGTGAGGCTCGCCGGCCTATGGGAAGGCAAAGCTTTACTTGATATGGTGGCCGAGCTTGCTCGAGACCGATGACTTGAGCCCCGCCCAACTCGTCGAATCCGATGAGGCCCACATTCGCTTGACAGCCTCGAGCAAGCTCGCCTAGGAAGCCAAAAAGAAAGTTAAGAAAAAAATAAAAGAAAAAGAAACATTAAAAATCGTTTTGTAAAAAAATTAAAAAGAAAAATACAAAAAAATGCATTTGGTAAAGGAAAGTGAGGTGAAAGAAGATATTAGAAATTTTTTTCCTCTTTCTCAAAAGCGGAAAATATTTTTCTCTATTTAAAAAAACCTTTTTATGTTGATAGAAAATGTTTGCCCTCACAAGTTTATTTTCTGTGAAATGAACATTGGAAAATTCGGAAAACATTGTGTTAAAAGTTATTTTTTGGGAAACGAACAAAGTCTTCCGTTCGTTTCACGGAAAATGTGGTGTTTCTAGAAAATATTTCCCAGAAAGCTATTTTCCAAAAAAAAATATAATTATTTTCTAGTGTTCGGACGAAACCTAAAAATAAAGTGCAAATGTTTTCCATTGTTCCGCAAGGAAAATCTTTTCCTCCATACATTCTTTTTCATTTATTTTATTTTTAAAATTGATTTTTAATTATTTTTTTTATTTTTTTAAAAATCGATTATTAAATTACTTTTACTTTTTCCTTTTCTTTTTCTTGTTCTTTTCTTTGTTTTCTTCTTCTTCTTCTTCTTGGCCAATCAATGGCCACGGCGACTAGCCACAGGTGCACACCCACTGGCAAGCTCAAGCTCGTCGCTTGTCGGCAAGCGACAAGGCCAGCGAGCTCAGAGCTCACCAATTTGACAAGGCCTAAGGCCGGCAAGCTCGAGCTTGTGGCGAGGCTCGCGCTTGCTGATTTGGCGAGTCTCGAGCTCGCCTCCCTCGGGCCTCGCTAGATCGGCGAGCTCCAAGCTTGTTGGCCTCGAGCCTTAAGCTTGATGCTCGCGCTCGCCGATATGGTGAGCGGCAAGCCTGATCTCAATAGAGATGGACAAGCCTCGTGCTCGTTGGCAAGCTTGAGGCTCGCCTATCGCCATTTGCCGGCTATCGCCGTGGCTAGCAACCGGCAAATAAAGAAGAAGCGGTGAAACAAAGGAAAGAAAAAGTAAAAAATAAAAGTAAAAAATAATTTGAATTTAAATAAATAAATAAAAATAATATATATATATATTAAAAGAAGAAGAAGAAGGAAGAAGGAGGAGGAGGAAGTGAGGGCTTGTAAGGGTATAAGATAAGAGATATCAAGGAAAATGTTTTCCACTTTTCAAAAGTGAAAAATATTTTTCCCTAATTTAGAGGACTTCTTTACTTTTATGAAAAATGTTCTCCCTAAGCAATTTATTTTTTGTGAAAGGAACGCCAAAAATCCAAAAAATATTACTTATCAAAAAAGAATCCAAAAATATTTTCCCGAAAGTTATTTTTGAGAGTGCTAGTATGAACACCTAGAGGGGGGTGAATAGGTGTTTAAAATAAACCTTGACAAATATATGCGGAATAAAATAAACTTTGAGCAAAATAAAGGAGTTAAGGAAGAGAATAAGAACACAAGATTTATAGTGGTTCGACTTAATCCAAGCCTACGTCCACTCTCCCACGCTAACAGCCTTCTTGGCTGGATTCCACTATGCAATCAACAAGAGATTACAACTTTGAGTGTAAACACTTAGTAGTAGATCACACTATCTCACTAAGTCACTCTTTTGGTATTTCTCTCACGATTACAAACGTTTAAGCTCACCAAAGACAAGTGTATGATCGAATGTCGCTTAGACTTTGGAATTATAAATTCTACACTCTATCTCTTACTTGCTCATCAGTCCTTCATCTCCTTAAATACTTCTCCACTTCCAAACTAGCCGTTGGACAGTATCTTAGAGAATCGTCTTCCAATATACCCATTGGACAGCTCTGTATCTAGAAGATTTGGTAGCCGTTGAGTGACAAAGGTAGAATGCCAAAATGATTCCGATCGCCCATACAAACAGAATCTTGGTTTCCATAAGTAAAGCTTCTTCGTATAGAAAGTTCTTGTCTTCAAGATCCAATTGTCAATCAAATAGATTGAGTCAATTAAATCAATCTTAATGTGGAATCCAAACCAGATCACTAGCCATTATATCTTCGGGGCTTGAGTTACGATCTGTCTTGTTCTGGATGTAAAGTCTGAGAGCAATAGACTTTACAATCTGAGTCTGAGTGCAATAGACTTTACAATCTGGGTCTGAACATATTCTGCTTCTGAACGGATTTAGCTTTAAGGTCTGAACACCATCTGAATAAGTTCAGCTCTAACATAGAATCTGTCTTCTGGTTCAGCTTCAGCATAGAGTCTGTCTTCTAGTTCATCATTTACGTTCAATCTGGAATTTGTCAGAGTTGATAGACTTCTGATGTAGAACAGACTTTGACACTAAAGTCTGGCAGTCTTCAGACTTTGACACTAAAGTCTGGAAATCTTCAGAATATACTTTGGACAATATTCTTTACATGTTCTATCATCTGCATAGTCTATTACTCAACCATCAAACATGTTAGTAACCTTTGATTTATTTTGTCATCTTCAAAACATCATAAGGGATTTCCCTAACAAATTTTTCATGAAACGAATGGAGTTTTAATATACTAAATTATCCTAGTTTTCACTAATCATATAAGTAAAAAGAATGTTCATGCATGGGAGGGGTCCTCAAGCTAGCCCGGGTTAAACATTAATAAAATGTCTATTGATATTTAGGAGGACTAAGAAACTTTCTCGAGTCAACCTTCCTCCTCGTAATCCTCAATGGAATCGTAGTTCCACGACCTGCATCTTCCCATGAGTGGCGGTAAGGGGAATGGACAAATCTAGGTCGCTAATATAGGTGAATGTTGTGGACAGCATCCTGTGGGGATGACTCGACAAGTCGTCGGAGAAGACGGACTTCGCAAGTCGTCGTCGTTCGGACGTTTCATCGAACGAAGGCGGAGAGTTGAGTTCACGAGGAAGTCTTCGTCAAGCGCTGCCGTACCGTAAGAAAATTCATTAATGAAAAAGACATTTGGAGAAGTGAGGAAGTAGTCCTGCCAGCTTTTGTTTGCTACGTAGGCACGAAATTTGTCCATTCCCCTTGCCACTTCTCATGGGAAGATGCAGACCGCAGAACTTGGATTCCATTGAGCATCAGAAGGAAGGTTGACCCAAGAAAGTTTCTTAGTCCATCTTCTCCGACGACTTGTCAAGTCATCCCCTCGTGATGCTATGGAGCCAGGTTTTTTCATTGTTGGATCTGAACTTCCTACACGCGCGACATTACCCGTATTCGCAACCTAGATTGTTAGAATACTAAGGGGTCTTCTTCGGTTTATGTGGAAAATTCTGAAAACCTATCTGGGGATTGACTCAACCGCAAGGGCGTCCCATGCTTTCAGCTAGAAAAACCGGTGGTTGTGGGTTCAAAATCTTTCCTAAGGAACTCGACTTTAAATGGGTGTCTACTCGAACGATGAGGATGGTGTCACGATTTTATGTATCTCGGTATGTCGGTCTGCATCTTCGCATGAATAGTGGTAAGGACAATGGTCACGCGTCTACATACCAAATAAAAAACTAGCAATGACTAGTCACTGTTCCATAATGTCAATTTTCTTAATGAATTTTCTACAACGACAGAAACATTGAACGAGGATGAATTGTGAAGTCCGTCTTCTACAAGGACTAGTCAAAGTCTTCCTTGATGTAGATATGGAACCCGTGTTCCACGTCTAGATTGTTAAAATCTTAATGGATATATATATATATATATCTCGGTATGTGTTGTAAATTTCTGAGGACCTACCTTGAGATTAACCCAATGATAAGTGCATTCTCATGCTTTCGGCTAAAAAAAATCTAGTGTTGTGAGTTCGGCTCCTACCCTGGGGATTTCAACTTTAAGTGGGTGGTCTTGATGGTGCGTTGTTGCATTAGTTTTTTCTATAAATAGCCGGTTAATTATGGTTGGTCTTCGGATTATTAAAAAAAGTAATTTCAAGAACCGCTAACGAAAAAAAAAGAAAAAAAAAAGAGCCTATTTTCTTAAAAAGGTTCCAAGTTTGAAGTCCAGTCCCAATTATGCCCCTTCTTTTTTTCGTCTAAAAAAAATCTCAAATTTTCACTTTATCTTCAATCTGCCCTCCCACGTTAACTTTCTATCCAAAATCTCTGTTAATCATCCGAAGTGGCGTCTCCATGTCAGCAGCATATTTAAGTCGTCCGCTTACGTGAATTTTTCGTCACTGTTCGTCATCCTTATTTGCTATTTTTCTTCTTTGACCCTTGCAGCCTCCATTAAGATAGGTGGTCGAGCAAAGAGCTCAAATCTGGGTAGGCGATTTTATTGGAGCTTCCTCGCAATCAATCACACAGTTTCTGAAGCTGGAACTTGTGAATTTCAACTCGATAATATTTTGGTCAATCATTTCCAACTTGAAAAACTTGTTAAAGGGACAAATTTCTCAATCTCAGCCTTAAGAACTGAACTCAGTCGATTCGACCAACTGAGAGCATTGATAGTGACCAAATGTGATCTCCTTGAGAGGTTAATCATTACAGGAAGCTCAAAGAAGCTTAAAGAATTGTGGGTATTGGAATGTCCAAAGCCGGTAGAGATTAAAGCCTCGTCGCTCTTCACTGTTCTCTTCGCATGGACTCACTCGGGCACAGCTTCGCTGGCGCTCATCCATCGCCACCGAGACCTCTGACGCCAGGCCATGACCTTCGACAACACGTTCATGATGGTTGCGGTCGTCGGAATCATCTCCGGCCATTTCGGCCAGGACCCCTATTTTCGTTCTGGTTTTTGACACTTCAAGAAGCCATTTTTATCGGGCATCATCTTCGCTCAGCCATCCCCAAAGCTTTATAGACCCGTCACGCACCCGGGCGATAACAAAACGAGCCCAAGCTTTCCCTACAACCAGCGTCAATCGAAGGGCGCAGATCGTTTCCTCGACTTTGTGCCCTATGGGTGACCTCCATTAGTGGAGGTTGAAACTTGCATTTGAGGCGCGAGACCTCGCATTTGATGTCAGCGACTCAGATCTAAGGTTGTACGACTCACATCTGAGGCCACATGGCCCAGATCTGAGCCTGAGCATCCATTAATGCAGTTTGCAAGGAATCGATACGAAGAAAAAAAATATGGAGGTGATGAACGGTGAAGAAAAATCCTCATAAGTGGACTACATAGATTTATAATTGATGTGGAAATGCCACATTATAAGATTAATAGTAATTTTGGACAGAGGAAGAATCAGGTAAATTTGTGATTAAAGTGAAAGTTGAGATATTTTTTGAGACAAAAAAGGTTTGGGATAAAATCAAAACTAAAAGTAAAGTTTGTGGTTTTTTTCAGGAATTGGGCCAAAAACAATATAGAAAACAAGATTGTATAAGGTGTGATAGTACTATCCTCGATGATAAATTAAGTTTTTCACAAAGTGTAGAAGGTAAGATGTCACTATTCTCTAAGATTTAAAATTTTCCAAAGGTCAATAAAGAGGGAAAAGAAAAATAGAAATACATGGAAAGAGACTACAATCAAGATGGTGGAGGGGAAAAGGCATTTAAACTTTGTGCAAGAACGCCAATGTGCTCGCATCTATGGTGGTTCTCTCAAATTACATTGGTAAATGAAATATTAGTAAAATATAGACAAATTAGCATACAAAACTTAAGGGGTAAGTAAAGAAAAAAAGTGGAAGTTTGTTGAAATTACAGTGGATGATAAAGTGGCATTTACGTGAAAAGTCGCTCTTTAAATCTCTTTGCCCATAGGCAGGATAAATAATAGATTGCACTCATTACAATTTTCATGTCAAAAATTGGATATTTTGCTCTAGATTTAATTTAATAAAGCATAAAAATCTATGTTTAGGTCACTCATTTCGATTTTAAGGGACCATCTCAAATTAGGATTCCTAAGATTCAATTTGGTGCATTTGGGGAAGATCTCAAACGACGTTTCTTTGGTATTTTTTTTACCAACTTTTTTTTTTTTTTTTAAAGTTGAAACAATGCCGTTTTGGGAGCGGGAAATGGCGTCGTTTTGCTCCCCATTTCTTTTCACAATGTTTCATTCCCAACGTAGTAAAATCAACTGTCTCTCTTCGTGTGTAAAACTTGATATGTCGTCCATGGAAGGCACGATCCGAGTCGCTAGAACGGGAGAAATGGCAATTCAACCTACATTAAGAAATACCAACATTGCCCCGCCCCACAAGACAAGGGTTTGGGTTTGGGGCCAAATATATTGCCCCCACTCATCATTGCTCGTGAACCGCCCACCCCATGGCCTAGTCACTTTTAATATTTATCTTAATGCTTTATATAAAAAGGGTATATGTTATAATTTTATGATTTGATTACGAATGGACAATCATTTTTTTTTATTGTTACTTTTCAAGGACTAAAGCAATTATACGGTGCTACATTTAAATAATATTTTGAGCTATAATTATGTTTGATATAAATATTTGCAGATATCAAGGGTTTGCAGAATTTGGATGCCCACGGAGGTGGGGATGAGACCTATGAACTTTTCTCGCATGGAGCACAGGTCTGAGATGGGGTCATCACAACTATCGTCGGGGCAGGGCTGAAGATGAAACTTCCCCTCCTCCCGGCCCACCCGAGACGGTGGCCATCAGCATCGGAATAAGGTTGCTGGCTTTGTGCAACCGCAGATTTTCACGGTATCCAATTCCCACCGTCAGCCTAGTGCTTCCAAAATGTTTTGACAAAGTACAGCTCGTGCGAAAGCTGAGAGGAGAACTTCGTTTGTTTATGACCCCAGTTTTAAGGACTGGTGAGTCCTCTTGATGATGTGAGATATATGTGCTCAAGGGTCTCGAACGTGTGGGCTCTATTTATCTACCTTTTGTGGGGTCATCTTTGTAACTCTACATTTCTTTCCTTATGACTCGACAACAAAATAGTTACAAAATTTCTCCAAAACATAATCGACAAAATAGATTTTAACATAGGGGATATCAATTAGATTTGTGTAACATAAACTTAAAAAACATTGCTGTCCTTAGATTTATGATTCTCTAAGTAAAGTGTTTCTTATGTTGACATTAAATCCGAGATCACAAATATTTCAATGATGATTATGACTATGGAATCGTACTGATTATATCCAATGTGAAACGACCATACAAATCAACATGTGATGGCCTGGAAGCAATGCCAATTAGTGTAGATAGAATATGTAATATGGATTTGGCTTTTTAGTCCCCACATTTAGAGGGCCTTTGCCTACAACCGGAAATCGTGGTAGCTGGATTAGGCTTTTGGATTAGGAGGTAGTGATTCCACGGGAATAGTGTATAATTGAATAATCGAGATTGCAAGCCTGAGATCTCGAATGTTGGAATGAGCTTTATTTCCGCTTGAAATATGTTGAAAACTAACCTGATTCAAAATGTTAAAATATGCTATTTTGATGGTATTTGATCTTTCGTAAAGAATAAAAAGCATATTGTACTACAAAATTTGGAATAAAAGTAGATATCTATCTTAATAGGTAAATATCACATAGATGTATCTGTTTGAGGTTTTTTGTAACACAAAAATCAGTTTATGATAAATGTAGCATGGGCGCACCGGTTTTGGGATAAATGTGGTATTAGTGTACCGGTTCGGGATTTTTTGTGACACAATTGAGATCTTTGATAGTGTCAACCCTATCTTAAATGCACATAACTCTTTCTTTAAAAACAAGTTTACCTAACATCACATCTTGAACTCTTTAATCACCATATTAGCGATCTCCTTAATGTTTATTTTAGTGCTTTATGCTTTGTCGCACTAACTTGTCAAAAGAAACTAACGTTATAAAATCATTAGTTTATTTTACAACTTAGTCTCAATAAACATCAATATTATATTATTATATTGAAAATAGAAAGATCAACGGAAAGGTCGATTGTACTTTTAGAGAGTGCCACAAAGCAGTGTATTATTTTATCATAGTTCTAACTGATTATATCAATAAAAAGGTGTTTGTGCATGGCTCGGGTCCTCAAACTAGCCTTGGCTAAAAATTTGATAAAATATCAGCTGATATTTGAGAGGACTAAGAAACTTTTCTGGGTCAACCTCCCTTCTAGTCCTCAGCAGATTGTAATTTCTAGCGGACTACATCTTCCCATTATTGGTGCAAGGGAAAGCTACAAATCTCATGTCTACACATCAAAGAAAAACTGGCAAAGAAGTCTTTGTCACCTCTTCTCCAAAATGTCATTTTTCTTAGTGAATATTCTACGGTACATACTGCCTAGTGGGACGAAGAGTTGCCTCTGAATTCCGCCTTCTTTTGTTAAAACATGAACCGACAACGACTTGTGAAGTCCTTTTGCAACGACTCGTCAAGTCATCCCTCGAGTTGATATGGAGCCCGTGTTGTCACTTCTTGTTGAAATACTAATGGGTCTTATTTTGTTTATGTAGTCTAGACGGATTTTGAAACTTTGAGAGCCTACCCTGAAATCGACCCAATGATAAGGGCATTCTTATGCGTTTGGCCTCAAAAATCGATTGATGTGGGTCCGATTCCTATCTCGGGGAACTCAGCTTTAAGTGGATGGTCATGGTAGTGGGTTGTTATATTAATTTCTCTCTTAATAACCAGCTAATTATGGTTGAGTCCTCCTATTATTTTAAAAAATTCCAAAAACCATTGACAAAAAATATAAAAATCAAGAACGCATGAGGTGTGTCGCTGCACTATCCTCAAGGATTGTTTATGTCTTTCACAAAGTGCAAAAGGTAAGATGCAACTATCCTCTTAGATTCAAAATTCTCAACAGTTAAGAGAAGGGGAAAAAATAAAAGTAAGGTGAAAGGAGATTACTATCAAAATAGTGAAGTGGATGAGGTATTTAAGCTCTATGCAAGAATGCCAATGTGCATGCATTTGTGGTGGCTCTCTCAAATTACATTGGTAAATGAAATATTTGTAAAAATGGAGAAAAATTAGTGTACGACAAAAGAGATAAGAAGAAAGTGGACATTATAGAAGTTACAGTGGAGGATAAAGTGGCAATTACGTGAGAAATCGCTCCTTGAACCTCTTCACTTATGGGCGGGTTAGCTAATAGACTACACCCATTACAACTTTCATGTCGAAAAACGGAAAGTCCCTCGTTAGATTTAAATTGATAAAGCATAAAAACCTATGTTTAGATTACTCATTCAAATTTTAAGTGACTGACTAGTTTACTGGAACGCTGCGGTGATTGCTAGTCAAATGAGATCCCTCGTTATGGAGGCGAAGGACATTTGGATTTCTATTGAGAATGAAACTTATCTGCCACTTTTCATTTTTTGTCAGCAGTTGAAGCAAGAGAATATTCAGAACAGGATTTTGTTGAGTTCCTCAAGAGTGCTTATTGAATAGCCAATTATGAAACTTCTAGATTCGAAGAACTGATTTTTGTTGTGTTCAGTGCAATTAATATTTTGAGAATTGAAGAATTTTCTCTTATCTTGGGGAAGAATCACGGCTCTAGAACGTTGGAATTTTCAGTGAAAATGAAAGCAATATCAACATCGGCCAAGTTATATTCGGGTAAGTTTTCAGGAAAACCCACCACACTCTCCAACGGTCGTAATTGATGACTCGGTCTTCCGACGTGCTGACTGACTTGGCTGCCGCCGAGGCATCGGCATCGACCAAAGTAGGATTATAAAACCGGTGAGACGAGAGCCAAAGGAAGCACAGATTGGAGAAACATAAAAGATGAAAGCGGCTGTTTTGTGTTTTCTTTCAATTCCAATGGCCTTGGCCTTGGCCACCTTTACCGCGGGGGACAACTGCAACCGAAGTTGCGGCAACATGAGCGTGCCTTTCCCATTTGGGCTCAGTGAAAGTTGTGCGTGGAGCTTCGATCACGTCCTCCTCTGCGACCACACATCAGGGAACCTGTCCCTCGGCGAGAACATTCCGTTGTTCGACATATCTGTGGAGAAGGGGACAATGACCATTGGCATGTACGTAGCTTATGACTGCTATGACGAGAATGGCAAACAGCTTGAGAACTCTTTCACTGACCAATGGACCGGATTGGGCGAAGCTGGGCACTATACGTTCTCGGACACCCGGAACAAGTTCACAGTCTTGGGTTGCGACACTTTGGCTCGTATGACAGGTGACGACGAGACTTTCTGGAGTGGATGCTTCTCCCAGTGCTACGAGGACATGAACTTCACGGCCAAAAGCGCTTGCTCTGGCCTCGGGTGCTGTCAGATGTCGATCCCCGAGAGCCTTAGGACATTCAATATATCCATGACAAGCTCAACGAATTACACCGCAGTTCGGAACTTCAGCCTTTGCGGATCAGCGTTCCTAGCGGACCAGGAGTCGTGTAATGTCTCCGATTACAAGCTCCCTGTCCTGGCTGATATAAACGCTAAAGAATACTCAAGGGTTGTCCTGGATTGGGTAGTTGAACGGGATATGAACTGTGAGGAAGCGCAATCGAACCAATCGAGGTATCCCTGCGGCGCCAACAGTTACTGCTCTTACTTCGACAAAGGGCAGGGTTATCGTTGCTCCTGTAAGCCTGGGTACAGGGGGAATCCCTATGCCCCATCGCTGTCCCCTGAGTCCACGGGATGTGAAGGTATTCTTCTGTTCTCTTTGCCAGCCAAAATTTTTTTGTTTGGATTGGGCCATAATTTCCGTGATCAAACTTCCTCAAGCCAGTTCTTCATTGAGTTTGATTTAGATGCTTCAATACAACCAAGACGTTATTTTTAAGAAGCAAAAAAGCATATGAACGTACACTTACAGTTTCGCCTTTTATTCTGTTTGATATAGACATCGACGAGTGCGAGCATCCAGAACAATATCCATGTCACGGAAATTGCAAGAATACGCAAGGGAACTACACATGCCACTGCCCGTTTAGCATGGTTGGTGATGGCAAAGTCAGTTGCCAAACTTCTCGTCTTGTCATAATCGCCGCAGGTAACTCTAATTTCCTTGTGACGGTCGCTCAATAATCCAAAGCCACTCTTGCTTTAGACTACGAGTCCACTTGCCATTGATCCGGCTTATGGTAACATGTTCTGAAATTGTTCTCACTCGTGCGATTACTGGTCACGAAGCCTTTACTTTAACAAACCTTATCAACTGTTGGAAATTTGTTTGTAAAAAAAAAAAAAAAGAGTGCATTTTCTTTGTCCCACATAGGAAAAATGAGGAAAATGGGTCAATTTATAAGTGTGAGGTTTCCTTTGTATATCAAAAGGAATGATTGGGTGTGAGCTAGATCTCATTATACCCGCGTGCGGGTGCGTGAATAATTGCGTAATTTTGGCGCCCGCGATTTAATTAGCATTAATCCCTTTGTTATTTTTATTTTGCCCGCGGTTATCTTTTAACTTTAATCAATTCAAAGGTTGTTTTGTTTATTGAGAATTTTGAAATTAATTTTAAATAATAATTTCGAAATTTTATTTATTAAATAATAATTTTATTTTTATTCCGAATTTTTTGTTTGTGTCTTTTCAAGACAACATTTGGTTATCGTTCAGTTTGCAACATTTCCCAAATGATTGGGTTTAATCAATTCAAAAGTTGTTTTGTTTATTGCCCACGATTTAATTAGCATTTCCCTTTGTTATTTTTATTTTTATTTTTATTTTTATTTTTATTTTTAATTATCTTATTACTTTAATCAATTCAAAGGTTGTTTTGTTTATTGAGAATTTTCGGAAATTAATTCTAATAAATTAAATTTTATTTATTAAATAATTTTTATTTTATTCCGAATTTTTTGTTTGTGTCTTTTCAAGATAACCTTTGAATAAGATACCCGTTCAGTTTGCAACATTTCCCGAATGGTTGCATTTGTTCGGTTTTTAACTTCTTACAAATGGACGCCTTTGTTCATTTGAGTAATTTTCGAAAGAATGTGTTTGTTCATTTTCGCAACTTTTCACGAAGAGTTGTCTATGTTTTTAAGACTGTTTTATATATACTTGTCAGATTGAGGAAGAATGTGTGTGATCATTTTTCATCTTTTCGAGTCTTCTTTCTGAAAATTACAGCCATCCTTTCAAATTGTTTCTTAGAGAGATTTTGAAGAAATACTAGAATTGCTATTTAATATTCTCATTTTGAGACTTTGTTGTATTCTGGAGGATATTTGCCGGTGACCATTAACAACTTTGTGAGGCAAATAAATCCTTAAAAAAAGTGATATCACGTCTTAAAGTTTGACTCGAGTACTCTAAAGATCTGTCTTCATTGTTCTACCCTATTTGAAGCAATATTTTCCCAACATCAACTCCTCGATGTTGACTCTCCAAAGTTTTTCCATTAAAAGTGCCAACTTCCTCCGAGGTGTTTCTCAAGATCTTGTGTAAGGTGATATCTTGTATGGAAACTCCGAAAAACTGGATTCCCTTCCAAATAACCTCCCTCTTTTTTTTTTTTTTTTTTTGGCTTTTCTTTCTCGGTCTTCACCGAGAGACACACAAGGCCAAACTCTGTTTACCTTTCTTTTGGTCGTATATCCATTGCACCCACCATTTGGTGGCTGATGTCTCGGGTATTTATGGGGATAAAATTAAGAACATATATTAGTTCTAAAATTTAGAAGATCCAAATTCGTTATTTGTCAAAGTAAATCAGAGATCCCTCCATTCCTCAATTTTGTGTGGCAGCCATTGTAGCGGTGACATCATGCGTAATTGTCAGTGGCCTAGTCTTGTTCATATGCAAGAGGAGGGCTAAAGAGAGGCACTTCAGGCAAAATGGAGGAGAGATCTTGAAGCACCAGAGAGTGAAAATCTTCACCGAGGCACAGTTGGTTAAAGCCACCAACAATTACGATGCTAGCAACAAGCTCGGTGAGGGTGGTTTTGCTTCAGTTTACAGTGGTAGAATTGACGGCGATGTCATAGTCGCAGTCAAGAAGCCTAGAGATATCCCCGTCAAGAAGCCAAAAGACATGAACAAAGACTTGTCTTTGAGCACTCATGATGAATTCCTACACGAAATCGGCATCATTTCACAGGTGAATCACAAGAACTTGGTCAAGCTCCTAGGCGTATGTTTGGAGACAAAAGTGCCATTGTTGGTCTATGAATTCATCCCGAATGGGACTCTCTATCACCACATTCATGACAAGACATCGACGGTCTTGCAATTGTGGAAGACTCGCTTGAGGATTGCCTTGGAAGCCGCCTTGGCCCTCGAGTACTTGCATTCCCTAGCCGACCCGCCGGTCATTCACAGCGATGTCAAGTCTTTGAATATACTTTTGGATGAGAAGTATTCTGCTAAAGTATCCGATTTCGGAGCCTCGGTTTTGATATCACCCGGAAAGACTCATGTAGCCGAAAGAATACAAGGCACAATAGGTTACCTCGACCCTGAGTATCTCAGCACTGGTGAATTAAGCACGAAGAGTGATGTTTATAGCTTTGGGGTCATCCTCATGGAACTCCTCACTGGAGAAACGCCAACTCGGCGGGCAAAATCTGGGGAAAAAATTAACATCCTCCAACTTTTCATCTCTGCTGTGGAGAACCAGACACTCCCCCACATAATAAATTTTGAGGCATCCAATGAAGGTGAACTGCAAGAGATTGAGGCAGTTGGTTCACTCGCTAGAAGGTGTTTGAACTATAATGGCATGAATAGGCCGACAATGAGGGAAGTGGCCGAGCAACTAGCTAGGATCAATAAGAACTTGTGGGCTGATAACCAGAACGATGAAGAGACTCAAAGTTTACTCAACGAGACGAGATGTGATTCTCTATGGACTTCAATTAGTGAAATGAACAAACCAGAGTCGACTGATCTTTTGGTATTTGACATCGAAGCAGCCAATAATAGTTCCAGCATCTGATTCGTGGTTTCTAGTGCGGGGCTATGTACAAGAAACAAAACCAATGGTCCAATGTTCGTCCTTGATCTTTTGATTGAGGTCCTGATTAATTAGCAGCTTTGAGTTTTTTTTTTATTTATTTATTAAGGGATGATTCTATTTTAAACTAAGTACGGGGGATGCATGATTGTATTCGCTTCCGTTCTAGCTATAGATTTCAGAGCTTTGAAGAATAGCCATTTTATTTAATGAATGGATAATTATGGAAGACTGCTTGAATGTCTATATGAAGAATATAATGGGAAACTACTCTTTTGAATTTTAGTTTCACATACACTTTCTTCCCTAAATAAAGCACTAAGACAATTTCCTACCTCTCGGCATTGCATCGGAATTTTTTATTTTATTTTTACTTCTTGGTCGCTATAGCAAAAAATGCTGCTTCATAGAGAAGCAAGAGCTGCAAGAGTGCATTAATTATATAAGGGTTAATACCACGAAATACCTTAAATTTGTACACATGTGGCAATTTTACTTTCTATTATTTTCTGTTAAATTTTACTATCAAATTATTAAGTTGGATGACGTATAATAGATGACAGATGTACTAGTTTGGGGTTTTACTCTTCATTGATCAAAGGTGTAAAAATTTATGGTTCTTCGTGATATTAATCCCGTTTAATGAAAATTAACGAACGGTACATTTGTTATAAATGTACCAGTTTGAGGTTTTTTGTGGTAAAAAAATTAGTTTGAAATAAATATGTCACATGTGTACCAGTTTAAGGTTTTTGATAGTCAAAAAATTAGTTTGGAGTAACTTGATTATATATGTACTAGTTTGAGATTTTTTTATAGTATTAACCCATTATACAAACCTACTCGAAAAATAAAATATTCGCTTTCGAGTATTACCACCCTGTCCAATAGTTAAAACTTTTGGAAGAAGAAATAAAACACCATGTATAAGAGAATAGTGCGTGCGAGATTGAATGAAATGCCATTCCCGATTCTTACCAAAATGGGAAGTTATCTTCCCACGACCTAAACTAGTTGTTCTCAGTTCATGGACAACATATTCCATAAATCAATTAGTTTTGTGTCATCCAAACACCGGAAAATCAAAAAACAAATTTCCAGAAACAAATTTCATTCAAAAACACTAACCTAATCTCATAAATTAAAACAAGTTCTTAAAACCTCATCAACAAAAACTACAAATTGTCTGAAAAAAACATGACTCAAAAAATAGATTTTAACTTAGGAGGTACATACTAGACTTATGTAACATAAACTTACAAGACAATGTTGTCCTTAGATTCACGATTCTCTTAGTAAAATCATTCACTTGCTGACATTAAGTTCGAGTTTAAAATATTGTCATTATGATTATGACTATGGAATCGTATTGACAATGTCTTATGTAAAACGATAATACAGTCATTGCATAACAGCCTGAAAGTAATTTGCATAAAGATGGACTACATATGAAAATTTTAATTTGGCTCTTTAGTCCCCCACATTGTTTAGAGCTTTCATCTGCAACTAGATATTGGCTTCGTTTGGGAATTGCTTTGTCGAGGGTGCTTTGGGTCCTTTGGGCAAATATAAATTGCATTTGACAAATTTTTTGGAGTTTGTGGAAGATGTAATTGCATTTGCAAAAACTTTTAGCTTTAGGCAGGTCTGAAGGTGCTTTGAATTTTTCGTATTTCCGAAATGCAAATACATTTTTCTTTTCTTCCAACTTTGCCCACGTGATTGGTGAACTTACGCTTTTGAATTGGGAGGCAGTGAGTTGATGGGAAGAGTGTACACTTGAATAATTGAAATTGCCAGCTAGAGACCTCAAATGTTGGAAGGAGCAATATCTTGTAAGAGTTTTCCTAATGTGGACTAAATTAATTGATATTGTAATTTACTGTTTTTACGGTTACCGTAAAACAGGGTTGGTCTAAAGTGAGATAGAAGGTTTCTTAATTAGTCTAATATGGGCTGGTTAGTGTGGGCCGAGTTGAGCCTGGCCCGTAATGAGGGGGGCTGGCTGGAAACTCTATAAATAATGCTCAAGTCTCTCCTCTAACCCTAATTCTCACATGTATCCTCACCTAATGGGCGTTTACCTAACGCTACACGTGAGGGGGGCCGTCTCATTGAGCCAGTGATATTGAGGGCAATAGAGAAGAAGGACTTGCGTGTGGAACATTGTGTTTCGCTTCCGCTTCAAGAACAGTGGATCCCCTTGATGAGTGGGTAATCCCTTTTCTGCTTCCTCTTTATGTTCGATGGATCCCAAAACAAGTGCGTTAATCTTTCTATTCAATTATATATATGTTCTTATTCTAGTTATGGAGATCTCGGGGTTGCGCAATTTGCGTCCAACATGTGGTATCAAAGCAACCATAACCCTAGAACTTGAATGCATAAAGTTTTTGCCATAATTTGTGATTTTCGAGATTTTTTGTTCAATAAAAATAAAATTAAATCATAAATTCGGATTGGGCTCGACGAGACGAGCAAGACGGTTGGCGGCGCGTTGCCAGAGGAGGCCACACACGCCCCCACGCGCGGCCACGCGCCACCTGGGCGTCGAACGCACGCCGCGCACTCAGGCAGCGCGTGTGGGCGCGTGGAGCCTACGTTTGGCGTGTGGATGGTAGCGTTAGGTTCCTATGATCATCCTCTACGTCGTGGTATATTTATTTTACATGTTTTATAATTTTATGGATGTGAAAATACATACGGAACCCTAAATACGTGTATTTTTAGTGTATTTTTGCGTATTTTTCTTATATTTTCTGTGATTTTGGAAATATAATTGTTGGGTTACAGGTATGTTATCACATAAACATTATAATGATGTGATTCATTAATAAAAATTAAACTTTATTGTGAACTGAAGCTGGCTTAATGAGATACAACCATTATGGAATAGTAATTGAGCTATGTATTGAGCTAATGAGAAACAGTAAAGGTTATGAAACTTTTGTTGCTCAAGCATACTTCTTGATATGCTGGTAACTTTTGAATGATAGACGTCTTAAGAACCTGTGACCAAACTGATTGTACCGATTAACACATCTGCTGTATGTGGGTAATGTATGTCAATTAAGTTATTGTATATTATACATGAACTCATCTGGTCACTTGTTAATGTCTATCAAGTTGAATATTTTTTTATGGTTAAGGAGTATGATAACATTTACGCAGAGCAATAGTATCTACTGTTAAATTTTAGATATTTGGTTCTCTAGTTTGACTCAATTAATAGGCCACTGGTTGATTACAATGATAATTTGTCACTTAAAAATTGGCTGATAAATCAGTTGTTGGCCTTGGAGTCATATTTTGCCTTATGAACTCATGAGTGATAATGGATCAGCTGTTAAGCTTGTCGATTTGGTGTACCCTATATTACTATTGATGTTAATTTGTGAGAGATATTTTAGATCAACATTCTTTTTATGTTGTTCTGGTAATATGTAATCGGGGTGCATAAGAGATGTTTTATTCTCTGTTATGAGAAGTTTCTTGTGTTACTGTGATCAATGATCTCATTAGAATCTGTCTTTCAGGTTTGTTATATATAAACATCTCTTATGCACCCCGATTACATATTACCAGAACAATATAAAAAGAATGCTGATCTAATATATATAAAGATTTTATTAATGAATAAAGCAATGTAATTAGCATGATATGTGATTTTGGTGATATGCTGCCCCTATTGCTAAAGTTAAAATCACATGTATATGGTGTATGTGAGGAGTAAAGTTTATATCCCTGGTATGAGAAAATTTCAATGATTCAATTGAGTAGTGACCATCAAAGTGGCACGCTTGATTGAGTTTGAGAAATTTCGGTATCGTATGATGATTGGGATGTCTCCTGATCTAATGCGTAGTCATACTCCCAAAGGAGGTGATTGTGTATTAGTTCATGGAGAAATACATGATAGTATAGTGGAGGAGTGACTGATTCTAGTGATTCATATGCCCAAAGGTGATGAATTCACGAAGAATTGGAATATATTCTCATAACCGCTATTATGTGGGGAGTATACAACTGCATGTCATGTATTCTGCCCAAATGTGATTATATGATTATGCGTGTAACTCTCTGGATGTGTACTTGTACGTCAAGTTACACGGTACTCAAATGATGCTAATTATATATATTGCTTGGTTTTCAGTCACATTTTCTGTAATTAATAACTTCATTATTATTGAGGTTTTTACCGCTTCAAATTTTAAGTTGTGGACATATGATTTGTTGCTTAAGAAAAGAGCAATTGAATTTGCTTACTGTCCATGAAGCGTTCCATTCTGGAACACTTGAAAAGAGGTTTGCCTGCGGACTGCACTGCTATAAGATGATAGAAGCCTTAGTTGTTTGAAATTATGTCTTGTCTGATATTGAAATTATGACACATCTGCAAAGATTGTGTTTAAGTCCTAATGACATATACATATTGTATATGATTAAAATGTTGTTTTCGAAAGTTTTCTATTTAAGGAAAATGACCGAGATAAAAAATAAAACAATTACAATTAGTCTTAAAAGGTTATCAGGTTTAACAATGGCCATGAGTATTTTGGCAAGTATGACAATGCGAAATAGCTGAAAAAGTCATTTGTCAAATACTTGGTAGATTCTGGGGTGGTAATTTAATTACTATACCTGAAAATTCTAACAAAAAGATTTGGCCGAAAGGCATAAATGCACCATATTGAACATGGTGATGAGTATGATTAGTAAGACTAATTTATCTGGTTTTTTGTGGACTGATATTATGAAAGCAATTTTTTCATATACAAAATGTGTCTCTTATCAAAGTTGTTTCATAAACTTCTGTTGAGTTATAGATTGGACATAAATTACTTGAATCATATGAAATTTAGAGGTGTCATGCAAAAGTGAGGTTATCTAATCCAATATTAAGTACGTTGGAATTCATATCCACTCGAAATTATTTTGTATCTTATCTAGATTGTTAAAGGGGTATTGATTTTATGACCCTAAAGAAGGTGCAAGAATTATGAAATCACATACTCTAAAGTTTCTAAAGATTGACGTAATTGTAGAGGATAGCTGCTCTCAGACTATTAAAAATAATAGTATGATGGAGGTTACTATGTTTTTGTCTTTACCTATATAGATAATTATGAAATCTCCTATACCATAGACTAAACTTGTTGAGGTTCAATGTACTATTCTTGATATAGTTTATAATGAAATTTCTTAAACCTCTCAAATGCAGAATGAAGTGGTTGCAGCTTTATTAAGGAGATTTGTTAGGGAAAGACGATCAGTTATATCATCATACTATATAGTCTATTTGTGAGAGGATGATTACAATATCCACTACATGGTTGTTTTAGCAACTTATATAAATGTCGTTTCTTGTTCTCAATTAAGTATGTAATTAGATGCCATAAAATGTGGTATACAATCTATGAAACATCATAGTGTTTGGAAACTAACTTACTTGCCTAAAGATCATAAGTTCATTAGTTGCAAATTGGCGTACAAAACTAAAAGAATTTCAAAGAAAGATTGTGAAATTTAAAGCCAAATTGGTAACTAAAGTTTTCACTCTGAAAGATGGGTGGATTGTTTATAGTGAAGAAATAATTATTTTTTTAAATATTCTTTCAGAGTGAACGTGGCATTAATAATTTATTTTGATATAAAGTTACGCCAAATAGATATAAAATCTATATTGTTCAATTGGAGAATTTTGCAACAAATGTTTCAAGTAAACTTGTGTGTAGACTGAAAAGTCTTATTTATAGTCTTAAGCAAGTTTCCAGATAATATTATTAAAGTTTCATAGTGTTGTTATTTTGTTCAATTGGAAACAAAGTAATTCAATATACTGCAAGGTCAGTGGGAGGAAATTTATTTTTCTCATACTTTATGTACATGATATTTTGCTTACAAGTTGTGATCTTGAGACATCTTATATCCTTTGTACTGAGATCTGTAAAGATTGTTTTTGCCATATTATATTAGATTTTCTCGGAAGATATTTGCAAATTGTATATTGGAAATATTCAATATACATTATTGCAAGCCAGTAATTGCTCTTATTGTTAATGGTGATGGACTAAATCTATCACATTGTCTTTATTTAGATATTGAGAAAATCTAATTAAAGGGTGTACCTTGTGTCAGTGCACTTAAAAGTATAATGTATGCTCGAATTTGCACTAGACTAAATGTTGTCTTTGTGATGGGACTTCTAGGCAGATCTCGGTTAAATCCAGGACATGATCACTGGGTTGCTGTCAAGAAGGTTTTAAGGTACTTAAAGAAGACATGAGATTATATGCTAATTTACAGACATGTTCAATTCTTGCAGTTAGTAGGGTATTTAGATGTAAACTTTGCTGGTTATTCTGATGACATGCAATCAATAACGGAATGCATATTTTTGTTAGCAGTAAGTACAGTAAATAAAGTTCTATGTCATCTTTTACTATGTAAGCAGTGTTAGTAACATTCATTTAGGCTGCAGAACCTCATGAAGAAGTTAATTGTTTTAACTTTATGGATAGACCCATATGATTGTATTGAGATAACAAATTTGTAGTATTATTTATTTGCTACAGAGGTCTCGAGGGGTCTAAATATATGGTGGTCAAAGTTTTTGACCAAAAGCAAACGGTACAGAAAAGTAACGTTTTAATATAATATATTTTCACAGATGATGTGATTGCAGATCCACTAACAAAGGTTTACGCCCGTGTGTATTTGAGTGACATATCGTTAGCATGGGCTTAGGAGTATCATGAGATGCTGTTGTTTAGTGGGAGCTATTTTGGCTTTACTCTGATAAAGGTTTCATCTATATTCGTTACACTTTGTAACGGTTTGATATGTATCAACTTTTGCATTCAATAAAATATTTTTGAATGTATTGTTATTATGTTGAATACATATTAATAAAGTCTCAAGGGATTGTATAAACCTTGAGTGAAGGCTAGGGGCATCCGGGCATCCGGTTATTAGCCTTGTGCATATATCTTGTGATACATAAAGAAAGGTTAACCATAAGGACAAGACATATGTGGGTTCATTGGAACCATAAAGCATTCTCTAGTGGCACAAGTTTTTGTGACGCTTAAGGTAAGAGAATGATGACTGACAAATGGGATCTCTTTATCAGAGATGTTATCCATTTGCCACACTATCATATTGAATCCATATCAATAAAGTTGAGAACATTCGTGACCATGGAAGGCTCTGTATGTATACATGTAGTTACCGCCATGATTTGGTGTTTAAGACTTTATGGGATATGATTGACTATTAAGAATTATCTCTGGACCAAATGTGCGCACATACAGTACGATTTCAATTAATATAGTCCAAGTGGGAGAATGTAAGAGTTTTCCTAATGTGGACTAAATTAATTGATATTGTAATTTACTTTTTTTACGGTTACCGTAAAACAGGGTTGGTCTAAAGTGAAATAGAAGGTTTCTTAATTAGTCTAATATGGGCTAGTTAGTGTGGACCGAGTTGAGCCTAGCCCGTAATGAGGGAGACTGGCTGGAAACTCTATAAATAGTGCTCAAGTCTCTCCTCTAACCCTAATTCTCACCTATATCCTCACCTAAGGAGCGTTTATCTAACGTTACACGTGAGGGGGGCCATCTCATTGAGCCAATGGTATGGAGGGCAATAGAGGAGAAGGACTTGCGCGTGGAACATTGTGTTTCCGCTTCCGCTTCAAGAACAGTGGATCCCCTTAATGAGTGGGTAATCCCTTTTCTGTTTCCGCTTTATGTTCAATGGATCCCAAAACAGGTGCGTTAATCTTTCTACTCAATTATATATATGTTCTTGTTCTAGTTATGAAGATCTCGGGGTTGCGCAATTTGCGTCCAACATGTGGTATCGGAGCAACCATAACCCTAGAATTTGAATGCATAATATTTTTGCCATAATTTGTGATTTTTGAGATTTTTTGTTCAATAAAAATAAAATTAAATCATAAATTCGGATTGGGCTCGACGAGACGAGCAAGACGGTTGGCGGCGCGTCGCCAGAGGAGGCCACACGCGCCCCCACGCACGGCCACGCGCCACCTGGGCGTCGAACGCGTGCCGCGCGTGAGCTCCACGCGCCGCGCACTCAGGCGGCGTGTGTGGGCGCGTGGAGCCTCCGTTTGGTGTGTGGATGGTGGCGTTAGGTTCCTATGATCATCCTCTACGTCGTGGTATATTTATTTTACATGTTTTATAATTTTATAGATGTGAAAATACATACGGAACCCTAAATACGTGTATTTTTAGTGTATTTTTGCGTATTTTTCTTGTATTTTCTGTGATTTTGGAAATATAATTGTTGGGTTACATGTATGTTATCACGTAAACATTATAATGGTGTGATTCATTAATAAAAATTAAATTTTATTGTGAACTGAAGCTGGCTTAATGAGATACAACCATTATGGAATTGTAATTGAGCTATGTATTGAGCTGATGAGAAACAATAAAGGTTATGAAACTTTTGTTGCTCAAGCATACTTCTTGACATGCTGGTAACTTTGGAATGATAAACATCTTAAGAACCTGTGACCAAACTGATTGTACTGATTAACACATCTGCTATATGTGGGTAATGCATGTCAATTAAGTTATTGTATATTGTACACGAACTCATCTGGTCACTTGTTAATGTCTATCAAGTTGAATATTTTTTTATGGTTAAGGAGTATGACAACATTTATGCAGAGCAATAGTATCTACTATTAAATTTTAGATATTTGGTTCTCTAGTTTGACTCAATTAATAGGCCACTGGTTGATTACAATGATAATTTGTTACTTAAAAATTGGCTGATAAATCAGTTGTTGGCCTTGGAGTCATGTTTTGCCTTATGAACTCATGAGTGATAATGGATCAGCTGTTAAGCTTGTCGATTTGGTGTACCATGTATTACTATTGATGTTAATTTGTGAGAGATATTTTAGATCAGCATTCTTTTTATGTTGGAAGGGTGATCACTAGGGCAAACCCCAGTGGTTGTTTGACTCCATGTTGCACACGTTAAAGAAAGAAGAGTCATCATTGTAGCATTGATTTTAAGAAATATGTTCGTATTTCGATGTCATGACTATTCATATTTCTACTCTAATCATTTTTCTGTAAGTTGTTAGAAATTTATCTCCTCGGAACACTTATTATATTTATGAGTCATTAAGTTTAAAAGTTGTGTATCGAATATATAAAAGGCGTATCAAGTCTATAAAATGCGACTTTTGTAATTGTTTTTAATAAGGAGAAATATGGTGTTATAAAGCATAGGTTCCTTCGTCTCCTTCTTTCGAGCATTGTCAATCAAAGTTAATCACCTTTTAACTCTATCAATCAAAGTTTAAACTTGCCAATTTGAGGCTCTCTCCCATCATGGGCATGGTAGGGGTCCTCAAACTAGCCTTGGGTAAAAATTTGATGATATATCAGCTGCTATCCGCGAGGACTAGGAAACTTTCTTGGGTCAACCTTCCTTCTAATCCCAGAATGCATCTTTCCAGGGTGGCGCAAGGAAAGGTACAAATCTCAGGTCTACAGACCCACGAAAACTGGCAAGGACTACTTTGTCACTTCTCCAGAATGTCTACTTCCTTGATGAATCTTCTACGGTCTGGTGGCGCAGGACGAAAACTCGCTTGTCATCGTGAACTCCGCCTTCTTTGTTGAGACGCCCGAATGACGACTTGCGACATTGCCGGTTGGTGGTGCACACCTAAGTTTGACTTTCTTTACACCATCATCTTATGAAAACAACTATAATAAGTTAAACAAATACAAATCTAACATGTGAAGGAGCAAATCTTCGTAATTCAACGAAACGCCAAAACTTCTATGATCATCATTGAGACTGAAGGTAGAGAACCTGTACAAGAATAGAGCAGAGGGGCATCGAATCCCAAAAGAATATTTATTAAACTCCTAAATCTAGATTGGGAGAAGATAGCACCCAAATCTAAAATTAGATCGAGAGAATACAAACTCTCAAATTGATAACTAGACCGGGAGAAGAAAGCTCCCAAATTTAAATTAGAAGAGAAGAAAAAGTAAGAAAATAACAATAAAACGCAAACAAAATCAACAAAAGAGAGAGGGAGGGGAGGGTGACACTAGCTCAAACCCTCTCCCATGGCTGAATGTTGAAGAAGACAATGGGAAAAGAGAGAAGATAGAAAAATGACTTTTCATTTCCCTTACGGAACGTTGAAATTATTCATTTTTTGATAATTATGTTATTGTACACATCTTTTTGTTTCTTTTCAAGTGACTCTAAGAGGTTCCCAGGAGTACTTACTAAATAATCAATCATGAAACTTGTAAGTTCAGAGAACTTATTTTTTCTCGTGTTATAAATGCTCTTAATACTTTGATAATTGGAAAATTCCCTACATTTTGGAATAGTCACGCATTCAAAATTTTGCATTTTGAGTGAAAATGAAAGTGACTATGAATTCACATTTATATTAGGTCACATATAGATAATATCTACTAACTTGTATGCGAATTGAAAATATATTTTTCGGTAAGCGTAGCAATCTCTCTCCCAGGGGTCAGTATCAATGACTCGGTTTTTCAATGCCGCTAAAGCAGCGGCATTGAGACTAGATCTACAAATACCGGGAAGAGGAGAGCCACAGGAAGCACAGACTGGTAAAAGTTAAGATGAAGGTGGTTACGATGAAGGCGGCTGTGGTGTGTTTTCTGTTGTTAATCGGCGTCGCAGCGGAAGCGGATCGTAATTTTGCAATTATGTCGGGAGCTATAGAAATCGATCGAAATAAAATGAGGAACAATAAAAGAAAAGGATACTGGAAATTTACGTGGTTCGGTCCGAATGTCGGAACCTACGTCCACGGGGAGAGCCAGCAAATCAATCCACTATAAATCGGAGAATTACAGGATTACAATCACACATGCACTTAAGTGTTTCCCAGCCCTACTTTATACCCGATACCCATGGTATTTAACGACTCACTCAATGGACTCAACTCAGCACAAAACCTCTCAGAGCTCTCTCGTCTCTCACACTCTCTCGAGCTCTTTCTTCTCGCTCTCTCTCGAGCTCTTTTCTGTTTTTTTCTCTTTTTATTTCGATCGATTTCTATAGCTCCCGACATAATTGCAAAATTATGATCCGCTTCCGCTGCGACGTCGATTAACAACAATTGGTATCAGAGCTAAGACTTTGCAATTATGTCTGGAGCAAAAGTAGAAATTGAGAAATTCAACGGGAGGAACAACTTCGGGTTGTGGAGGCGTCAAGATGAAGGCGCTATTAACAACTCAAGGATTAGCCAAGGCATTGGAGGGTAAGGCTCAGTTGCCCGAAACAATGCGAGATGCTGAGAAGGACGAGCTAATGGAGAAGGCCAAGAGTATCATCCTATTGAACTTATCGGATGAAGTGCTAATAGAGGTAGCCGAGGAGGAGGATGCCGCAGCGTTATGGGCTAAACTTCAGGCCCTCTATGTAAAGAAGGGTTTGAACAATCACTTATATATGCTGAAGAGAATGTTCCAGTTTCGATATACTAAAGGTACGTCCATTAGATCCCACCTAGATGAGTTTAATAAACTCATGATGGACTTGAAGAATGTTGGCAAGATTTTAGATGATGAAGAACAAGGCATGATGTTGTTGGCGTCTCTACCTGAGTCATGGGAGCACTTTACTGACTCCTTGTTACAGGGGCGTACTACGATTACCTCGGAGGAGGTAAAATCTACCCTGTTCTCAAAGGAGTGGCAGAGAAAATTGCGTGATGACAGTCTAACGCAAGATGTAGCGCGTGGACTGGTGATTCGAGGTAGAGACCAACATCGGAGGCCCAGCAACAGAAGCCAAAGCAAAAGCAGGTCGAAGTCGCGACATAGAAAATCAAAAGGTCGCATGAAGTGCTTTGAATGTCATGAGGAGGGGCACATAAGGAGATATTGTCCAAAACTAATAAATAAAGGCGGTTGGCAAAATGCCACAAGCAGTGTGGCGAATGTTGCCGAGGAGAGTACCAGTGATGCCGAAGCTGTCCTATGTGTATCTACAAGTTCATCAAGAGACGAATGGGTGCTAGATTCTGGATGTTCCTATCACATGACTCCTCACAAGAACTGGTTCACTACCTACTAGACTGTAGATGGTGGTAGAGTTCTTTTGGGGAATAATGCAGCATGTGAGGTTGTGGGGATAGGAACAGTTCGGATCCGAATGCATGATGGCGTAGAACGAACGTTGATAGACGTAAGGCACATACCAAAGCTCAAGAAGAGCCTTATTTCTTTGGGAACACTCAATGACCTCGGGTGCAAATACACAACTGAAAGTGGAGTGCTGAAGATCTCTCGAGGTGCCCTGACAGTGATGAAAGGGAAGAAGGCGAATTCTCTCTATCATTTACTGGGAGAAACCGTGACCGGAGTTGCTGCAGTTTCATCAGGTGAGTCAGACTCAAATTTGACTCAGTTATGGCATATGCGATTGGGACAAATGAGTGAGGCAGGTATGACGATGCTGAGTGAGAAGGGGTTGCTGAAAGGTCAGAAAACAGGAAAGCTGGACTTGTGTGAGCACTGCATCTTCGGAAAGCAGTGTCGTGTTAAGTTTGGTACAGCTCTACATTCAACCAAGCAACCAGTCGAATACATTCATTCAGATGTTTGGGGACCGTCTCCAGTTCCATCGAAAGGAGGTGCCAGATATATGCTGACATTCATCGACGATTACTCAAGGAAGGTATGGGTGTACTTCCTAAAGCACAAATCCGAGGTATTTGATCAGTTCAAGAATTTTAAGACATTGATTGAGAAGTAGTCAAGTAAACAAATCAAGTGCCTGAGAACTGATAATGGCATGGAGTTATGTGGTAAGGACTTTACTGAGTTCTGCCAAAAGGAAGGGATTGTGAGACACCGCACAGTTCCCGGGACACCACAGCAGAATGGCGTAGCAGAACGGAAGAACATAACTCTACTCGAGTGAGCTCGGTGCATGCTTTTGCATGCAGGATTGGGTAAGGAATTTTGGGCCGAAGCAATTAATATGGCATGTTACCTGGTTAATCGATCTCCATCTTCTGCTATCGAGTGGAAGACTCCTGAAGAAGTATGGTCGAGGAAACCTGTTGATTACTCCGGATTACGAATATTCGGATGTCCTGCGTATGCTCATGCAAGAGATGGTAAGCTTGAGCCGAGGGCGAAAAAGTGCATATTTCTGGGTTATGCACAAGGGGTGAAAGGCTACCGGCTGTGGTGCACTGATCCATCCGGGTTTCTAATCAGTAGAGACGTGATCTTCGACGAGACTGCAATGCTTCAGAAGAGGAGTCTTGAGACTCAACCAGCAGAGCAAACGGATCGTGGTGTCAGAAGTGAGGTGGAGTTTCAAGCGGAGTCTCCAAAGACCTTAGAGGTAACAGAGGAAGAGATTGCGGATGAGGCCACAATTTCTGAAGACAGTGATATTGAACAACCAGTAGAGCCACAACACAACATAGCCACGGGCAGACAAAGAAGGCAAATTAAACCACCGGTACGTTATGGTTATTCTGATATTGCCTATGCATTAACTGTAGGTGATGAGGTGGAGATGGATGAGCCTTCATCCTATTCTGAGGCGATGGCTAGTGCTGAGTTATCACAGTGGCTAGAGGCTATGAGTGAAGAAATAGAATCACTCTATCGGAATCAGACATGGGAGTTGGTCAAAGTACCCAAAAGTCAGAAAATTGTCGGATGCAAATGGGTTTATAAATGGAAAGAGGGCATTCCCGGTGTAGAGGCAGCCAGGTTCAAGGCGAGACTTGTTGCGAGGGGGTATACTCAACGAGAGGGCATCGACTACAATGAAGTGTTCTCTCCTATGGTAAGGCATACCTCTATTCGTATATTACTTGCCTTAGTTCTTGCACGGGATCTTGAGTGGAGCAGCTAGATGTGAAAACGGCATTTCTTCATGGTGAATTGGAGGAACAAATTTACATGAAGCAGCCTGAGGGATTTGCTACTCCAGGTAAGGAAGACCATGTTTGCTTATTGAAGAAATCTTTATATGGACTGAAACAATCTCCTAGACAGTGGTATAAGCGTTTTGATGCTTTCATGACTAGTCAAGATTATTCGAAAAGTCAATTTGATAGTTGTGTTTATTTTAGGAGATTAGAGGATGGATCTTTGATTTATTTGCTATTATATGTTGATGATATGTTGATAGCAGCTAAACATATGTCTGATATTGATGTGTTGAAGCAGCAGTTGAGTGCTGAGTTTGAAATGAAAGAATTAGGTGCTGCTAAGAAAATATTAGGTATGGAAATTTTGCGTGACAAAGCTACAGGAACGTTGCGTTTGTCTTAAAAGAAATACATTGAGAAGATCGTGGCACGTTTCAATATGCAGTCAGCAAAATCTGTAAGTACTCCTTTAGCCGCACATTTCAAACTTTTTGACAAGTTATCACCGCAAACTGAGGAGGAGGAGGAACATATGTCCCGTGTTCCTTATTCTAGTGTAGTGGGTAGTATTATGTATGCCATGGTATGTACTAGACCTGACATTTCACAGGCTGTAAGTGTTGTTAGCCGTTACATGAAGCACCCAGGTAAGTCTCATTAGGAAGCCGTGAAATGGATCCTCGGATATCTAAAGGGGACAGCAGACGTTGGCATTATGTATCGGAGGAACGTCAATGGCAATGAGACCACAGGGTACGTGGATTCGGATCACGCCGGTAACTTAGATGATCGCAGATTGTTAGCAGGGTACGTGTTTATGCTAGCAGGTGGTGCAATAAGTTGGAAAGCGTCTTTACGAGATGATGTTGCATTGTCTTCGACTGAGGCGGAGTACATGGCACTAACCTTTGTTGCAAATGAGTCGATATGGCTAAAGGGTTTGCTCTCGGACCTTGGACTGGAGCAGAAAAGTGTCACCATACACTGTGACAATCAAGGTGCGATATATTTGGCTTACAATCCAATATATCACGAGCGAACAAAACATATCGACATCAGGTACCATTTCATCCGAGATATCATAGCGAAGGGTAAAATTGTTGTGAAGAAAATAGCAACAGCGGAGAACCCAGCAGATATGATGATGAAGCATGTTCCTTCAGCAAAGCTCGAGCTCTATATGAGCTCGATTGGCGTCTGTAGAGTATGAGTGCCCATCGGGGCGTTGGGTGAGCCGAGCATGGAAAATAATCACTATAACTTGATCTCAAACGTCGAGCCAAGGTGGAGAATTGTTATATTGTGTCTCAAGTTTGAGCCCGTTAGATTAATACGTATAAGTCTGGCCAAATAACAAAGTTCAGGGGAGACTTTGTGATGTCTTCGAATTTTGTTCTGGCATTAATCCGATCTCTTCATGCGTATGCATAGAAGGAAGAAGCCAAAGAAAGCTGCATGGGGGTTTTAAATTCTTTTTGCTTTCAAGCATGCAAGCGAGGTCAGAGAAGAGAGATTTTCTTCGGCCGAAAAAGGAAGCCATCCACAATCTTCTGCATTAAATAAAGGACCCACTACCTGCTGCAAATGCATGAAGAAGACTCCTTTACGTTTGCTTCTCTACGAGAACAAGAAATTTGAAGACTGTAGCCCACCTCTTTTCACGGATCAATGGCACACGTTTGCTGACTATTATCCCTCATCTCTTCCGCCTCATTAAATGCGTGCCCATGCACATGCACGATCTGCATGCATGCCTTCAAATATGGTGGGCGTTCGGTGCCGATTGTGGGCTTGTCTTGTGGGCGCCTGCGCTGCATTTAATGAGGCCATTTATTTTCATTTGTTTTGTCTTGTTTTCTGCCCTTCTCCTTATAGAAGGAGAAGACGTCTGAAGATGCCAAGAAAGAGAAAAAAACAGAAAAGAGCTCGAGAGAGAGTGAGAAGAAAGAGCTCGAGAGAGTGTGAGAGATGAGAGAGCTTAGAGAGGTTTTGTGCTGAGTTGAGTCCATTGAGTGAGTCATTAAATACCGTGGGTATCGGGTATAAAGCAGGGCTGGGAAACACTTGAGTGCATGTGTGATTGTAATCCTGTAATTCTCCGATTTATAGTGAATTGATTTGCTGGCTCTCCCCGTGGACGTAGGTTCCGACATTCGGACCGAACCACGAAAATTTCCGGTGTCCTTTTCTTTTATTGTTCCTCGTTTTATTTCGATCGATTTCTATAGCTCCTGACATAATTGCAAAATTACGATCCGCTTCCGCTGCGACGCCGATTAACAACATTTTCTTCCAATGGCCTTGGCCTTGGCCACCTTTACCAAGAGGGACAACTGCGACCCAGCGTGCGGGAACATGAGTGTGCCTTTCCCAGTTGGGCTTGGCGAAAGTTGCGCGCGGAACTCCGACTTCGTCCTCATCTGCAACCACACTTTTTCTCCCCCAAAGTCGAAATTCTGATGTTCGACATATCTGTGGTGAACAGGATGATATCCATTGATATATACATGTCTTACCACTATTATGACCAGAGTGGCAATCTGTTTGATGAATCTTACCCTGACACGTCGTTCACGATGAGTAAAGATGGGCTCTATACATTTTGGACACCCAGAACAAGCTCACAGTCTTTGGCTGCGACACCTCAGCCCTTATCTCGGACATTGCTGGGAATTTCGGGAGTGGATGCTCCTATTGCCGTGAGGACATCAACTTCACAGCCGGCAGCACTTGCTCTGGCCTCGGGTGCTATCAGACGTCAATCCCCAAGAGCCTCAGGACCCTCAATATATCCATGAACAGCACGACGAATTACATGTTAGTTCAGGAATTCAGCTCCTGCGGATCAGCGTTCGTAGTGGACCAGGAGTCATTTCATGTCTCCGATTACAAGCTTCTTATCCTAGCTGATGTACGAGAGCATGTTGACTCAAAGGTTGTCCCGGATTAGGTTGTAAGCCGCGAAAGCACATCCAAAATTTTCATAACTAGAATTAAGGGCACATATAAATGAATGAAGAGATTTGCGCATGTCATTTAAAATCCATCATTATTGATGCGGAACAGCAACAATCCAAAATTCAAGTGCTTTATTATCCTCTGTATCACTGGCTCAATAAAATTATCCCTTAGCCTTAGCATTTTGTAAAGGCTCCTTATGTGAGGATATTCATATGTATTAGGATTAGAGGAGACACTTAATAACCATTTTTAGAATTTTCAGTCAGGTCCTCTCATTATGGATTAGGCTCAACTCCGCATATACTAGCTAGCTTCATATTAGACTAATTACGAAACCTTATGTCTCAATTTATTAAATCAATCCCATAAAACGATTAATTATAATATTAATTAATGTAGTCCATATAAAAAAAAAAACTCTTACATTCTTCTACTTTGGCTATATTAATTGCAATTATATTGTATGCATACACCTTTTATATTGGTCTGGAGATAATTCTTAATAGTCAATCCGATTCCATAAAGTATCAAATGCCAAATCATGACAGTAATTACATGTATACACACAAAACCTTTCATAATTATGAATGCTTTTAGCTCTACAAATATGGATTCAATATAATCGTGTGACAAATGAAAAACATCTCTCATAAAGAGTAATACCTTATATACCGTTGACACCCAAATTTTGTCGACCGTTTGAGTGTCCCTTTTTACCAAATATATGAAAATACAAAAAAAAAACTTGAAAAAGGAGAGAAAAAAAAAAAAAAAAAGGCAATAGATTCGGAGCCCAATCTTCTTTAGCAAATTTCGGGCCTGCCAAAGCCCCGTAGCCAGCCTATTTCTCTTATTTCGTTTGCTTCTATTGGCCCATGCGTCCAACTCACTTTCTTTGAGCCCATGCCTTTTTTTTCCTTTTGTTGTCCTCAATATCCCACCTGAACTTAAAAGAAGAAGGCCTGGCCCATGTCCCAGGCTCCTTCTCTTTCGCATGCACACATTTGTGAGCGAAGAAAACGCGCGCGAGCACCGTGACGCAACAGAGGAACAGCCACGAGCAAGCGTCCGTGACGAAGGATGAGGCGCGGCAACGGTGACCGAAGCATGACCAAGAAGAGCCTTCTAGAATCCTGAGCTGGCAAAGCTAACGGAAAAAGATTCTTCACGGAAGCGAGGGGAGCATGCTCGAGGCTAGCTCATGAAAAGACAACGTTCGGCCATTAGAGCAAAGGAGAGCTAGGTGGAATCAGAGAGAAAGGAGGTCAAGGAAAACCAGGCGAGGGAGGTAGCTAGAGAGATAAACCAGAGAGAATCCGAAAGGGAGAGAGAGCAGGTTTCCGGAGAGGTTGAAAAGAGGCTTCCTGGAGCTCCCTTTGCTCTGGTTTTCTTAATCTGAAACCAGAGAGCGGTTGGCTAGAGGAGCAAAAAGAGATTGGACCGAGAGGAGGAGGTCGGGGAGAAGGTCTGGATAATTTTCTCAAGGTCTGAAGATCCCTTTTCCGATTTGGTCGCTCCTAGACGGCCATAAACTGATTTTTTTCCGAGCACCCGCCATCACATCCGCTCGAGGCCGAACAGAGAAGGCTGTCGGTTGGGACCATTCATGGCTGGAAAGAAGTACTACCGGCGGTCTTCTCGAGCTTCATCGTTGTGGTTGCAACTATCGAGACTCCGTAGCTGCGAACCAGGTAAATCTCTCATTCGTACGCATTGTTCTTCCCTATTCTACTGAGTTTGAGAACACTGAACTAAAACGATGAGATTTCGGACGAATCGTGTAATACCAAAGTCGAGTTCTAGCGTGTAATGATGAGTTGGAGTAAAATATAAGGTTGCTAAGCTGAGAAATCCCTCTGAAACCTAGTAGAGATTTTGTATTGAGGTCGTGCTTCAGCTGTTCGATAAAATGCCTAAGAGAGGGCCGAATGTTAACTTGCGTTTAAACTCAAGATCGATTCGTACTGGTTGCGATATTTTCTCCGTGTTTTTATGTGATTTGATAAAAAATCCTTCTTCGAGTCCAACGTGCATGCTTATCACCAGGCTGGAAAGCTCTTCATCGGAGACCTCCCCCTTGCTGGCGAAGCCAGTGGTTCGAGGCCACCCAACTTAGGCTATTCTTTCCTCATATTAACATATTCACGCCTGTTTGTTTCTTGGGTGGCTGGTTTTAGAAATTTAGGATCGGTATGATTTTATTTCATTAAATTTTGTGGTCGCCAAGTAATCCGCTAGAGACGATGGACGCCAGCCGGAGTAGGCGGCAGGTGGTTGGTGGTGACCCGGTAGGGACGTAGGCTCTGGCGACGACATGACAAGGGTGGATGTTTGTGGCGCTGAGAGCTGATGATCATGGTCCGGTAAGTTGGAGGGTGAAGGAGATGACCGAAGGTTGACGACTTGTGAGGTAGAAGAAGAAAGTGCGGGGAAAAAAGACGAATATAATAATAACACATATAATATATAATATACGATATAATATAATAAAAAATGAAAAATCATTAAAAATTCTAAAAATTCTAAAAACTTAGAAAACTCTTAAAAGACTAATAAAAGATTTTAAATTTAAAAAAAATTAGAAAATTCAGAAGATAAGTAAAAATTTGGAAAATCCAGGAAATAATAAAAATTAGAAAAATCAATAAAAATTTATAAAATTCTAGAAAATCAAAAAGAATTTCCAAAAAAATTGCAAAATCTCTAAAAATTAAAACCTAAAATTGGATAAGCCTTTATGGCTTTACTATAATATTCTTTGTTTTGGATTTCTTTTTCCTTTTAAGAACAATATTAGGTTGTTTGCATGTTTTTTCTTTGTAATTATACTTGGATGTGTGCCTCAATATCTCGGATGTCATTTTCCTTGTTTTAGAATGGTTAGGACGAAGCCTACAATTCTTTGATAGGTTGTCATGACGTTAGCTAGCATTTAATTGAGTTAGGTATCGAAAGGGTATTAGTCTTATGATTAATGTAATCAAGTTCGCAAATCTAGACTTTATGGTTGCGTAAATAGTAAGATATTCTCCCATATATTACTTGCAATCTAGCCGACCAAAAAAGGCTAGTGGTGGCTCTTTAATTGAAATTGATAGAGGGTTAATTACTTAAAATTTAAACGCCCGATGTCGCACGAAATATGAGTTTGATAAAGCCTAAGTCAATGGAAGGGCATCGGCCTAAAGTTGACAATACCTCTAAACCTAAAATTCCCCTCCCTAGTTGGAGGGGTTAGGTCGTGACATGTGTCTTATCCACTTCATTGTTCAATGTTTTCTTATCTTAAGTGTAAAAAAAAAAAAAAAAAAAAAAAACCGATGTGTCATTAGAAAATATTTGTATGGTTCCAATGAACCTCCATATGTCTTATCCTTATAATTAGCCTTTCTTTTTTCATAACAAGACATATCCTTAAGGTTACGCCTCTAGCTTTTATTCAATGTTTACGCAATGCCTTAAGATTTTCATCAATATATAAGATTTTCATCAATATATATTCAACTCAATGGCAATGCATTCGGAATCACTTTACTGAATGCAAAAGAATCGATATATATATCATAATATTACTAAATGTAACAAATACAGATGTAAACTTTATTAAAGTAAAATTGAAACATTTCCTACTAAACAATAGTATCCCATGATACTCCTAAGGCCATTTTAATGACATGTTGTTCAAACACACAAAGGTGAAGACCTTTTAATTAGTGGATCTACAAGCATATCATCTGTGGAAATACACCCTATTGTAATGTCACCATTATAAATCGTTTCCTTTATGGTAAAATTTTTTTACTACCATATGTTTAGACCCCTTGAGACGTTTGTTATTGTTGATGAATAATACTATAGATTCATTGTCTCAATACAACTATATAAGTCTATCCACAAAGTCAAATACACTTAAACTCTCCAATGAGGTTCCGGAGCCTTGAGTAATAGCTGAAAGCATGCTATAAACTCGATTTATGTGGTAAATGATGACAAAGATTTCTATTTCTTGCTTTTCCATGATATTGTACCTTCTACAAACATAAAGATGTGCCCTCTTACCGACTTTATCCTAACAACCAACAAAGTTTGCATTCGAGTACCCTACTAGATATAGGACATGAACATGTCTATAAATCAGCATATAGTTTTTTGCTCTCTTTAGGCCTTAAAACCTTCTTGGAACTAACCTAGTAATCGTATTCTGGATTTAACTAAAATCTACCTAGAAGTCCTATCGCAAAAGTAATGTTTGGTTTAGTGCAAATTTGAGCATATATGAATTTTCAAGTACACTAGCATAAGGACACTGTAACAGATTTAATTCATCACTTTTAATGATAGGAGTAATTCCTAACCTACAATGCTGTATATTGAATCTTTTTAAAATATAATCAACATATGTTCTCCAAGACAAACTCAATATATGACAAGAACAATCCTTACAAATCTATAAGTTGACAACTCTCGCTAGCACTCCCCCTCAAGTTGGTGCATTGATATCACTGATGCTCAACTTGTCAAGTAAGTTGTAGATAAGCTTACTAGAGATAGGCCTTTTTGAGTATATCTGCCAAGTGGTCTTTAGATTTAACAAATGGAAATCAAACTATATCGGCGTCAAAGTTTTGTTTGATGAAATGTGTATCTACCTCAATGTGCTTAGTACGGTCATGTTGGATTGGATTATGAGAAATAAGAATGGCCACCTTATTGTCGCAAAATAAGCTCATCTCGAAATTGAGAAAACAAATCTCAATTAGTAATATCTTAAGCCAAACAAGTTCACAAAGTCCTTTGGTCAGTCTTCTTAACTCAACCTCATCACTAGAAAATGCTACTACCTTCTGCTTCTTGCTCCTCTAAGTGATAAGATTGCCTCCTACGAAGGTGAAATAGCCCATTGTGGACTTCCAGTCAGAAACACTCCCCGCCTAGTCTGCATTTGTATAAACCTCAATATTAACATGGTTATTCGTTCTGAACAAAAGTCCTTTCCCTAGAGCGGATTTCAAGTAACAAAGAATTTGAACTACCACATTCATATGTTTACGACATAAGTGATATCTGGACGAGTATGGGATTAATAGATTAACTTACCCACTAATCTTTCATACCTCTCCTTTTTGGTTGGCACTTGATCAGGATACTCTCCAAGCTTGTGATTTTGAACAATTAGAGTATCGAATGGCTTATAGTCTAGCAATCCCACTTCAGACAATAAATCTAGCACATATTTTATTTGAGAAAGAAATAAGCCATTTTTTGGTTTGGCTATTTCTATCCCTAAGAAATATTTGAGAGCCCCTAGGTTCTTCATTTCAAACTCAGTTGCCTATCTTTTTTGAAGTCTAGAGATCTCTTCCATGTTATCCCATGTGATAATCATGTTATCAACATAGATTATTTAAGCCATTACCTTTCATTGTCAAACAAGAATAGATTTTGATCTGAGTTACTCTAGTAAAAACCATACTTCTACCATACTTCTTCATAGCCAAGCCGAATTGTCCAAACCATGTGCAGGATGATTGTTTTAAACCATACAACGAACGTTGCAACTTACACACAACCTTTGTTTTTTTAGAAAATAGTGTACCCTAATGGAATATCCATATAAATCTCCTCCTCAAGGTTGCCATGGAGAAAGGTGTTCTTTACATCGACCTAGTGCAATGGCCAATCTAAATTTGCAGTACGAGACAACAAGACCCTAATAGTGTTCAATTTCACCACCAGGGAAAAAGTCTCTTAATAGTCTATGCCATATGTTTGTGTATATCCTATTGTCAAAAGTCTCACCTTATATCTTTCAATAGATCTATCCGCCAACACCCATTTACACCCAATCGTCTTTTTTCCATCTAGCAGTGGAACAAGATTCCATGTTTTATTTTTCTTTAGCGCCTCCATTTCTTCTTTTATCAATTGAATCCACTTTGGATCTACTAAGGCTTCTTATATTCCATTAGGAACATGGACTGAAGACATGTTTTATGCAAATACCTTGAGAGGTTATGATAATCTTTAAGCTGATACATGATTTACAATAGGGCATTTTGATCTCCTTCCCTTAAAATCCGATGAGTACCGATTTGGGGGCCTTCCATGATTATGCCTAAAAGGTAAATGATAATTGATAGACATATCCAAGTCATTAAGAGAAGAAGGTGTAGTAGGAGAGCTTACCTCAAGAACATTCTCAGGAGACGGGTCGTTAGGTACTGAAGAGTGACGAGGTTTAACAATCTATGTAGTATCATCACTGTTCCCCTACTCAATATTAACTTTATTCTCCTCACTAACCACTACTTCGCTTTTTTCGCTCATTAGGCTGTCAGGTTGTCCAGTTTCAATTTGTACTAAAGTGTATTCGGGTACTACATAATCCCACCAATTTTGCCTTTCAACTAGTATCTCCCTTTGAAAGGAAGAATTGGATGCTAGTTACAATAAAAAAACTCTTTTAGATTCCACGAAGGTTACGTCCATGGTGACATAGGTACGTTTGGTAACAAGATTGTAACATCAATATTCCTTTTTTGGTGCATCATACCCCAAAAAAACACAACAAATTGCACAAAGGTCAAGCTTAGTACACTGATTTTTATGGAAATTAACAAAAGCAACACATTTGAAAACTCAAGGAGGAATCAACAAAATAGATGGTAGAGTAACATGTTTGGAAACTTAAAATGGAGTCTTGAAATTCAACACTTTTGAAGGCATACAGTTCAATAGATATACTATTGTGACCACAACATTATACTAGTATCTATTTGGTGCATGTGAACTAAACAATAATGCACGAGTAGTTTCTAAGATATGTCTTCTTCTTCTTTTTTCCATTCGACAACTCAATTCTGTTGTGGTGTTTGAGTATAGGAGGTTTCATGAAGAAGACCATGATTCTCGAAATCATTTTGAAATTCCCTACTAACATTCTCTCCACCATGGTTAGAACAAATAATTTGAGTTTTAGCTGAAAATTGCATTTGAATCATAGCATGAAAAGTTTGGAACATACCCAACACATCATCTTTGTGCTTCAGCAAGTATAACCAATTCATTCGGGTACAATCATCAACAAATGTCATAAATCAATGAATTCTGGAAACAATAGTAATTGGAGAGGGTCCCCAAACATCATAATAAATTAACATAAAGGGAATATCACTTTTATGTATACTTATTGAGAAAGGTGCAACATGACTTTTAGCCAAAATGCAAGTTTCACATTTAAAAGTCGAATCCTAAAAGTTGGAAATAGATTAGGAAATAGGTATTTCATATAACTGAATGATGAATGTTCCAAATGACGATGCCATAGCCAAATCTATCTCTCCTTGATACTAGTTGAGTGTTGCATGTTGCTTTCTTTACCGGGACTAAAATAACCCATGTAGCATAACCCCCTTTCTTGGTACCATGCCCATTGATCTCCTTTGTGAGAATATCCTGAGAAAGACAAAAGGTATGATAGATTAGAGCAACACAATTTAGCTCTTAAGTGGCTTGCCCTACATACATCAATTTATTTGAGAAAGACGGAACCAACAAAGTATTGGATAATGAGAAAAAAAGTGAGAGTAACAGCCCCAACTCTTGTAATAGGGTCTATGACCCCATTAGCATTGGCAATACTACTTCATCTTGGTTGGTGATTGTCACAAACCCAATTTCATCTCTAGGGTCATGAGCGACAATGGTTATTTCGTGACGTCTCAAGCTTGTCATCGTCCTGATTCTTTTTATCTTGTTATCATGCATATGTGGAAGCATGAACAAATGAACTCCCTAGACAAACAACAACTAGAAGATTAAGACATACATCACATAGACTATATTGATTTATATTAAAATAGTACTTTTACAAGCCATTTTTCTACGGGCTATTTTTCCTTTTTAAATCATACTACAAGTTTCCGCAAAAACCAAGGGAAACTTTTATCTCCTCTAGTGTGACTGTGGCTTCCAAAACTAACATGATGCTTTCCTACCTACAAATCTAAAAAATAAGGAGTGAGTCTACGACTCAATAAGTAAAAACCCATAATCCTCCGCTAGGATGACAACTCGTCATCAAATTTAGCATAAATAGTATTTGAATTATAATATTGATGGTAGATCGATAATAATATTACTGCTTCACCTCGACTACACATATATACCTTTCGGTGTAACTTCTATGCATGCTTACCTTTAGTTATCCATGAACACACCAAGTCAAGTAATAACAAACAGACCGACATGCATAAAAGGTTCGTTAACATATATCCTGGCTCAACCAGGGCATCTCAGCTCAACTGAGACATCTAGTTTCAAGCTAGGCATCCTATCTCAACTAGAGCATCCCGGTTTAACCGAGGCATCCTGGGGGTTAGCTCACCCGAGGCATTCAGGCTCAACCCAAGCATCTTGGCTCAACCAGGGCATTCCATTCTCACAAACGAGGCATTGCCGCCAACGCTATATGACAACGGTCTTCTTCTTTCATTTAATTATCACATCATGTGTCGCATAAGCTAGTTTATTATCTTCCATCTTAATCCACACATGAGCAAACCATACAAAATGGATCTGCAACATAAAAATGACTACTCATGAGTAAGCACATGACTAAGACTCAACGACATAACATATCGCCCTAGCCAAGGGTTAGGAATTATACTTACCTTTGATGAACCTCAATAAATTATAGGTGGCCTTACCAAGAGAGGGTCGTCCTGTAAGGCGGTGGGCGAGCAAGGCAGGAAAAGAGAGAGAGAGAGAGAGAGAGAGAGAGAGACGTGAGGAGGAGATGGCGTCTAAGAGGAGGAGGAAGGAGAAAGTGAATCGCATGGTGAAAAACAAGGAGGGGTCCTCCTATTTATACTACTTGGTGCCATCATTACCGAGTCAAATGATCCATTCTAAATTTTTCAAGTGCCCTGCCTATGGTCCTTAGGTGGCAAGCCTCTTTATCCAATGATTGCACCTAAAGAATGAGTTCGATGGCTAAAAGATCTCGCTTGGCAATCTAGCTTATAGGCGTCATTGATGGTGGCTTGCTTTTCACCCTTTCATTGGATCATTTGTATCTCGCATTTAATGAGCATTTAATGAAATTGAAGATACTATCAAGATTGCCAACTCAGTGCCTAAACTTCTTAGGTCATTAATGAGAGCTTTAGGTATCGCTTTTCAATTGGGCCACATGTGCGCCATCCTTTTCTTGCCCATCAAGGATATTTTTAACTTCATCATAGCTTTTGCAAAGTCAAAGGACACATCACTCCCTTTATTTAATGACGATGTTCTAGAGTTTTATTTATTTTGTCATTTTCTTCCTCAAGAAGGTAGTTTGGAGAATTCCATCATCTAAGTTGATTCCAGGCCATAAAAGGGATCATTAGGTACACCTCGAAAAACCAAATCACATACACCCAACATTCGGTCATTGTACCCCACACTAGGCCAAAACGTTCCCTTGGACAGTCGATTGGCCTAAATGGTGGTCCATTGATCCTTCAATTGGTTAAGGCCAATTTTAAGGCTATCCATGGCCTAGCACTAAGCCAAGGCACTCATGGACCTTAGAGTTAGTGACAGAATAGCTGGGTCTATCCCTGAGCTCATTCCGATCGGTACTAGATCCATCTGTATGGTTCATGATCAGTGCATTTTCGATCCACGATCAAACATCACCAATTCAAGATTCATTTCTAATCACTAAGAATTAATTAGGGAATGATGTATTTTTGGTCAGAAGACAATCGCATTTGATCAAGTTGGATCGTCCGTGTATCGGTGCATAGTCAGATGGAATCACCCGCGGTTGGGCACTATAACCTGTCAAATCAACCCATGACCATCTGCCGATCCCAAATCATCTCATGACCAATCCTCATGATCAAAATGTCATCTTGAGAGCTGATGATCCAATCCCATTGGTATGGTCAATACACAACTCATGGTCGATAGCTCAACCAATTCATGGTCGGTCGGTCGGTTGGCTTGTTGGTCGATCGGACCATGACCGATCCTTGATTCCTGACCGATCAAATCAATTGATCCCATGGCCAATGGCCCATGGTCAATCCATTCATGACCTTTATGGCCAATCCTTATAGGGTCGGAATTGAAGATAATCTTGACAAATTCATTTGAATCGAATGTCATGTGGTCAGTTGCTCCTGAGTCAACAATCCAACCATTGTAAGTATCTTGATTATAACTAAGCAATGCATAACCACGATTACCTTGATTATTAAGAGTAGTTAAAATACTTGACGATTCCACATGTGGAATCAAAGATAAGTGAGGTTCTACATTCATCAAAGGAGCTCATCCCAACCCACTATTAGCATCTTTTTGTGCCTTGAGCTCTTTCCACCATTCTGGGTATCTATGTAACTTAAAGCAAGTTTCACAAGTATGCTTCATGTTTCCACAGTGTGTAAAGCCTCCTTCCGATTGTGCCTTAGCCTTTGAGGTTGTATTCATCTTTCCATCTCCTAGAGAGGAAGAACCGGTTTTGAAATTTGGAGCATCGATGGTCATTAAGGTTCCATCTTGACTCCTTTGGAGGCCATGGCACTAGCATGTATAAACTTCGTGCTTGACACCAGAACTACTTGTCTTACATCCTCCCTTCGGACATGAGCATAGGCTTGTTCAATCATAGGGAATGGTCGAATCTAAAGCACATATGCCTGTATCTTATCCAGATGATCATCCAACCCATCAAGAAAAGCATAGACTCTACATAGACTCTATCTTCCAGTATGACCGAGTTATACCTTTCTATGTCGTGGGACATTTCATTGGGTTAAGGATATGGAAATCAATTTCTCTCCATAAACCTTGAAGACTATTATAATATGCTTCAATTGGCCCCCCAGTTTATCTCATTCTAGTCACATCTCTTTTTAGATCATACACTTGAGAGGTGTCAATTCCATCAAAAAAGTTGTACAAATCAAATCTCTTACCATTTTTGCTGTGGGAAAATGAATAAAATTACTTATCAAGGTTGGGTCCATGAAATTAATCGACCATCTCTTCACAATTGCATTTTTAGTTCTCCATCTCCTAAAGGTTGGATCCATCGGTTGAGGCTATGGCAAGTCCCAAATGATATATCCAAACTTGTTTTTATTGAAGATATACAACTCAAAAACTTGGGACCATAAGGCATAGTTAGTGCCATCCAACTTAATGCCAATATGTGTAGCAGAAAAATCGCTATTTGACGCATGGATTTAAGTCTAATTCTAGGTCAAAACTTGTGTCATTCGGGTCATTAAATCCTTAAGGATGGCAGTTGTGGAAGGACTCTCGCCTCGTTGTTGATGCGGCACTCAATTGTTTCTAACATAGTTTTTGATCAGGTCTATTTCCTCCATGTTATAATTTAGGTTTGATCATAGCAAAAATCCCTAGGATCTCTACTCTGATACCATGATGAACATAGATGTTTTCTCTCTCCAATATCTTTTCTAAATGAGTACAAAATATATATAGTTGTATAGAGAAAAAAAACTACAAAAAAAAAAAAAAACTATTCTAGGCTATGCATTATCTTAGGTTAAGAATCTTGTTGATTCTAAAAATAAAGATATTATGCAATATATACTTAGCAACTAATCAACCCTATAACTTTTCCAATTAAAATTGACAACTTGTGTCAACAGTTTTCAGATCTTTGCTATCAATTAAATTTTGGTGTTGCATCTTTATGTCCTCATGTTTTATTATCAATTAAATTCTAGCAAAGCTTGTATACTTTCAGTTTCGTTTGAACTGAAATTATCAGTTTCCTTGTGTTCCTATGATATTTCATAGTTAAAGGCATCATAGAATCTATCTACTCTCATAAAAAACCAAAGAATAACTTCTAGTGAAATGTCTATTATCCTGGAAGGAATTCCGGTGAAATAGTTTCACAAAGTGTTTGTCAATCCTCTTAAGCTAATCTATGGGATTTTGTGGATCATCACAAGATGATGAAGTACAATTATAGCGGCACCCCAAAAAAGATGACATGTCCTTTGCAATGCCATGGATATGCATTCCTATGTTTATGTCAATAAGCTCTTGTCAAATAAGATCGTTGTATATTCAATTATACTACTTCTATAACTTTTAAGTTGTATGAATCTTGAAAAACTGAAAATGATGAATTCATATTGTACAGGTGTATGGCTATGCTAGAATAATTAATGATTATCTCTGTAGAGAATTATTATTTTTCTCTCCGTGGACTATTACTTTCTAAAAGGAGTCCCTCTTTACATCTTGGATTATGGATATAATGACTTTCAAGGGTTTAAAAAAAGTAGGCCTCTTCTATTAATATTAGAAAATATAGTACACTCATCGTGTAAACTCGATATGCACTCATAACCATATTTATAGCCATATAAAGATGTATTAAAATAATCAAAAGAAAATAATCTTGCAATAATTTCGAGATTTTTCTAATAACACATGAAAGTATTTGGTTAAATAAGATTAGCATCCATGAGTACATTTGCAACTGTGGTTCCAAACAAACATAAAAGGTAGTCAACTTGGAATTGAGCGTTAAATATTCTAATTATGAATATCAATTAAGGGGAAACGTAAAAAGTAGTTGGTTTGTTGTAAGAGTTATAATTGCAACACATATGATAATGCTAATTTTCATAATCGAATATACTTGACTTATATGTTTTTTTTTTTTAATGTGCCAATAGATGATTAGAGATTATTTTATGGCTTAATAAGATGGTGTAACTATTATTGACACTTAAATTTAGCAGACCATTAGAAAATTAAAGATTGACTCAGCCCTATCAAAAAGAATTTTCATTAGATTACACAGCATGAAAGCATTTGGATAATTTACATCAATATTACTAAATTTTACTAATTTTATAATAAAAATAATAAAAGAATAACAAAATAGCAAAATAATAATTAAAAAATAATTAATATAAAAAGGAGCCAAACTGGGCCGGCCTGGCCCCTCCTTCCTCCTGTCCTGCTATTCACGCACGGGATAGAGAACAGCACGTTCAAAGGACCGGGGACGGCGAAAGCGACTGCCAGTTAAAAGGGAAGAACGGGCGGCCAAGTGATAGGTCAAGCTATAAATTCAAGGAGGAGCTCAAGGCCGCAGATCTGTCCAAGGCAGAGAACAGAACGGCGGCAGAGCAGACAGTAAGGAGAGGAACGCTGGTGTAGGCCTAGGACCGGCCGACGCAAGAGAGACCGGAGGGCGAAGGGCCTCCGCCAATTGGACCATTCAGCGAGCCGAACTATGGCGGAGAACAATAAAAGAGGAAGAGGGAGAGAGAGAGAGAGAATTGAGCGCACTACTAAGAGAAAACGAGGAGGCCGCGAGAGAAATTGTGACAGAGAGACCGAGAGAAGAGGGGAAAAAAAAAGTCGGGCACGGCTGAGCGTTGTTCAGCCCCCCTTCGACGCGAACGGACAGCCCCTAATTGATCCCACCGAGCCCGCGGCTTTCCCCTTTCTCACGGTGTTCAATTTCCGTTGAGTGAATCTGTCGGTTCGATCCGCCGTCTTCCCGAGGATCTCGGGTTGGCGACACGGAGACAACTAGCTATAGCTAGATTTGTGTCGAGGCCGTCGTCGCCAAGCCTGGTAGGGACCCCGCGGTTAAATGCTCATTCCCTTGAATCCTCTTTGCTCCGCCTTATTTTGGTTGAAGGGGAGGCTGCGGCACGGCTTCCCTGGTTGATGCGTGTTTTACTTCTAACTTGTTGGCGTTGAGCCTTTCCTGGTGGTTGTCTTTGAGTTTGGATCCGAATCCGTGATCTAAGAATGGGTAATGCCTTCTTCTCGATGTGTGCCCACCACATTCGAGGGAACGCCCGAACTAAAACCGGTCGTTCTAGTCTCGGATTCCGAATTGTTCCGAGGATCTGCAGATGTGTTTTATCCTGTACAACATTTTTAGTGATGGCCGAATACATTTCTATAGCCAGATTTCATCTCTACAAAGTCCGAACAGGCCCAGATTTTCGGCCATCGTTTTGCCTCGTGCTCAGCTATTTCCTGTGATTGTTCCTGGGGTTTATTGTGTGGCTGCGAGCGCGAGCCCCAAGTGATCGTGGGTAGAAACTGATAGTTGTCCGGAGGTTGGAAGTCATTTCCCGGTTTGGTTTGGGGAGTCTTCGGTCATGAGCGCTCAATGGTGGAATCTGTATATGCGATTTACTGATGAATTAGTCTAATGAGCTTTAATTGTTGAGCTCCTCATGCGGTCATCTTGCATTTTGGTGTGTTATGTCTGGGTTTGTCCTGGGTAGGGGAATAGGGAGGACACGTTGAAGGGCTTAGGGAAATAGAGGAGAAAACGAAAAAATAGGAAGTGGGCTTGAGCTTAGTGTTGGTAAATCTGGGTTGGGCCTAGGTTAATTGAATTTGGACTCGGTTCAGGTCGTGAACACATTGGGCTTCAATCATTGAGTCCACTTCTTTTAATCTAGTTGGTACCACCAGCCCCATTTTTTTTTTTTATTCTTTTTAAAGTTAGGGAAAAGCTTAAATATTAGTTTTTGAAAAGTTTTTTCTGTTAAAATGTGTGGAAATCCTTGAAAAAAATTACGTTCATGATTGGTATAAGATAGGCACCGAGAGGCACTAGCTGATTGAGTGTTTAAATAAGCAGGATCATTTCTTTGAATGGCCAGCTTGTACGAGAAACCAATAAGAAATTGCCACATCATTTACTATTAAATTTTAGTATGATTTATCAATACATGTAACATTACTTGTCTAGAAATAGTATTATCAAGAAATTCTAGACGATGTAAAATGAACAATAGGAATTGTCATAATTTCGAGTGAAGCTTACTCTATGGTGTTTTTCAGACCTCTTGAGCCAAATTGTTCACAAGTTTGAAGCTTTCTTGTTGCTTGTTGATCTCAAGAAATTATAATTTATTTGTTGTATATGTTTGATTGTACTATGATATAGGATTATCCTAGTTATATTCTCGCTACATCGTGGTGAGCCGATGGTAATGGGTTCACTAAAATTAGTAGCAGCTTAAATGGAACATTATGTTACGTGTGTGGAACTCTAATGATAACACTTAGTGGGAGTTAATTACCAGAATAGGTTTCCATTTCCTTCCATTTTGCCTATCGAATAATACTATAACAGTAACACTATTATGATGTACAATCATATATCTTATTTGCATTAGTATCCTTGTTGTCAAGATACATAATTGCAAGATGCGAAAAGCTATATCGGAAAAAATATAGATTTATTGAAGCATATGCAACTAGTGTAAATAACATTTTACAAGAATGACTACACATACCATTGATTTGAAAGATTGGTAGTTATAATCTATGTAACATTGATACAGACAAGCAAAACGTGACAGGACATGCTGATATGTCATTTCTCATAAAAATAGAAAATTCTGACATGTTGTGACACATTGTATATTAAATGAATATTTACATGTGTACATAAAAAATTATCATTTTTTGGATTATTTCAATCAAATTAATATGATTCAAATTCATAAATAAATAATAAATAAATAACCTAGAATAAATTTACACTAATAACATTAATGAATCTATTCATAAGAAATTGGAAAGACATATTTTATTGAAAATGCATACCCATATTTGGGGACATGTTTCTAACTTTAACAAAAGTGGAGACTAGAGTTAACTTATTTAAATAAATCTATGATTTTATACGGTGACTAGAATTTATCATTATTCAACATTTAGTCCTTTTTATTTCCCAAAATCACTTTTTAGCGCCACCATTTATTTCACCCTCCCGTTTCTTCCTAGCATCACCTGTCACTTCCTTTCTTGAAATCACCCTCTACCCTCCCCTCCCTCCAGAAAAGAAAAGAAAATGGAAAAAAATCCCGCCAAGTGGAACGGGCAACCTCATTTATTTATTTTTTTCCTGCTCCTCTTCCTAAAACTTAAAGAGGAGCCTTGGAAACCCAAACCCTAGCCGCCACCTCCTCCTCCTCCTCCTCCTCCTCCTCCTAGGCTCCTCCTCCTTGCACAGCATCCCCATTTTTTTTTTCTGCTCTTCCTTGCAAACCTAGACCCTACCCGCCTCCTCCTCCTCCTAGGCTTTTCCTCCTTGCATGGCATCCCCATTTTTATTTTTATTTTTTGCTTTTCTTCCTAAAACTAAAAGAGCAACCTTGGAAACCCAAAAACTTGGCTGCCTCCTCTTTCTCCTCCTCCTTGCATGATCCTCTTCCTCTTGATCTCTATTCTCTCTTGGTCGCCTCATTGCAGTACTCGCCACATTGCCTCTGACCCTCCCTCCTTTGTAGTCGTAGACTTGCCTTCGGCCCTCCATCACAGCATTGTAGTCGTAGCCCTCTCGTTCGCCTCGGTCCTTGCTCTTCCTTTGACCCTCCCTTGCAAACGCGGCCTTGCCGTCACTCATGACCTCACCTTTGCTTCCTCGCCCTCGCCTCCACCCTTTATCGCTTTTTTCAACAATTCTCTCTCCCTTCGCACTTGTAGACCTACCCCAAAAACCCGTCATGCCTCTCGCAATTCCAGACACACGTGTCGGGAAAAGTTGACAACGTGTTGGATTTTTCGACACGTGCTAACCGCGTGTTGAAGGGTGTCAAAGATGTGTTGGGGTGTCCAACATGACGTGGAAGCTCCCGCAATGTGTCCGTACTTCATAGGTTATAATATTCGAATCAAAGATAAATGAGACTGCTTTGTGAAATTTCTTTTACAGTGACGATGTCTCATCTATTTTTCCAAAAAGGTATAGTGAATTATACTTGCTAGATGATGTCCTATGTGATTGCTGGATAATTAAATGAAGGCATACTTTGTGTTGGGTCTCATGCATTCCGGAATAAATCGACTAGAAGAATGAATGATGCCACATTATTTTGTGATCTGGTTTGTCATAAAAAAATTTGTCAACATGGTTATAAACAATTTAAATTTTTCAGAAAAACGGTAACTTTAACATTATATGAGAACACAAGTCAATTATTTAAATTCTGACACTCTCTAAATTTTCTCTTGTTTGTTACCTATTATTCTCGTGTTCTGTCGATTTTTCCACTCATTAATTATCTATTTGGAAATTGCTCAAAAAATTATCTATTTGGAAAATAAGCACGTGTCAATTATTTATAAAATTGCTTGTGTAGAGAAAACTCTGTAGTTGTAGTGTTCTTATTGGATTTTTATTGTGAGCACACAATGAAAGAAAAGACACGTAAGCCGTTGCGCTAAATAGACATATGAAATCCTGTTAACGAGTTCTTATTTGCAAAGGTGAAGTATACCGTATGGAAAAGGATTTGACTTATAAATATTAATCGCACCTATGATGGCAAAAGTTAGCGATTAAAATTATCAATATACATCTTTTTCGGCTCGATTACTTACTGAATTTTAAGTGTGATCCCTTCTTAATATGTGAAAGTTTATATAACTCTATCGCATGCTAGTACGATCTAAATCTCTAAATTGTTAATAAATATTTTGTGTAGTAATTAAGATCACTTATAGGAGAAAACCCATCTTAGGCAATGAATAGGGCAACAATTAAACTTTAATTTTGATTGTGTTGTCTTAGATTAAATGGTAATTGACTTGCCATTATAACCCCAAAAATTTGTTGAGCGTAGTTCAAAATTAGATATTTGCTCCTTTTTTTTTTTTCAATACAAAGACTTTGGACTATACAAATTACAAAAATATTATGAATATACATAATTCACCCATTCAAATGTATCTAGTAAAGCTATATCTATGAGGAGGCTAATGAGATTATTCTGAATATAAGATGCCGTGATGGAATCTATTATATATAAATTGAACATTTAATCATTCAATTAATAATTTGAGGTTCTAAAAGCAAATGAGACGACTAAGATGAAAGCTGTCTAACAGATAATTTTGATCATTGAATCTTCTTTCGGGCAGTCATTTTTTATATTATTCATTGCGCATCTCTATCGACAGACAAAAGTAACGTGTTTCACGGATGGAAAACTTCCTTTTTATCAATTAATATTTGAGGAGGCCTTTGCCTTTCCAGTTGGCCTGACCCTGCAACCAAACATTAACAGCATGCTTCACATAAAGATGAGTTCAGTGGATCTCCAACGTTGATTTATGCGGGCTCCACAGGAGTCTGTCGTAATTAACAGCTGAAATTTATTGGGATTTTGTGCATCCGGTTCATGCAAGTGTGGCCTGGATGCGAACTAAAACCCCCGGGCCGAACGCCTGGCGAGGTGACCACATGATGTCTTGTACCGGAGGACTTGGTGATGGTGACGGCTCACGAGACTTACAAGTCGTCTTGAAGTCTTTCGAAGGATACCACAAGATGCGAGAGAATAAATAAAGAGGAGATTGCAGGTAACTCTGGGAACCATTATTTTCTAAAAGATGTTACTTTTATACATCATAAATTATAGAGATAATGACGTTCTATTATTTGAAAAGGTAATCCCCTTCTATGTGTATTAACAATTATTGGGTGCTTTTCAGGGGAAGAACTTTGCTGATGATATGCAGTAACTGTGCAATAATCTCAACAATTTTCTGATGGTATGCAGTATTGTTTGATAACATGTACCCATAATCATAGTTAGGGTCATACAAAGATGTATTAAAGTTATCAAAAATAGAATTGTGCAATAATCTCAAGAATTTTCTGATGACATGCAGTGTTGTTTGATTATATGAGATAAACATCCAAAAGTACATTTCTAATAGTTATTCCAAACAAGTGGAAAAGTATGAAAAAGGGACTTGGTTGATGGTTATTAAAGTTTAGTTAAATGCATCATTAATTAATAGAAAGATTAATAGTCCCAGACTTGATCAAGTCTTTAAAAGACTCAAAGAAGAAATAGGGGGAAAAACCCTTGAGGGATGGAAATTCCTACTATCTTCCATATACCCGCTCACCCAAGAGGAAAATGTAAGAATATGGATGGGAAGAATTGGAGAGAAAAGTTTTCTGTATTCTCTGTATATCACTGAATGTACAATGTAATGTTTATATTACAATACATGTATAATGAAAAAGGCAACAAAATAATGTACAGACTAGATTTGATATAAATTGATCTTCGATTTGATCTTGATTGATCTGAGGAATATTTAATATGATCGAAGATATCTTGCGTATCTTCCAACACTCCCCCTCAAGCTGGTGGCTTGTAGATATCCAAGACGCCAAGCTTGCTTAAGAGATACGCATGCTGTCCTTGACATGAGGTTTGGTGAACACATCTGCAGGCTGTTCTTCTGTTCCTATCCCCCGTGTTTCGATTATACCTTCCTGTATCTTTTCTCGAGTGAAATGGCAGTCCACTTCTATGTGTTTTGTTCTCTCATGCACAATGGGATTTGATGCTAGTTTAAGAGCTGCATCATTGTCACAAAACAATCTGGTTGGTCCCTCAACTTGTACTCCAAGGTCCCGAAGTAATCCCAGTAGCCATACTATCTCACATGTTGTTTTCGCCATAGCTCGGTATTCTGCTTCTGCTGAGGATAAAGAGACTGTCGGCTGCTTCTTGGTTTTCCATGAAAGTAGAGAATCTCCCAACTTAATGCGAAACCGGTTATGGATCTCTGCTCATCGGACAAGTGGCATAATCGCATCACAAGATCTGCCTGTCATTTTCATATCACATTTCCTGGAAAGAAGAATCCCGAGTCCAGGACATTTCTTCAAGTACTTCACAACTTTCAGTGTAGCGTTCATGTGAGACTGCTTTGGCTTGTGCATGAATTGGCTGAGTGTCTGTACAGCATAACTAATGTCTGGCCTGGTCATAGTCAAATATATGAGTTTCCCGACAAGCTTTTGATAACTCAATGGATCTTTGAGCATTGGATCTGCTTGTTGAGACACTTCAGCATCATAATCTGCCGTAGTCAATTTAACATTTTGCTCGATTGGAATCACGCCTGGCCTACATCCCGATAAACGCTTACGATATGATTTCCAATGCAAATTTTCTCTGGCTGAGAGATATTCCTTGACCTGATCGTGCAATTTCTATTCCAAGGAAATATTTGGGTGTACCCAAATCTTTTATGTGAAAGGTAGAATGCAAGTATTCATTGAAAACTTGGATAGCCACTTCATCGTTTCCCATAATAAGTATATCATCTACATATATCATTAAGTATATAGATGACGTACCTTTAGTCCATGTAAAAACGACATAGTCAAATCTGGATTGTTGGAATCCTGCAGCTATCAAAGACTCAGCAAATTTGGCATACCATTGTCTGGAGGCCTGCTTGAGTCCATACAGGGATTTGCGGAGACGACATACTCTATTCTCCCCCTGTCTCTGTAAACCCTGTGGAATGTCCATATAAATCTCTTCGTCTAAATCTCCATGTAAGAAGGCATTGTGCACATCCATCTGGTGCAACGGCCAATCCTGAAAGGCTGCTACTAAGAGAAATGAGCGTACCGTAACATCTTTAGCAACGGGAGAGAAGGTTTCATGGTAGTCAAAACCTTCCTGTTGCGTGAAACCTTTGGCCAATAATCGAGCCTTGTACCTTTCAATTGATCCATCTGCTCGATATTTGATCTTGTACACCCATTTGCATCCAATCGCCTTCCGGTTTGGGGGTAGAGAGACGAGTTCCCATGTCTGATTATCCACTAAGGCCTGCAATTCTGCTTTCATAGCTTGCTGCCATCTCGGATCAGTGCTCGCCTCATCATAATTGGATGGTTCTCGCTCCTCAGAAATGCGAGAGATGCAACAACGATGCTCCGCCGACAGCCGATCAAATGAAACATAAGAGGAGATGGGAAAAAGAATACCTGGGGAGTTTCTGACTCCACACACATAGTCTTTCGTCCAAGTTGGTGGACGCGTGACTCGCCGGGAACGCCTTGGTGGGGTATTTGCAGGCAATAATGAACCCGAGCCAGTATCAACAAGAGTGGATGAATGATCCGTGCCAGTATTAGTAGAGGCAGAGTCAAGCACAACTTCATCATTTGAGATGTGGTTCGTGGGTTCCAGCGGAGGCGTCGAGTCCATGGCTGATGCAAAGGAGTCCCTGCTATATGTTGATGCAGGAAATAGAACATACCCTGAATCATTTGCAGTTTCTTCAATTTGAGGTGAAGAGTGATGTCCTCGGTTATCTGTATTTGGTTCTTGTGTAGCGAAAGGAAAGATATCCTCCTAGAATGAAACATCCCTACTAACAAAGAATTCTCCTGTAGATGAATCATAAATCCTGTACCCCTTTTGTAAAGTGGGATATCCCATGAATGTGCAACGGCGAGCACGAGGACTCATAACATTGACAGCCAAAAATCTTCAAATGACTCATATTTGGCTTTCTCCCAAAGAGCAATTCAAAGGGACTTCGACCACCGAGAATCTTGGTCGGCATTCTATTGATTAAATAAGCTGCAGTTAAGACACAATCTCCCCAAAAATTATCAGGGATGGAAGCTTGAAACTTTAAGGCACGAGCAACTTCCAATAAGTGACGATGTTTCCTTTCCACTACCCCATTTTGCTGCGGGGTATACGTGCAGGAACTCTCATGTAAAATCCCTTGAGATGAAAGTAAACCAGTACACTCATGGTTAAGGAATTCCTTCCCATTGTCTGTTCGTATTCGGTGGATTGTCTTGCCAAATTGAGTTTTCGATAAAGATAGGAAAGTCCTTAAATGGGATATGACTTGACCCTTAGATTGCATGAGAAAAATCCATGTGGCCCTTGAGTGGTCATCCACAATGGTGAGGAAAAAACGGGACCCATCATGATTCTGTGTATGGTAAGGACCCCAGACATCAATATGAAGTAAGGAAAACGAATCACCTGCACGGTTTGTGCTTAATGGAAAAGGAATACGAGACTGTTTGGCAAGTGGACAGATATGACATTGCGGATAAGGAAATAAGGAACTATGACCCATTCTAGAATGCAAAAGGAATTGTTTATCATTGGTAGTCAAATTACACAATGATTGTTTATTACAATGAAACTTATCAAGATTTGCTGAATTCTTCCAAAAATATAGGCCTTCAGACAGATTAACCTAGCCCATCAGTGTCCCAGTCGAAAGGGCCTGAAAGAGATAGCTATCAGCAATGAAGGAAACCTTACAAGAATTTTCCTCACAGGCTCTAGACACGGAAATAAGGTTAAATTGAAACTCTGGGACATAGAGGACTTTTGTTAGAGTGAGCTGAGAGCTAAGATTGACTGTCCCTGTCGTGGATACACGAGCAACATTTCCATTCGGCAATTGCACAATAATAGGACTATCCAGTTCCTCATTAACAACAGTAAATAGCTTCTTATCACAGGCAATATGATCACTAGCTCCAGAATCAACAATCCAAGTATTCCTCGATATGGTATTTATTAGGCAATGAGAAATACCTGTAAAGCTGCTCCCCCTTTTTGGAATATCCAATTTTTGCAGTGTATGCATCAATTGCTGATACTCAGCATGTGAGATAGATTGATCAGTTGATCCTGTGGGTTGATAAGCTGCTGCTACTGATACTTCCTTCTTTTTTTCTCCCGGTCGGCCATGCAATTTCCAACAACTGTCAATTGTGTGATGGGGCCGTTTGCAATAGTCGCAAAATAGCTTGCCTTTATTTTTAAAATTCGACCCATAACTTGGCCCATAACTTGGCCCATAACTCGGTCCATGGTTCGGCCCGAGATTCTTCGAAATATGGGGGCCGTTGGATCTGCTTGATCCGGAATCATCCACGCCGTCCAGATTGTTCGTGTAGCGCGGCCCTTTAGAGCCGTCAGATCGCTGCGTGCGATCTGGACCATCGATCGCCGAACCTTTAAAAGGCTTTTGTTCGGTGAACCCTAGCGACGGATTCCGCCTCCTTTCTAGGGTTTTCATTCCTCCTCTCTCGATTCTGGCTGCGAGAGCCAAACCCTCCGTCGCTTTGCTCTCCGTCGAGGTGAGTCTTTGGCTCTCCTCCTGCACCGCAAGTTGGAAAATTCGTCCAATCGGCGGCGGAGGCTCCATGGCCAGAATCTGCGACCTGAAAGTAAGGTAAGAGTCATTGAGTATTAGCAAAAAACGCGTTGCTTTCTCTCGGTCCTTGATCCCCTTGTACTGTTGGAGGGTCTCTTCGGGTCCGATGAGCTTTTCTTCGGCAGCCTCTAGCTCGTTCCAGAGAGCTGAAAGCCTGTTGAAGCAGGCCGTCACGGTCATGTTTCCTTGCTTCATTCGGAGAGAGCTTGATGCGGCGAGAAAATCCTTGCCCGATCCAATTTCCCGTACATCTCTTTTATACTATCCCAAAAAAATTTTGAGTCCCTCGTCGGAGGCAATCCGGCGGCTATTTCTGGGCTGATGCAATTTCCTATCCATGTCCTAACAAGCTGGTTGCATTTTTTCCATTGTTGCCCTAATTTTTCATCGGTTGGAACGGGAACTGTTCCGTTGATGAACCCTTCTTTGTCTTTTGTGATAAGGGCTCGGCGGAATTCCCGCGCCCAACTCGAATAGTTCTCGGGTCCTGTGAGATGGTTGCTGATGAGCTTCAACTCGAGTCCGTCGGCTGTGGAAACATAGAGCGCGTCGCCGGGTTCGAGCCGACCCATGGCGGCTGCGAAAGGAAAAGGAAATCCTGTTGGAAATCCTGTTGGGAACCCTATGCTATTTGTTGTTTGTCCCGAATTGAAAAAAGCCGCATTCGAATTTGTTGAACCGCCCGTCTACTCTGAGTCGATGGCTGAGCCTGCCCCAGCGCTGGTTGGTAGGCCTCCATCGACCTGCACGCTCTGGTAGCCTGGCTGTGATGTATCTGGATTCGATCCATGAATCCATGGGTATGGCATCCAATGATAAGGATAGCCCGAGAAATTGAACTCGGATTGAGGCGAGCCGGAAAATGTTGCCAGGGCGTGTGATGAGCGTGAATTTGCCCTTGAATAGGCTGATGTTCAGCCAAAGAAGTGACAATCGTTGATTCTGGATTGGGGGAAGCAGGAGGTGTCGAGGTAGGTATTTGTGTGTTTGCCATGATGAGAAGGAGGTTTTAAAGAAAATTCGAAGCTGTTCTGTTTTGCAGGTTGAGCAAGGTACGAAGGCTAAAAAAATGAATTCCTACCGGAGGCTGCTTTGTTTTGCAAGTGTTGCAACAACAAAGACAGAAAAGAACCGGAGGCAATTCGAAGAAGGTTGCGGAAGCAATACCAAGATCAGAAGACGCTCTGATACCATGTAAGAATATGGATGGGAAGAATTGGAGAGAAAAGTTTTCTGTATTCTCTGTATATCACTGAATGTACAATGTAATGTTTATATTACAATACATGTATAATGAAAAAGGCAACAAAATAATGTACAGACTAGATTTGATATAAATTGATCTTCGATTTGATCTTGATTGATCTGAGGAATATTTAATATGATCTGAAGATATCTTGCGTATCTTCCAACAGAAAAGCTTAGGTGGGATCTTGGGGTACGAGCATTCGAGAACTGGGATGTTAAAATATAAAAAAGGGACTTAGTTTATGGTTATTAAAGTATAGTTAAATACATCATTAATTAATGGAAAGATCAATAGTCCAGTCCTAGGACAATGCAAAGCGTAACTTTATTAGTATTGTATTATAGGATCTCAAATAGGATCTCTCTCCCATTTTTTTTTTTTTTTTTTTTTGGGGTCGTAGAATCTCCTACCCTTTAACAACCTATATTACAAGGAAAAGTAAAATGTTATTTCAATCTCACGATAACTTTCTTCTCTAGCAAAAAACATTTAAGAAACACATTTCTTTACCGACAAAACTTTTTCATGCACCTAAGACCATTGGATTGAATTCATCATACTTGTTGATCGTGTAAGTTGCACAAGTGAATCCTACATAATCAATTGTTGCAATTGCATTGGATCGATGGACCAGTCAAGAGATTATTTATGTACTACAATGCTTTAATTAAAATTGCCTCTATTTAAAGGTTACAAGGCAAGGGACCTATGAGTTAGTGCTTTTGTATGCAATATTTCAGTGTTAAGTGATTAATAGAATTAGGATTGCCTATATGATGGAATACTATCTCTTCTCCTAGAATTTTCCTTTCAATATCATGGATCTTTTAACTTTACTAATATGATGTAACAAGTCAATTACAATATTCAAGTGATTTGAATTTTTTATCAACTTGTGTTTGAGTTTTGAAAAATCAATGCCACTTTGTTATGGGAAAGGATTTGATTTCTAAATACTAATAGCCCATATACAATAAAAAAAAAAATATTAAAAATTTAGTAACATATGTTCTTTTGGCTTACCTAACAAGTTTCACTTTCTTAATATAGAAAACTAATTGTAATGCATGAAGGTGCAATCTAAACCTGTAAACTATTGACGATACTCTATATAGTAGTTAAAGATTGCTTACAGGGGAAGACCCTATATAGGCAGTAAACAGAATATTTTAATTTTCATTAAAATCATCTTATTTTAAATGGTAATCGACTTGCTATTACAACTCCGAAAGTCTTGATATGTGGTCCGAAACAAGTTATTAGTTTTTTTTATTTTACAATAATAAGTATTTAGTTTGTTTGACTTAAAAAATATCACACAAAATTCACTTGTTAACATACATATAGTAAAGGTCCTTCATAGTGTGTCCAGTGAGATTTATTCTGAATATGTGGTGTTGTGATTTTATTTAGTGCATACAAATTAAATATTTATTCAGTCGACCAATAATTCGAGATTGTAAAACAAAAATCTAACTGAAAATTACCACCAAATGGATTTCAATCATAGAGTCCTTTTGAATAGTTATTTTTTAATATTAGCTGCAAAACACACTACGCCTCTCTCTTGACCAAACTAAAGTAACCATGTGTTACACGACATAAATTAAATATGAAAAGCACCTTGGATTAAAGTGTGTCAGACCTTCACCGTTTTGTGCTGGCTTCGGACCCAGTTGGCTCGGCTCTGGACCTAAGGAAAAAAAAAAATCCAACAACATGCTTCGTAAGTAAATGAGCCTAGTCAATCTGCGGCGATTAATTTATACGGGCCTCATATCAAACCGACCTCATCTAACGGTTGCAATTCATCAGGATCTTGTGCATCCGGTTCATGCGAGTGCACCGTGGATCCGCACTAAAGCCACCGGGCCCAACGCCCGGCGACCGCCAGGGTAGACTCGGTGCATGAGGACTTCAAGTCGTCTCGAAGTCTTTCGAAGAACAAGACAACACGCCAGAGAAAAATGCATTTAAAAGAGACCGAGACGCCGTTGGTCGTCGTGAGCTGGTCGTCGCTCAGTCCATTGACTATAGCCGTGGACGAGCAGCAGGAGTACGGGAGCGGCTTCCCCGAAGCAGGACGACAGCGGTTCCCCCGAATTTGTCCACATTATTTTCCACGCCACACTAAATGGAAAACAGACACTTTGAGGAACAGTTAGTGGAAGAAATTCTGACCATCCCTATTAAGCCCCAGACAGAAATAGATCAGCAGGTATGGACTGGAACACAGGCAGGCAATTACACAGTGAAAAGTGCATATAACTTCATCAAAGAGGATACAGAACAGGGTCAACTGAATCAGGCCACATCTTCGTTTCAACCTCCCCCCTCACTTTGGAAAGACATATGGCATTTACACGCCCCACCCAAGATAAGAAGTTTTATGTGGAATCTATGTCAAAATGCTCTCCCAACAAAAGATAACCTGTTTCGACGGAAGGTATTACCTGATCCAATGTGCCCATTATGCCATTATGAGAGAGAAACGGTTGAACATCTCTTCCTGCTGTGTTCGTGGACAAGACAAATATGGGATAATACAGAGCTGAAAATAAAGATATCAAGTCAGGGACTGACGAGGATAGAGGAATGGTTTAGCAACCTTAAACAGACACCAAAACCTACAAACCTGCACTTGGTGGCTATTACGTTGTGGAACATGTGGAAGGCCCGTAATCAGGCTATCTTCAGGGGCAGACAACCAGAGCCGTCGGCTATCATCGACTCAGCACTAGCGATGTTGAAAAGCTATGACAAGTGGAATCGAGAGGAAGGGTGTTTCAAGAAATTATGTGGATGAAGAATCTGCAAATCAAGTAGCCCAAACGGGGTTAGAGAGACAATTGAAGAACTGAGACAGGGGAATGGAGAAATAGGCGAAGTGATGCAACCGGCCAATAAACACCAATTTGGTGCGGGGAGAGGCAAAAGTCCATTACAGCTGAGTGATGAGTGGAGGCCGAGGTGGCGAGAGATGCCGAGAGAAGGAGAGGGCGCAAGCAGAGAAAGAAGACGAGACAAAAAATCCTCGCACAAATCCTCGGAAATCCGAAACGCAGGTGAAGAAGAGTGGGCAGCGAGTGGATCTGGAACGCGGACGCCATCTGGTGAGCCGAGAAATAGACCCCGAACAGAGGGGACCACCGAAGAGATCAGCTTTGGTGAGTCAAACGAAGTGTTCCTTAGACCGAGAGGTGGCTTCGCAGGTTCGGGAAACAGAGCAAGTGAAGGAGAGATGAGATCCGAGAATCCCGAAGCTGCTGGACAGAGAATTAAAGACATTAGAAGACTTGCGGAGACCCACAAAGATGATGGACAGAAAACCCACGCAATCGACGAACCTGAAACGCAAGAAGCTGTGATGGAAGAACAGAGACCAGATGAAACCAGCAGATCTGAAAGAATAGAAGCTGTAGAGGGCGGATCTGGGACTAGGAAACCGCACGGTGAGTGGCAAAACCGAACTGTAGCAGAGGAACAGGATGAAGAATATACTCCGGGACGGACAGCAGGCAAGATGAACGGAAAATCGTGTCTTCGAACGGAGGAAGAACGGAGGACGACGAACCGTGCGCCGGATGAAGAAAGCTCCGCTCATCTACGAGCCGAGCACGAAGAAGCCAAATGGAAAACAGACAACACACGTGTTTAGAGCCAATTTGTCCTCTCCACCTATCTTTTTCTATACGAGATAGAGGTGAGCATTGATTGAGGTTCTCAATTTTGTTGTTCCTAATCCGATTATTCTGGAAGACTGGATCGATCATTGATTTTGAGATTCCTAAATTAGTATTGTATAGACTAATTCTCGATCTTGAGAGTTTAGGCTTCATGACTATATATATATATAATGTATAATATTTTAAAATTTATTTTAAAGAGGAAATCCTAACTTAAACGACATTACATTAACTTAAATGGTGTTAAACGACATTAAATGGCATCGATAGGCGTCATCCTCCTCCAATACTCTTGTTCTCCTTGATAATTTATCCTCTTCAATTTTTACTCGAAAGAAATAACTTTTTAATTATGAGTAATCTTGTCTTGCTCACTGCACAACGCTCACCCCGTTTGGCGCTCGCTACTCAACTCTCTCGCCTCTCCACGCTTGCCGCTCGCCACTCAACAACCGTGCCGCTCTCCTCCCTTTGCTGGCTTCGCTCGTCATCGAGTAAATTAAAAGGAAATAAAACCCTACTTAAAAACCCTCTTGGTTCATGAGCAATGCTCGCCATTCGCCGCTTGCCTCACGACTCGCTCTCATCTCATGGCTCCCCACTATTGATGGATATATAATTTGAAATAATAAGTTTATCTTTAAAGGGAATATATATATATATATTGGCTAGTCCCGGCTTGACTTTGGAATCGGATCGAACACATAGAGTCAAACCGATCCTTGGTCCGAAGCTCAATCAGGTTGGTCATTAGTCCAAAAAATTGGGGATCAACATTGTACGAATTGGTCTCTGGGTTAGGTATTGGACTAGTTCAACTCGAACCATGATCACTCATAATATGAGGTCATCAAGTTCACTATACATGATAATAGACGGGCCAGTTGGGACTTATTGTTACTTGATGAGCAGTATACAGTCTTCTTCTTTTTTCATGTTGACAGCTTGGCATAGACGTACAAAGATTACTTTGCTTCTCATATTAGAATTGCTTGAACGCAATAGCAATGGGAAGATTATTATATGCTCTCGGTACATTAAGGGCATATGATCTATTGGATTATATGAATCTTAGTACATCGAATTGCAGTGAAGGATCTCGCATCGCATTTTAGCAAACGTCGTTATCAACAAACTCCAGGGATGGCCCAATCAAATCTCTTGACAGCCAAATGAGAAAGCAGTGCATCCATTCAAAACAGTAGTTGTGATTTTTCCGTATACTCCGTGCTCCTTTTTATTTGAAAGAGACTTGTTTACCTTATTTAGTTGAAGACAACTGTCCAAATTATTGCCCTCTGGCGTTAAAAGAAAATATTGCGCCATTTTGTGTACCAAATCCTCGTATCCTCTATGGTCCACTACTAAATATTCTTGTTCCTCATAATGATCTACAAGATTTTATTGATGATCTCTCAGCCTCGTAGCAGGATGATCAAATACACTGACAGTAGTGGCATCCAAAAAAATATAATGATGATTTTCACATCCCAGTGAATATGTCTCCCTGTTTTTTTATTTCAGCGAGCTCTTGTCACATAACATCGTTTGTTAATTTAACTATGTTGCTTTTGTAGGTATTAAGTTATTAGAATCTTCGAATGTTGAAAATGTTGAATTAATGAATATATCTGTAGAACTATTAGCTTATGAAAGAAGTCAATTTTTACCTCACGAATTACAAATATAATGACCTTTGGGTGCCTTACAACAAAGTAGCCCTCTTCTATGAATATTACAAATTATTGGATACTCTTCGTGTAGACTTGACATGTACCAATAACCATACTTATTGTCATGTAAAGATGTATCAAAATCATAAAAAGCAAAACTTGCACTAATTTTTAGAATTTTTTGATAATGAATTGCAATATATATTTAAAGAAGAGTGGCATCCTAGAATACATTTGTAACTATAGTTCCAAGCAAATGTAAAAAGCAAGGTGACTTTGAATTTTGTGCTCGGTATGGGCAAATAAATAAAAAAGCAAACGGTATGCTGTAAGAGTTAATAATAGGGAACAAATATGATAATGGTAATTATCTTCATAAAATATGCTCGACTTATATAGAAATCGGCCATTAATTGACATTGTCTTTGTTTTTGTTTTTGTTTTTTTTTTTTTTTTTTTTTTGGTGCCAGCCAATGGATGTAGCTACTGGGTCTCCAGCGTGTGTTTTCTCTTCGGATTAATCTTGGGCATGAGAGTGTAACTATTGGATCAGAACTTTTACGCAATGTTCAATCAAGCCTGTGATTTTTTTTTTTTTATTGGGACCTTCAAATATATATATTTGTATCAATCCATCTATCTAAAAAATTTGTGAAGGTGCTACCATTATGGCACTAATTCACAATTAATTGCTATCGTAGCACCACATACGATATTAGATGTGGCCATTGAAATCCTTAAACAATATGAAAAGTTAAATATTTTTTGAATCCTAGGAAGGAGCAAAATGTGAGGAGTTTGCCACATGTGCTGTGAAAATCAGAACAGTTATGGCCCAAAGATGCAGGGAAATATATATATATATATATATATATATATATATATATGTATATGTATGTAATATGTATGTAATATATATGTGTATGTCTAATGTTGTTTTTGAAGAGAGAGGGAGAGAGAGGGGGTGGGAAGGAGAAGAAATGGGTGGGATTGAAGCCCTTAAATGAAACAGGTGTGGCACAGCTCAGATGCGGGAACTCCATCCAAGTCCCCCCGCGTCGGGAGCCGCAGCCACGGAGGTCGCCTTATGCGCAGGCTTTGAAACGGAATCTTAAATTAATCAAACTTAAAATTCTGTCACTCATTTCAGATTTTAAGTGACCGATTAGTTTATTGGAATATTATAGTAATAGTAATTCAAATGAGGTGGCTCATTATATAGTAATAGTAAGTCAAATGAGGTGGCTCATTATATAGTAATAGTAAGTCAAATGAGGTGGCTCATTATGGAGGGAAAGGACTTTGGAATTTCTATTGAGAATGAAACTTATCTGTCAATTTTTATTTTTAATAAAAAGTTTAAGCAAAGGGAATATTCTGAAAAGGATTTTATTGAGGAGCTCCTCGAGAGTACTTATTGAATAACCAATTATGAAACTTGTAGATTCGAAGAACAGATTTCTCTTATGCTGAGTGCAATGAATACTTCGAGAATTGAAAATTTTCTCTATCTTGTGAAACAATCACGGCTCTAGAACATCTGAATTTTAAGTGAAAATGAAAGCAGTGTCTATATTCAGGCAAGTTTTCAAGGAAAACCCAGCCCACTCTCGTGGACGGGGTCGTAATTGATGACCCGGTCTTCCAATGTGCTCACTCACTTGGCCGCCGCGGAGGCATCGGCATCAGCGAAAGTAGGATTATAAAAACCGGTGAGAGGAGAGCCAGAGGAAAGCACAGATTGGAGAAACATAAAAGATGAAAGCAGCGGTGTTGTGTTTTCTTCCGATGGCCTTGGCCTTGGCCACTTTTGCCGAGAAGGACAACTGCAACCGAAGGTGCGGCAACCTGAACGTGCCTTTCCCATTTGGGCTCAGCGAAAGATGCGCGTGGAACCCCAAACTCGCCCTCACATGCGACCGCACATCCGGGGAACTGATCCTCGCCAAAAACATTCCGGTGTACAACATATCTGTGGAGGACGGGACGATGACCATTGGCAATTACATAGCATACGACTGCCGTGACGAGAGTGGCGGTCGCCTCAATGGCTCTCGCCCTAACCCAGGGATTAGATTGGTCGGACACGGGCACTATACAGTCTCGGACACCCGGAACAAATTCACTGTCTTCGGTTGCGACACGTGGGCTCTTTTCTTAGACGATGCCAACAAATCTGCGAGTGGATGCCTCTCCTATTGCCGCAAGGACGTCGACTTCACAGCCGAGAGTGCTTGCTCCGGCCTCGGGTGCTGTCAGACGTCCATCCCCAAGAGCCTGAGGAGCCTCAGGATTAGACTGAGCACGTCAACCAACTACACCGCAGTTTGGAACTTCAGCTCTTGCGGATCAGCGTTCGTAGTGGACCAGGAGTCGTTTAATGTCTCCGATTACAAGCTCCCTGTCCCGGATGATTTGAAACTCAAAAATTACTTGCCATTCAAAAATTACTCACAGGTTGTCCTGGATTGGGTAGTTGAACGGCATTTGACCTGTGAGGTAGCGCAATCGAACCGATCGAGCTATCCCTGCGGCGCCAACAGTAACTGCTCTGACTTCCGAAAGGGGAATGGTTATCGTTGCTTCTGTAAGCCTGGGTACACGGGGAATCCCTATGCCCCCCCGCTGTCCCCAAACTCCGAAGGATGTGAAGGTATTCATCTGTTCTCTTTGCGAGCCAAAATTTTTTTTTGTTTGAATTGGGCCAGAATTTCCGTGATCCAGCCTCCTCCAGCCAGCTCTCCATTGAGTTGAGTTAGATGCTTCAATACAACCCAGACGTTATTTTTAAGAAGCGTAATAACACATGAACGTACACTTACAGTTTCGCCTTTGATTCTGTTTGGCATAGATATCAACGAATGCAACGATCCAGGGAGATATCCATGTCATGGGAATTGCAAGAACACAGCTGGGAACTACACATGCGACTGCCCGTTTGGCAGGGAGGGTGATGGCAAAGTTAGTTGCCAAATCTCTCATCATGTCATAATCGCTGCAGGTAACTCTAGCTCCCTTGTGATGGTCACTCAACAATCTAAGCTGCTCTTGCTCTAGACTACGAGTCCCCTTGCAATTGATCCGGCTTATATTTTTATGTTCTCAAATTGTTCTCACTCTACATTCAACTCGATCACTAGTCACCGATATGGTTGTAAGTGGGCTCCAACTCATTTATGCTTAATGCCTCGAACGCACATTTTAGCATCTGAAGCCTTAACTTTAACTACCTTATCAACTCCTCAATGTGCTTTCATCAAAGAAATCCCCACGCGCCTTGAGAAGTAGGGGCAATTTTCTTAGAACTAGACTCTTCAATGATAACTTATCATTTTTGGCGTAGCATCATGATGTTTCCTTTCATATTGACATGCCCCAATCACCAATTTCGACTAGTTACAGATCCCCTAATGCAAACCCGACGCACCATTCAATAATACCCCACATGCAACCCCTGGCAAATATAATGACTCAAATAATTTCACAAGAACATTACGAATCATGACACAGATGTAGACAAAGTGGCAACACCAAATTAAACTTTCACTACTCAAAATGCTTTCACAAAACAAGCAATTTAGAGTCTATAAACTTGTGTGCTTATAAGTGTAAGCCCATTCACTTAGCTTCAAGAAACACCCACTCTAGTATCACAGGTCAATGCTTGTGATTGAGACCGTGTGGCAACTTAGGCTTCCTTTAATTCGTTGGATCACCTAAACTAAGCCTTTTTTCCCAAGGAACAAACGCTCGCTCACTACATATATCGTAGAGAGAGAAGCTCTAAGAGAAAATGCACTTCTATTGCTCAAATGGGTAGAGCACTCCTATTTATACATGAGGATTTTCAATTATTATCATCTCAACTACCATCTATCATATTAAATACAAGACTATCATCTATCCCATTAAATGCATGAAATATTTTGAGTATCCATTTCCCATACTATCCTTGAAAGTATTCTAGATTCCTTATGAAAACCCTAGAACCCAAGACAGTTCAAGTCTTTTCGATTGTATGGACCATCTCTTTGGCTGCTCGGGTCTTGAAATCTCCATGACAATAGTCTCTCGAAGTTCTTCCTCTAAAAGTGCCGCTTCTCCTCTGGGGTGTTTCTTAGGATCTTTGGGGAATGAGTACTCAATCACTTGAAAAAATTACATAAAAAAATTTGAAATTTTTTGTATTGCGATATTTTGAATAGAAACTACGAAAGTTTGTATGGTGTCAGGATCTGTTATGACCTGAGATTCCGTTTCCCTTCCCCTCCTTTTTTGCTTTTTCTTTTCCTTTTCTTTCTCAGTCTTCACCGAGAGAGACACACGGCCACACCCTGTTTTCCTTTCTTTCGTCGTATCTCGACTGCACCCACCACACTTATTTTTTCTTTTAATACACCCCGACCCCTTTTGGACCTTTTAAACCTCTGATGCAAGGTCGTCGGCCCCGACGTGACCTCTGTACACACAGAGACACAGAGAGACCGCCGCGGGGGCCGGGGGCCGGGGAGCCCCGAGGGGTGGGGGGGGGGGGCGTGTTGCTTGTGCGGCTTTGAGCACTGCTTATGGTGTCTTCGACGGGCATTTAATGGGAAATGGCTCTTACCGCACGTGCATGTGATTTTTCGGAAAATGTGAGTGTGTTTCGGTAAAGTTGGGGCATTTTTTATGGTGTGGCTTAATCCGGTTACACCATTTGGTGGCTGATGTGTCAAGTATTTAAGTGGATAAATGTAAGAACAAATTTTAGTTCTAAAATTTACCAGGTCCAAATTCATTACTTGTCAAATTAAATCAATCATTCGGGAGAGAAATTAATATATCCATTTTTCAATTTTGTGTGGCAGTCATTGTTGCAGTAACGTTGTGCATAGTTGTTAGTGGCCTAGTCCTGCTCATATGCAAGAGGAGGGCCAAGGAGAGACACTTTAGGCAAAATGGAGGAGAGATCTTGAAGCACCAGAGAGTGAAAATCTTCACTGAGGCAGAGTTAGCTAAAGCCACCAACAACTATGATGCTAGCAATAAGCTCGGTGAGGGTGGTTTTGCTTCAGTTTACAAAGGAAGAATCGACGGCGACATATTAGTCGCAGTCAAGAAGCCTAGAGATGTCCCTATCAAGAAGCCAAAGAACATGAACAAGGATGGCTCTTTGAGCACTCATGATGAATTCCTACATGAAATCGGCATCATTTCACAGGTGAATCACAGGAACTTGGTCAAGCTCATGGGCATATGTTTGGAGACAAAAGTGCCATTGTTGGTCTATGAATTCATCCCCAATGGGACTCTCTATTACCACATTCATGACAAGAGATCAACGGTCTTGCAATCATGGAAGAATCGCCTCAGGATTGCCTTGGAAGCTGCCTTGGCCCTTGAGTACTTGCATTCCCTGGCCGATCCGCCAGTCATTCATAGCGATGTCAAGTCTCTAAATATACTTTTGGATGAGAAATACTCTGCTAAAGTATCTGATTTCGGAGCCTCGGTTTTGATATCACCTGGAAAGATCCATATAGTCGAAAGAATACAAGGTACAATAGGTTATCTCGACCCTGAGTATCTCACCACTGGGGAATTAAACACGAAGAGCGATTTATAGTTTCGGGGTTGTCCTTGTGGAACTCCTTACTGGAGAGACACCGATTCGGCATGGAAAATCTGGGGAAAAAATCAACATCATCCGATCTTTCATCTCTGCTGTGGAGGACCAAACACTCCTCCATATGATAAATTTTGAGGCATCCAATGAAGGTGAAGTACGGGAGATCGAGGCAGTTGGTTCGCTCGCTAGAAGGTGCTTGAACTATAATGGCGTGAGTAGGCCAGCAATGTGGGAAGTGGCTGAGCAACTGGCTGGGATTAACAAGAGCTTGTGGGCCGATCAATGGAACAACGAGGAGGCTCAAAGTTTACTCAGCGAGACGAGATGCGATTCTCTCTCGACTTCAATTAGTGCAATGAACAAACCGGAGTCGACCGATCTTCTAGCATTTGACATCGAGGTGGACACAACTAGTTCTAGCGTCTAATTCATGGTTTCTAGCGTGGGGCTATGTACAAGAAACAAAACCAATGGTCGTATGTTCGTCCTTGATATTTCGATTGAGGTCCTGATTAAGTAGCTATTTTGAATTCTTTATAAGGGATGACTCTATTTTAAATAAAATACAGCGGATTATGCCTGATTGTACTCACTTCTATTCTAGCTATAGATTGTAGAGCTATGAGGAATAGCCATTTTATTTAATGGATGAATAACTATAGAAGATTGCTAGAATATCTATTCAAACAATTTAACAGGAAATTACTCTTTTGAATTTCAGCTTCACATATTATTCACAAACCTCGTGTGGGACTAATAATTTTCATTTCACATCTCATGGAAAACTCTTTTCGCTCCGATTAGCCCTATCCCCTTATTGGGGTATTTTAGTGATAGGTTCTATAGGAACTGGACAATCCTATTTGTTCAAATACCTAGCAACAAACTGCTATGTTCCTTTCATTACAGTATTTGTGAACAAGTTCTTAGATAACAAGCCTAAAGGTTTTTTTATTGATGATATCAATATTGAGGATAGTGACGATATTGATCATGACCTTGATACGAAGCTGGAGCTTCTAACTAGGATGAATGTGCTAAAACTTTTTGACCGAGTCAAAAAGGGGTGGTGGGACCCACTTTCAATTTTAAAAAAAAAAAAAAGAAGAAGAAGAAGGAAAAGGAAATAAAAGGTTGAAAAGTCAAAAGGAGGAGGAAAAGAAATTTTAAAAGAAAAAAAGGGTGTTCAGCTCATTGGTCGAACCAATCCAGGAAGAAAGGAGAAAAAGAAGAAGAAAGAAGAAAAATGGAAAGAGGAAAAAGAGGAAAGGGGTTTGCACCTACCAACCACAGGCATCTCGCCTAGTCAATTCCATTCCATAACATAACACCTAGTAAGTACTCGTGCTCCTTGTTCATTCAATCAGAGTATTTTTAGTTTTAGGGCTTAGAATTCAAAATTATGTGAGATTCGAGCCGCGAAGTCCTTTTTGAGTCATTGAGCCACACACACACACACACACACGATAGTTAAAGGTGTCTTAGAGCCATAGAATTTTATGGAACTTGATCTAAGCTTACGATTTGCCCTAAACAAAATTTTGAAGTTTTATACGCATGATGAACAGTGCATGTCCAACAATTTCAAGGTTGTATTTTGTCGGTTTTCGGCTTGATTTTGGAACGGTCAAGTTGGGATTCTTATAGTATGTTAAAAGAGCTTTCTATTGATTATAAGAACATTTGAAATAGGGTTTGGTGGAAAGAGTTATGACATAACCAAGTTTCGCGCTCAAGCTCTGCATTGCAAACGGCTTGAATAATCGCTTTGGATATGCAATTTGTTAGTATGTAGTTGTTGTTTTATGCATGGTTTAGTCGAGCTATTAGTTAAGATAATGTTTTACTTGGTTTTGATGATATTTCTCGCTCATATGATAGGAATGCAAGTTCATTGATTCGAGAGAGCTTTGTTTTGGTTTGGGGCATATCCAGGTAGTGATGCTATCTCTTTTATGGATTTGTAAACTCATGTCTTGAACGAGATAAAGATTTGAGTATTGTACAAGTAATTAAAGCATGTTTGTTGCATAAAAGTCTAGATCAAGTAATTGCTACCTTTTAATATTTGAGAACAATTTTATGAAAATGATTGTGAAATGATATATATGTATAGTTTTGTGAACTGGTTTATGGAATAAGTTCTAAAATAATATTGAGAAACGTTTTATGAAAAATGTTATAAAAGGTTATGCATTTTGATTTGTGAATTTGGTTTATGAAATGATATAAGAAATGCTTTACAAAAAAAGTATTTATATTAGATAAACTGAGTTACAAAAGGTCATATGATTAGTTTATGAAATGCATTGTGGATTATGAGATTGATTATGAATTGAATTTCTGGATATTGGAGGATGTGGGTTTAGTGTTCAAAATCACTGTGCGCTCATGGAAGGGCTTGTGGGTATGCATACTGGGTCTAGGATATCCTTTTAAGTCAAGCCACCATCTTTGTAGGTAGAGACCTTGCCAAGAGAGGAATCTTAGGTACCTTGTCACAAGACATTGTGTTGTGACCGTGGTTAGGTATTGAGCAAAAGATTAATCGATGGATAAACCATCAATGTGTGTTTTGATATGAGATGGAACAATGGATAGACCATTGACATGGTTTTTGATAGAGATTAATTAATGGACTTGACCATTGATGCTTGAATTGTCAAAATGGTTTAAATGAATATTTTCTAAATTGTATAAAGTTTGTTGAAATGAATCATCTCTTATATGATTTGATGTGTATATTAAAGAGTTAGATAATGGGTTTCTAATAGTGTTTTATACTTATATATAAACATAGTGGTTGCTCGATTTACTTAAAAGAGATATGTGCTACTCAGTGAGCTTGTGGTTGCTCATTCCTTTATTTCCCACACATTTCTCAGGTTCTCTGGTTATCAGCTAATAGAGCGAGAGCATTATAATGGGGACGTTTGGAAGTGGACTTTAGGTATGGTTTGAGGCTGTGTCCTTCAAGTGGAAGGACGGCCATGTCATCCCCATTCTTGATGGTTTCGGGGCATGATACATACACCTTCCCCTAATATAGCGTGAAGGCAATTTCCTACTTTTCAGCATTGAATTGGATTATTATCTTCTCTCTTTTTCTTTTTTTTTTTCTTTCTTTGTCACTATAGCAAAAGATGCTGCTTCATAGAGAAGCAAGAGTTGTAAGAGTATATGAATTATATAAGGGTTAATATCATGAAAAACTCTAAAATATTGCATATGTGACAATTTTATCATTTGTTAGTTTCCATTAAATTTTACTATTAAATTGTTAAGTTGAATAATATATGACAGTTGACGGGTATACCGGTTTTGTGTTTTACTTTGCATTTATCAAATGTGTATCAATTTGTGATTTTTTGGATATTAATCCAATTTAATGTAAATTAACAAAGGGTAAATTTGTTATAAATATACCAGTTTAAGGTTTTTTTGTGGTTAAAAAATTAGTTTGGAGTAAATATATCACATGTGTATTATTTTGGAGTAAGTTTATCATATATACATCATTTTGAGATTTTTCATAGTATTAACCCATTATACAACCCTATTCACAAAAGAAAATATTCGCTTGCGAGTATCTCCATCCTGACCAATTGTACAATATTGTAAAAAGTTTTGGAAGTAGAGGAAGAACACCATGTGTAAGAGAACAACGTATGCGACTAAATGAAATGCAATTGCTGATTTAGAAAAGTGCTTTCCTTCTTATCAAAAAGGAAAGTTATCTTCCCACTGTGTTGTTCTCATTCACAGACAACAAATTCCCTAAATTGAGTAGTTTTGTGTCATCCAAACACCGGAAAATCATAAAAGAAATTTCCGAAAACAATTTTCATTCAAAAATACTAACCTAGTCTAAGAAATTAAAACAGGTTCTTAAAGCCTCACCAACAAAATACTACAAATTGTCCAAAAAAAAAAAAAAAAACATAACTGAAAAATAGATTTTAACTTAGGAGATACATACTAGACTTATGTGACATAAACTTACAGGACAACGTTGTCCTTGGATTCACGACTCTCTGAGTAAAATCATTTACTTGCCGACATTGAGTTCGAGTTTACAAATATCGCCATTATGATAATGACTATGGAATCATACTGACAATTTCTTATGTAAAACGACAATACAAATCATTGCGCAACAACCTAAAAGTAATTTGCATATGGGTGGACTAGATATCTAAATTTTTATTTTGTTCTTTAGTTTCCATTTTTTTTATGGCTTTTATTTGCAACTGGATCGGCTTCGTTTGGGAATTGCTTTGTCAATGGAGCTTTGGGCCCTTTGGGCAAATATAAAAACCGTTTTGACAAATTTTTTAGAAAATTTGGCAAAGATGGAATTGCAATTTCAAAGACCTTTAGCTCAAGGCAAATTCGAAGGCGTTTTGACTTTTGAACATTTCCAAGAATGTAAATACAATTTTTTTCTTCCAACTTTGTCCATCGTGATGGTGACGTTTTGCTTTTGGATTAGGAGGCAGTAAGTCAATGAGAAGAGTGTACACTTGAATAATTGAAATTGCAAGCCATAGATCTCAAAATGTTGGAAGGAGCAGTATTTTGCATAAAATCTATAAAATATTTACCGTGATAAAATGCTAATGTATTACCATTTTGACGGTATCTGATACTTTGTAAAGAACAAAAAGCATATTGTATTGCACCATTAAGAAAAGCACATACCTGTTTTAATAATCTATGGTTAGACGCAGTGTGGCATTGCATCATAGGCTAAATAATGCACGTAACACCTTTCTTAAAAGCAAGTTCACTTATTATCGCATCTAGATGTCTGTAGGTTACCATATTACCAGTTTTCCTTAATTATTTACATTAGCGCTTTATGCTTTTTCTCACTAATTTGTCAAAAGAATGCAATGTAATAGGATCATGAGTCTATTTCCCAGCTTAGTGACAATAAACATAGATCTTATATTGTATTGAAAATGGAAAGATTAACAGAAAGGAAAACTCTAATATTTTAGAAAGTGCTATAAATTAGGCTCCATTTGATTAGCGAAAATGTGATTTTTTTTTTTTAAAGAAAATATTCTCCGCAGCTCAGTAAGGAAAATCTTCTTCTACATGCACTCTTTTTCAATAATTTCATTATTATAATTTAATTTTTTAAAATCAATTTTCTATTTTTATATTTTAAAATATCGATTTTTTATTTTTTATTTTCTTTCTTTTTTGCTTCTTCTTCGGCCTGTCACGACCAGCACTAGGCAAGCTTGAGCCTTGCCACAAGTCAGCGAGGCTCACCAGACTATGGAAAGGTAGAGCTTTACTTGATCTGGTGAGGTTGAGCTCACCCGAGACCGATGACTTGAGCCCTGCCCAACTCGCCGGATCTAACGAGGCTCGCATTCACCTGACAGCCTCAAGCAAGCTCACCTAGGAAGCCAAAAAGAAAGTTAAGAAAAAAAATAAATTAAAAAGAAAAATTAAAAATCGTTTTTTTAAATTAAAAAGGAAAAATACAAAGAAAATGCATTTGGTGAAAGAAAGTGAGGTGAAAGAAGATATTAGAAAATGTTTTCCTCTTTCTCAAAAGCGGAAAATATTTTTCTCTATTTTAAAAAACCTTTATATGTTGGTAGAAAATGTTTGCTCTCACTAGTTTATTTTCTGTGAAATGAATACTGGAAAATTCAGAAAATGTTGTGTTAAAAGTTATTTTTCAGGAAACGAACAAAGTCTTCCGTTTGTTTCGTGGAAATGTGGTGTTTTTTGGAAAATATTTTCCGCTAAAGCTATTTTCCAGAAAAATATAATTATTTTCTAGTGCCATATGAAACCTGAAAATAAAGTGAAAAATATTTTACGTTGTTCCATAAGGAAAATCTTTTTCCTCCATACACTATTTTTCATTTATTTTATTTTTTTAAAATTGATTTTTCATTATTTTTTATTTTTAAAAATCAATTATTAAATTACTTTTACTTTCTCCTTTTCTTTTTATTTTCTTTGTTTTCCTCTTCTTCTTCTTGGCCGGTAGTCGGCCACAGCGATCGGCCACAGGTGCTCACCCACTGGCGAGCTTAAGCTTGTCGCTCGCCGACGAGCAGCAAGGTCGGCAAGCTCAAAGCTCGCCAATCTAGCGAGGCACAAGGTTGGCGAACTCGAGCTTGTGCCGAGGCTCGTACTTGCCGATTTGGCAAGTCTCAAGCTCACCGCCCTTGGTCTTCACTAGATCAGTGAGCTTCGAGCTTGCTGGCCTTGAGCTTCAAGCTCGATGCTCGCGCTCGTCAATCTAGTGAGCGGTGAGCTTGAGCTCACTAGAGATGGGTGAGCCTTGTGCTTGCCGTTCGCTTGCCCATCGCCTATCGCTGTGGCTAGAGATCGGCAAATAAAGAAGAAGTGGTGAAACAAAGGAAAGAAAAAGAAAAAAATAAAAGTAAAAAATAATTCGAATTTAAATAAATAAACAAATAATAATTTTTATTTTTATTTTTTTAAAAGAAGAAGGAGGAGGAGGAAGTGAGGGCTTGTAGGGGTATAAGATAAGAGATACCAACTGAGGAAAATGTTTTTCACTTTTCAAAAGTAAAAAACATTTTCTCCTAATTTAGAGGACTTTTTTACTTTCATAAAAATGTTTTCCCTAAGCAATTTATTTTTTGTAAAAGGAACGCCGAAAAATCCAAAAAATGTTTTCTTGAAAATTATTTTCCATGAAAAGAATGGAGTTTTAATATACTATATTATCTTAGTTTTAACTAATCATATCAATAAAAAGAATGTCCGTGCATGGGAGGGGTCCTCAAGCTAGTCCTGGGTTAAAAGTTAATAAAATGTCTATTGATATTTAGGAGGACTAAGAAACTTTCTCGAGTCAACCTTTCTCCTCGTAATCCTCAATGGAATCGTAGTTCCGTGACCTGCATCTTCCCATGAGTGGCGGTAAGGGGAATGGACAGATCTAGGTTGTTAATATAGGTGAATGTTGTGGACAGCATCATGTGGGGATGCCTCGACAAGTCGTCGAAGAAGACGGACGTCGCAAGTCGTCGTCGTTCGGACGTTTCATTAAAAGAAGGCAGAGATCTTCGTCACACACTGTCGTACTGTAAAAAAATTCATTAATGAAATGGTTAATACCTTGAAAAATCCAAAATTGGTACACATGTGACAAATTTGCCCCAAACTATTTTTTTGACCATGAAAACCCCAAACTGGTACACCTGTGATAAATTTATCCCAACTAACTATAAAAAATCCTAAACTGGTACATTTATGACAAATTTACCCCAAACTAATTTATTCGACAGCAAAAAACACCAAACTGGTAAATTTATATTAATTTGGATTAATACTACAAAAAAATCACAAAAATTGTAAACTGCGACAAACGGAACGTAAAATCCTAAATTGGTATATTAGTCAACTGTGACATGTCATTTGACTTATAATTTGATACTAAAATTTAACGAAAATTAATAGAGGATAAATTTGTCACAAGTGTACCAGTTTTGGGTAAATTTGTCAAAGGTATACCAATTTGGGGTTTTTGGTGGTCAAAAAAATAGTTTGGAATAAATTTATCATAGGTGTACCAGTTTGATGTTTTCAGGGTATTAACCCTTAATAAAAAAGACATTTGGAGAAGTGGGGAAGTAGTCCTTGCCAGCTTTTGTTTGCTACGTAGGCACGAAATTTGTCCATTCGCCTTGCCACTTCTCATGGGAAGATGCGGACCGCATAACTTGGATTCCATTGAGCATCAAAAGGAAGGTTGACCCAAGAAAGTTTCTTAGTCCTCCTAAATATCGGCTGATATTTTATCAAATTTTTTATATCGTAATTTTTATTGATTATATCAATAAAAAGGATATTCATGATGATAGTAATTGAACCAAATTGGAAGTTGTTGACCAATTAAATAAGTTATCAATTTATTAAAATATTCGTTCGACTCACAAGATGGCACACGCCTTAAAGAAGAGCCATTCTTGTAAGATTACCTTTAAGAAGTCTATTCGTATTTCTACGTCAAGACTGTTCGTATTTCTATGTCTAATCATTAGAAATTTATCTCCTCCAAACACTAACTATATTTATGAGTCATTAAGTTTAAAAGTTATGTATCAAGTTAATGAAATGCAACTTTTGTAATTATTTTTGATAAGGTGTAATATGGTGTTATAAAGCAAAGGCTTCTTCGTCTCCTTTTGAGCGTTGTAAATCAAAGCTATTCACATTTAACTCTATTGATCAAAGTTTAAACTTGTTCTCCCATCATGTGCAAGGCAGGGGGCCTCAAACTAGCCTCAGGTAAAAATTTGATGAAATATCAGCTGATATCTGGGAGGACTAGGAAACTTTCTAGGGTCAACCTTCCTTCTAATCCCAGACTGCATATTTCCAGGGTGGCGCAAGGAAAGGTATAAATCTCAGGTCTACAGACAAACAAAAACTGGCAAGGACTACTTTGTCACTTCTCCAAAATGTCTACTTCCTTCATGATCTTATACGGTCTGGTGGCGCAGGACGAAAACTGGCTCGTCATCATGAACTCCGCCTTCTTTGTTGAGACGCCCGAACGAAGACTTGCGAAGTCTGTCTTCCCCTCCTGACCAAAAAAGGAAAAAAACAAAAAAAGGAAAGAGAAGAAAAGTCCATCTTCTCCGACGACTTGTCAAGTCATCCCCTCGTGCTGCTATGGAGCCAGGCTTTTTCATTGTTGGATCTGAACTTCCTACACGCGCGACATTACCCGTATTTGCAACCTAGATTGTTAGAATACTAAGGGGTCTTCTTCGGTTTATGTGGAAAATTCTGAAAACCTATCTGGGGATTGACTCAACCGCAAGGGCGTCCCATTCTTTCAGCTAGAAAAACCGGTGGTTGAGGGTTCAAAATCTTTCCTAAGGAACTCGACTTTAAATGGGTGTCTACTCGAACGATAAGGATGGTGTCACAATTTTGGCTTAAAATACCAATGACTGTAGTTTTGATTTGTATCCTAAAGATATCGACTTTAAATGGGTTCACCTCACAGATTATCGGGCGCACACGTATTAACAATCAAACCATTTGTTAACTTATTAAAGATTGAATTTTTCCATTAATTTACACCATTTGACTCTGGTGAATATGGACGAGTAATCTCATGAATCATACATTCCTTTTCACAATAATCACTAAACAAAACATACTCTCCTCCTCTGTCAGTATCTAACTCTTTTAATTTCTACTTCTACCCTATGTAACATATCATAATTCAAACCTTCATGTCTATTCTTAAGCAAACATATTTTTGAATAATTAGAATGGCAATCAATGGGTATTCCATAATATTTCTTACCACCTCTAGTTATGGACAGTTTTGAAGTCCCCAAGTTCATATGGATTAGTCTAATCATGCAGATTCTACGAGCAGATGCACTATACTTTTTAATCTGTTTAGTTGCAGCACGTCGTTCACATTCACTCGCACTATCAGAATTCAAAGAAGAAATTAAACCCATAGAATGCAATTTCACTACAGATGACTTATCAACATGTCCTGATGTAGCATTACCTATATAAGTCGTCAATAATCATGTTTATGAAATTTATTTGTGTGCCTCTATTGGTGCTAATTGTTTTTCCACCGAATTAGCTTAGGAAATCATCTCCTTTGACTATATTGCATGCAGCTCCTTAAGTTGGTCCCTTCTACGATGATCTGGTAATAGTCTTCGAAGGTGGCAATAACCAACATAGATTAGAAATAGAAGATAGAAGTTGGTGTATGTATTCTAGTGCATCAATAATGAACAGATGTGATAACTCTATAAAAATAGAGTTATTTTACCTATTTTAGGCAACAATTAATGCATTATCTATGAGAAAGTATTTGGATTTCCTTCTGATTATTTAAATTTTCCTTGTTTATGCAGAATAATGAGATATTGAGAAGATAAGGAAAAGAATAGCAACTATCAGGAATTCAAATAAAAGCAGCAGTGGAAGATGGATATCAAATTAGGAAATTCTTGATTTTGTTCCCTAATGTTATCTGCAAGCGTTGGGAGATACATATTTTAGATTTCTTATAAATAGGAAAGAGAGAGAGAAGCTAGGATTTTGAGGGGGTTAGATCGTTTTTCATTCTTCTGAGAGTTTTTCAAGTATTTTGAAGAGAAGACAAAAGTGGTGACAGAATTCTTGTCCTTTGATTCAAGATGCTGGGTTTGATCTATATTTTTATTTTTATTTTTTCTTCTAGTATGTTCTAATTTTCTTTTGTTAGGGCTACGATGTAGCCTAACCATGATGATGTGAATTTCATGATTTTTATGTTTTATAATTGATTTCATTCATGTGAGTTATATATTATTGTGCTTAATGCTTTTGAGTGATTTGGCTACCACTTGAATGATCGATGTGCATGTTTGAGATTGAGAAGTGATAATATGTAACTGCTCATTATAATGAGATTTGGAGGGATATCTGCGTTAAGTGATAAAGTGATCCAAAAAGACTCATTGTAAGCCAGGAATATTCATAGTTTTTAATGCACTTATGCTTATTTTAATTCACATAGAGATATAGTGGATTAATAAGCTGAGTAGGTTTGCTATACCTAGAGATAGGATAGTAAATAGATTAGGAAATTCCGCTATCACATGTTTGATATCGTTCTTGTATTCACAACAATATGAAATTCATATCTAGTGGTTATGGTGAAATTGGATGCTCTAACATATTTATCTTATCAATTTACTGCATTTAGTCTACAAATTTCGTTTTTAATTTATTCTTAATTATATTTTGATTTGTTAGATAAATTTTAGAATTAGTCTATTTTAGTATTTAATTGGTTTATTAATCATCGATCTCTGTGGGACGATACTTTATCTCATCATTATATTACTTGTTCGATACGTGCACTTGCGTTTAGAATTTTACGAACAAGTTTTTGGCACCGTTGCCGGGGATCGTTTGTTTAATACTAATTAATATTGATACCAGATAATTCTAAGTTTAATCTAGCTTTCGTTTTGTTTTATTTTTCAGGGTGTACATCGGTTTATGACATGTAGCCAACAAGGGGAACTTGTTGAACTTGATCCAGAAATCGAGCGTACATTCAAAAGATGACTAAGAGAACAGAGAAATCACGCTAAGATGGCAGACGGTGAGAATGAAAATCCACGTAGACTCTTAAGAGATTATGCTGCGCCAACAGTTCAAGGCACCACATCAAGTATCAGAAGACCTGCAATTCAAGCAAACAACTTTGAGATCAAGCCGTCACTCATTCAAATGCTTCAACAATCGGTGCAATTCAGTGGACTACCAAGCGATGATCCAAATGCTCACATCGATGCTTTTCTTGAAATCTATGACACCATTAAATATAATGGAGTTACAGATGATGCTATTAGATTGAGATTATTTCCATTCTCTCTTAAAGATAAAGCTAAGAGTTGGCTTTCTTCTCTTCCTGCAGGATCAATTACTACATGGAATGATATGGCTCAAAAATTTCTTGGTAAGTTCTTTCCACCTGCAAAGTCTGCAAAGATGCGTAACGATATTACTAATTTTATGCAGATGGATAATGAATCATTATATGAAGCATGGGAAAGATTCAAAGAATTTCTTAGGAGATGCCCACATCACGGACTACCCGTATGGATGCAGGTACAAACTTTCTATAATGGTTCTAGTGCAAATCTTTGTTCTATGATTGATGCAGATGCAGGAGGAACTCTAAATAATAAAACACCAGAAGAAGCCTACAATTTATTAGAAGAGATGGCGTCCAATAGTTATCAGTGGCCTACTGAGAGACTACCAATGCGAAAAGTTAGCGGAGTTCATGAAGTGGATGCTTTTGCCGCAATTGCTGCACAATTTGAAACACTCAACAAAAAGCTAGATAATATGAGTGTTTCAGCCATGAAAATTCACAATTTGACATGTGATTTTTGTGGTGGAGGACATGTTAGCACAGAGTGCCAGGTAGGTAATACTTTCAAACAACCTAGTGAAAATTCTAACTTTGTTGGGAATTTTAACAGGTCATAGAATAATCCCTACTCCAACACGTACAATCTGGGATGGCGCAATCATCCAAATTTTTCATGGAACAATCAGAATGTGATGAGACCACCGGAATTCCATTCCCTCAGCGACTCCAGCAGCACAAAATGGATAAGCAATTTTCTAAATTTCTTGATGTATTTAAAAAATTGCACATTAACATTCCTTTTGCAGATGCTTTAGCGCAAATGCCTAGTTATGCAAAATTTTTGAAGGAGATTTTGGCAAACAAAAGGAAACTGGAGGATTATGAAACCGTGAAGTTAAATGAGGAGTGTTCAGCCATCCTACAAAACAAATTGCCTCCGAAATTAAAAGATCCAGGGAGTTTTACTATTCCTTGCATTATTGGGGATTCTTACTTTGAAAAAGCATTATGTGATTTAGGTGCAAGTATTAATCTGATGCCTTATTCTGTTTTCAAGAAATTAGGATTGGGCGAGGTAAAAGCAACCACAGTGTCACTTCAACTAGCTGATCGATCAATTAAATATCCGAGAGGTATTGTGGAAGATGTTTTGGTAAAAGTTAACAAATTTATCTTCCTACAGATTTCATAGTTCTTGACATGGAAGAAGATTTTGAGATACCACTTATCTTAGGTCGACCTTTTCTAGCAACGGGAAGAGCTCTTATTGATGTACAACGGGGAAGTTGATCCTTAGAGTTCAAGATGATCTTGTTTCATTTAATGTTTTTAAAGCAATGAAATATCCATCTGATGATAATTCTTGTTTTAGAGTTGAGACAGTTGACAAATTGGTGAATAAGGTTTTTCAGGAAAATATTTTTAAAGATCCACTTGAAGCATGTCTGATTCAACCAAGGGATAAAGATATTCAGAATGAGGAGATAAAGGAGTACGCAAATTTCATGGAGGCAATTCCACCATATTCAAGGCAAAAGACAATTAAATTTGAGGAGTTGGGACAACGAATTACAAAGCCTAAACCATCAATTGAAGAGCCTCCAATTCTTGAACTCAAACCATTACCTTCTCATTTGAAATATGCTTATTTAGATGGAGTTTCTTCTTTACCGGTAATTATATCTTCTTCTTTGACAGATTTGATGGAGGAGAATTGCTCAGAGTATTAAGAGAGCATAAATGTGCAATTGGATGGAAAATAGCTGATATCAAGGGAATTAGTCCTTCAATTTGCATGCACAAAATTTTGATGGAGGAGCAATATAAACCCACTATCCAACCTTAGAGGCATTTGAACCCGAAGATGCAAGAAGTAGTGAAAGCTGAGGTAATTAAGCTACTTGATGCAGGTATCATCTATCCTATCTCTGATAGTTCTTGGGTAAGTCCTGTACAAGTTGTGCCAAAGAAAGGTGGTATGACTGTTCAGAAAAACGACAACAATGAATTGATTCCAACTAGAATAGTTACTAGGTGGCATGTGTGTATGGATTATAGAAAATTGAATGATGCCACTAGAAAAAATTACTTTTCTTTACCATTTATTGATCAGATGTTAGAAAGACTTGCAGAGCATGAATTTTATTGCTTTTTGGATGGATATTCGGGGTACAATCAGATTCCTATTGCACCAGAAGATCAAGAGAAAACTACTTTCACTTGTCCTTATGGTACTTTTGCTTTTAGAAGAATGCCCTTTGGTCTTTGTAATGCACCATCTACTTTTTAGAGATGTATGATGGCTATTTTTTCTGATATGGTTGAAAAATATATTGAGATTTTCATGGATGATTTTTCCGTTTTTGGCCTATCATTTGATTCTTGTTTAAATAATTTGGCCTTAGTCTTACAAAGATGTGAGGAGACTAACCTTGTTTTGAATTGGGAGAAGTGTCACTTTATGGTGCAAGAAGGAATAGTGCTCGGGCATAAAATTTCTCGAAACGGAATAGAAGCCAATCGAGCCAAAGTGGAGGTCATTGCAAAATTACCTCCGCCAACATCTGTGAAACTTGTCAGAGGATTTTTGGGGCATGCAGGATTTTACAGGCGATTTATAAAAGATTTTTCAAAAGTTACTAAACCTCTTTCTAATCTTTTGGAAAAAGATGCTCCTTTTAATTTTTCTATTGAATGCATGCAGGCTTTTAACACTTTAAAGGAGAAGTTAATTTCAGCACCAATCATGGCAGCACCAAATTAGGATTTACCTTTTGAGCTGATGTGTGATGCTAGCGATTCTGCAGTAGGAGCTGTTTTGGGACAAAGGAAGAATAAACTTTTTCGAACCATATAGTATGCCAGTCGAACCTTGTCAAGTGCACAATTGAATTATTCAATAACAGAAAAGGAACTTTTGGCAGTAGTATTTGCTTTTGATAAATTTCGTTCTTATTTAATTGGCTCAAAAGTTATAGTTTATTCTGACCACTCTGCTCTTAAGTATCTACTTGAAAAGAAAGAATCAAAACCCAGGTTGATCATGTGGATTCTATTGCTGCAAGAATTTGATTTGGAAATCAAAGATAAGAAGGGGACTGAAAATCTAATTGCAGATCACTTATCAAGAATTCCAAATTCAAAGGAAGAAGTAAGACCAATTTTGGAAGAGTTCCCTGATGAAAATTTTTTTTCCATCAAGTTAATTCCTTGGTATGCTGACTTTGTAAATTATTTGGTAAGTAATGTTCTTCCTCCCTGAATTATCATATCAACAGAAGAAAAAAATTCTTTTCGATGTTAAAAATTATTTTTGGGAAGAACCTTTCTTGTTTAAAGTATGTGCAGATCAGGTCATAAGGAGATGTGTTCCAGATGAAGAGAAGGCAAACATTCTACATCATTGTCATGATGGAGAGGCAGGTGGCCATTTTGGTGCCACAAAAACTGCAGCTAAGATTTTACAATCTGGATTTTATTGGCCCACACTTTTTAAAGATGCATACTCCTATGTAGCTTCATGTGATAGGTGTCAAAGAACTGGAAATATTTCAAGAAAAAATGAAATGCCTTTAAACAACATTATTGTGTGTGAATTACTTGATGTTTGGGGTATTGATTTCATGGGACCCTTTACACCTTCTTATGGAAATTTATATATTTTAGTGGCTATAGAGTATGTGTCTAAATGGGTAGAAGCTGTAGCATTACCAACAAATAATGCTAAAGTTGTGGTCAAATTCTTGAAAAAAAATATTTTTACCCGATTCGGCACTCCTAAGGCAATCATAAGTGATAGGGGGACACATTTTTACAACAAACAGTTTGAAGCACTTTTGAGTAAGTACAGAATCACACATAAGGTTGCAACCCCTTATCATCCTCAGACTAGTGGTCAAGTAGAGATTTCAAATAGGGAAATCAAGAGAATTTTAGAAAAAATAGTGAATACCTCTAAGAAAAATTGGTCAATAAAACTTGATGATGCACTTTGGGCCTATAGGATAGCGTTCAAAACTCCAATTGGGATGTCTCCATTTAGGCTAGTATTTGGAAAGGCTTGTCACTTACTAGTGGAATTAGAGTATAAAGCATATTGGGCATTGAAATTTCTGAATTTTGATATGTAGTCTGCAGGTGAAGAAAGATTATTGCAACTGAATGAATTGGAGGAATTTCGCAATGAGGCCTATGAAAATTCTAAGTTGTACAAGGAGCGTACAAAGAGATGGCATGACAAGCACATATTCAAAAGAGAGTTTAAAATTGGTCAAAAAGTTTTACTCTATAACTCTCGTCTTAAACTTTTTCCAGGAAAGTTGCGGTCTAGATGGTCTGGTCCTTTTACAGTTACACAGGTATTCCCATATGGAACAGTTGAAGTTGCGCATGACACTGAGGGCACATTTAAAGTGAACAGTCAACGTTTGAAGCCCTACTTTGAAGGTGGTTACAACAAGCAGAAGACCACCATTGAACTTCATCCTTCAGAATAGCGACATCTGAGATAGTTTGCCTGAAAACTATAAAGCAAGCGCTTCTTGGGAGGCAACACAAGCATTTTAATTATGTTTTTATTTATTTTTAAGTTTATGTTTTGCAAAAAAAAAAAATAATAATAAAGATTAACTTTTCTCTGTTTTATCCAAGTTAATTTTTAGGGAGCACCTTTCAAGAGTTTAATCATCAAGATCATCTATGGACTTATCCTACAACCAGGGAAGTTTTCTTCTTCCTATTCTATTTTTCGCATTGAGGACACTGCTTCATTTAAGTTTGGGAGGAAGACAAATTTTTGGACAATTTTTTATCATTATTGCTTTCCTGGTTGTGAATTTTTATGATTCTTAGGAAAATTTAAATTTTGTGAATTTTTATGATTCTTAGGAAAATTTAAATTTTATTTAAACTTGCAATTGATATGTGAGTTAATCTTAATTCGATTATGTTGATCCACTTCACCCAAAACAATTTCGAGCACTGCGTTACCAAACGGATTTTCCAAAAAAGTCCTTACTTTTTGAATTACTTTTTGTGTAAATCTAGAGAACATTCATGTGAAATATGTGATTTTCTTAGATTTCACCCAAATCTTAGAATTTGTTTGATTTTCTCTTGAGGCGAAATCCTAAGCTAAATCTAACGAGAAAATGATATAGGCGTTTTTGGATCGATTGAGCCTTTCAAGCCAACCCTATTTATTTATCCCTAGTCACCTCGTTGAGCCTTAATTATTACCCAATTTTTTATTGACACTCATATATGTTTAGCCTAGCCATTATCAAATTATATCCTTGTCCCTTGCCCTATGAACACGTTGATTTTCTTTTGGGATAAAAAATTATTTGAGCTTGATAGAAATTTGGGAGGAAGGATGGAGTATGAAAAAGAAAAAGAAAAAAGGAAGTGATTACAATGGTTGTTTGGGGTGTATTGTCAAAAAAAAGAAAAAAATTGCTTTTATGGTTCCCTATCCAACTTTCAATTGAGTGAGCCTTTTGGATACTCAATGGGTTGGAAATTTTTATGTTATATTAGGAGGGACTTTGGGAGAAACTCCACTATAAAGCAATTCAAAAAAAAAAAAAAAAGGGAATGATGATATATGGAGGCAGAAAAATTATCTTGAATGAGTGAAATTGGACAATGACATTGGCTCTAATTAGATCCTAGAAATCAACGTGTTGATGGGTGATTTGAGCTTAAAATTCCCATTATCTCACTTTTAGCCCAGCCTTACATTACAACCCAAGAAAAGTCCTATTGATTTTTGGTTGGATAATTAGCTTACATTAGTGGAGAGAGGAATGAAAAGCAAACCTATGAGATTTGGTCATAATTATTGAGAATTTTGAGAGGTTGCATGTTAATGTGAATTTATTTGGATTGCATATAATTCGAAAAAAATGAGGACTCTCACACACACACTTGGATCATATAGTTAGGATTGGTCTTAACTTATAAATCGATTTCAATGTTTGGATGAAATTTGTGTTTTTCTTTGAATTGTGAATTTGAGCAATTATGGAAAGATGTCATGGAGAAGTTTGTTAGGTTGAGTATGTGTTATGTCTTACTTTTGCTCGAGGACTAGCAAAATGTTAAGTTTGGGGTTTGATAACTCTATAAAAATAGAGTTATTTTACCTATTTTAGGCAACAATTAATGCATTATCTATGAGAAAATATTTGGATTTCCTTCTGATTATTTAAATTTTCCTTGTTTATGTAGAATAATGAGATATTGAGAAGATAAGGAAAAGAATAGCAACTATCAGGAATTCAAATAAAAGCAGCAGTGGAAGATGGATATCAAATCAGAAAATTCTTAATTTTGTTCCCTAATGTTATATGCAAGCGTTGGGAGATACATATTTTAGATTTCTTATAAATAGGAAAAGAGAGAGAAGCTAGGGTTTTGGGGGTTAGATCGTTTTCATTCTTCCGAGAGTTTTTCAAGTATTTTGAAGAAAAGACAAAAGTGATGACAGAATTCTTGTCCTTTAATTCAAGATGCTGGGTTTGATCTATATTTTTATTTTTATTTTTTCTTCTACTATGTTCTAATTTTCTTTTGTTAGGCTACGATGTAGCCTAACCATGATGATGTGAATTTCATGATTTTTATGTTTTATAATTGATTTCATTCATGTGAGTTATATATTATTATGCTTAATGCTTTTGAGTGACTGACTACCACTTGAATGATTTGATGTGCATGTTTGAGACTGAGAAGTGATAATATGCAACTGCTCATTATAATGTATAACCATGAATTAAACGTGGATAGATATATACCGCGTTATTTGTGTAGCTTTCGGTGATAAAGTGATCCAAAAGACTCATTGTAAGTCGGGAATATTCATAGTTTTTAATGTACTTATGCTTATTTTAATTCACATAGAGATATAGTGGATTAATAAGTTGAGTAAGTTTGCTATACCTAGAGATAGGATAGTAAATAGATTAGGAAATTCCGCTATCACATGTTTGATATCGTTCCTGTATTCACAACAATATGAAATTCATATATAGTGGTTATGGTGAAATCGGATGCTCTAACATATTTATCTTATCAATTTATTGCATTTAGTCTACAAATTTCGTTTTTAATTTATTCTTAATTATATTTTGATGTGCTAGATAAATTTTAGAATTAGTCTATTTTAGTATTTAATTGGTTTATTAATCATCGATCTCCGTGGGACGATACTTTATCTCATCATTATATTACTTGTTCGATACGTGCACTTGCGTTTAGAATTTTACGAACATGGCAGGTATTTATGGGTAAACAAACAAGCTACCAGAGTACATGTCACAATGACTAGAAAAATAAATAGGCAATTGCTAGTTCTACTGGGAACAAATGTCCAGCGGTTAGCTGACGGCTAGTCAAACGTCAAATGGTAACTAGCCTCTTGAAATAATTCTGTATACGACCTCTTCAAATAAGTTTAGAAGGAGAATGAGAACAGACAAAAGAGGACGGAACGTTGAAATTATTCGTTTTTTGATAATTATGTTATGTACACATATTTTAGTTTCTTTTTCAATTGACTTTCAGAGGTTCCCCAAAAGTACTTACTGAATAACCAACCATGAAAATTGTAAGTTTAGAGAACTTATTTTTCTCGTGTTATAAATGCTCTTAATACTTTGATAATTGGAAAATTCCCTACATTGAGAAATCATCACAGCTTATAAATTTTCCATTTCGAGTGAAAGTGAAAGTGACTATGAATTCACATGTATATTTGGTCACATATAGGTAACATCTATTGACTTGTATGCCAATTGAATAAAATGGTTTTCCGAAAAGGGCAGCAATCTCTCTCCCATGAGTCAGTATCAATGACTCGGTATTTCAATGCCGCTGAAGCATCGGCATTGAGACTAGATCTACAAATACCGGGAAGAGAAGAGCCACAGGAAGCACAGACTGGTAAAAGGTAAGATGAAGGCGGCCGTGGCGTGTTTTCTTCCAATGGCCTTGGCCTTGGCCACCTTTACCCAAAAGGACAACTGCGACCGAGTGTGCGGGAACATGAGTGTGCCTTTCCCATTCAGGCTTGACAAAAGTTGTGCACGGAACTCCGACTTCATCCTCATCTGTAGCCACACTTTGTCTCCCTCGAAGCTCTTCTTTGATGACAACATTCTGGTGTTCGACATATCTGTGGTGAACAGGACGATATCCATTAGTATATACATATCATACGACTGTTATGACCAGAGTGGCAATCTGCTTGATGAATCTTACCCTGACACATCGTTCACGATGAGAGAAGACGAGCATTATACATTTTTTGACACCCGGAACAAGCTCATAGTCTTCGGCTGCAACACCTCGGCTCCTATCTCGGACGCTGCTGGGACTTTCGGGAGTGGATGTTCCTCCTATTGCCGTGACGACATCAACTTCACAATCGATGGCACGTGCTCTGGCCTCAGGTGCCGTCAGACGTCGATCCCCAAGAGCCTCAGGACCCTCAATATATCCATGAACAGCACTGCGAATTACATGTTAGTTCAGGAATTTAGCTTTTGCGGATTAGCATTCGTAGTGGACCAGGAGTCGTTTCATGTCTCCAAATACAAGCTTCTTGTCCCGGCTGATATACGAGAACACATTGACTCAAAGGTTGTCCTGGATTGGGTTGTAAGCTGCAAAAGCACACCCAAGATTTTCATAACTAGAATTAAGAACACATAAATGAGTAAAGAGATTTGTGCACATCATTTAGAATCCATCATTATTGATACGGAACAACAATAATCCAAAACTCAAGTGCTTCTCTTCTCTTCTATTATTCTTTGTATCACTAGTTCAATGAAACTACTCATTAGCCTTAGCATTTTGTAAAGGCTCCTTATGTGAAGATATTCGTATGTATTAGGATTAGATGGGAGATTTGATAACCATTTTCAAAAATTTTCATCTAGGCCCTCCCATTATGGGCCGCGCTCAACTTGGCTTACACTAGCTAATTTCATATTAGATTAATTAAGAAACCTTATATCTCATTTTATTAGATCAATCCCATAAAATGATAAATTATAATATCAATTAATGTAATTCACATGAAAAAAACTCTTAAATTCTCCCACTTGAGTTATATTAATTGCAATTGTACTATATGTATATACCTTTATATTGGTTTAGAGATAATTTTTAATAGTCAATCCGATTCCATAAAATTTCAAACGCCGAATCATGGTGGTAACTATATGTATACATATAAAGCATTCATGGCCTTCTATAATTATGAATACTTTTAGCTCTACAGATATGGATTCAATATAGTCGTGTAGTAAATGGATAACACCTCTCATAAAGAGTAATACCTTATATATTGTTGACACCCGAATTTTCTTGACTGTTTGAGTGTCCCTTTTTAGCAAAAATATAAACATACAAAAAAAAGAAGATAAAAAACAAAAAAAGAGACTTGAAAAAGGAGGAAATTAAAAAAAAAAAAAAAAAAAGGCAATAGATTCAGAGCCCGGTCTCCCTTAGCAAATTTCGGGCCTCCTAAGCCCGCGTAGCCAGCCTATTTCTCTTATTTCGTTTGCTTCTATCGGCCCGTGCGTCCAACTCACTTTCTTTGAGCCCATGTCTTTTTTTTCCATCTGTTGTCCTCAATAGCCCACCTGAAGTTAAAAGAAGAAGGCCCAGCCCATGTCCCAGGCTCCTTCTCTTTCGCATGCTCACGTTCGTGAGCGAAGAAAACGCGTGGGAGGACCGTGACGCAACAGAGGAACAGCCACGAGCGAGCGTCCGTGACGAAGGATGAGGCGCGGCAACGGTGACCGAAGCATGACCAAGAAGAGCCTTCTAGAATCCTGAGCTGGCAAAGCTAACGGAAAAGATTCTTCACGGAAGCGAGGGGAGCATGCTCGAGGCTCGCTCATGAAAAGACAGTGTTCGGCCATTAGAGCAAAGGAGAGCTAGCTGGAATCAGAGAGGAAGGAGGTCAAGGAAAACCAGGCGAGGGAGGTAGCTAGAGAGATAAACCAGAGAGAATCCGAAAGGGAGAGAGAGCAGGTTTCCGGAGAGGTTGAAAAGAGGCTTCCTGGGGCTCCCTTTGCTCTGGTTTTCTTCATCTGAAACCACAGAGCGGTTGGCTAGAGGAGCAAAAAGAGATTGGACCGAGAGGAGGAGGTCGGGGAGAAGGTCTGGATGATTCTCTCAAGGTATGAAGATCCCTTTTCCGATTTGGTCGCTCCTAGATGGCCATAAACTGATTTTTTTCCGAGCACCCGCCATCACATCCGCTCGAGGCCGAACAGAGAAGCCTGTCGATTGGGACCATTCATCGCTGGAAAGAAGGACTACCGGTGCTCTTCTCGAGCCTCATCGTTGTGGTTGCAACTATCGAGACTCCGTAGCTCCGAACCAGGTAAATCTCTCATTCGTATGCATTGTTCTTCCCTGTTCTACTGAGTTTGAGAACACTGACCTAAACCGATGAGATTTCGGACGAATCGTGCAATGCTGAAGTCGATTTCTAGCGTGTAATGATGACTTGGAGTAAAATATATCGTTGCTAAGCTGAGAAATAAATCTGAAACCTAGCAGAGAATTCGTATTGAAGTCGCGCTTCAGCTGTTCTATAAAATGCCTAAAGTGGGCCGAATGTTAACTTGCGTTTAAACTCAAGATCGATTCGTACTTGTTGCGATATTTGTTGAATCAAGTCTGATCCTCGTATTTTCTCCGTGTTTGTATGTGATTTGATAAAAAAATCCTTCTTCGAGTCCGACGTGCATGCATATCACCAAGCTGGAAAGCTCTTCGTCGGAGACCTCCCCCTTGCTGGCGAAGCCAGTGGTTCGAGGCCACCCTGCTTAGGCTATTCTTTCCTCATATTAACATATTCACGCTTGTTTGTTTCCTGGGTGGCTGGTTTTAGAAATTTAGGATCGGTAGGATTTTATTTCGTTAAATTTTGTGGTCGCCGAGTAATCCGCCGGATACGACGGACGCCGGCCGGAGTAGGCGGCAGGTGGTTGGTGGTGGCCCGGCGGGGACTTAGGCGCCGGTGACGACATGACAAGGGTGGATGTTTGTGGCGTTGAGAGCTGATGATAATGGTTCGGTAAGTTGCAGGGTGAAGGAGATGTCCGAAGGTTGACGAGGTGTGAGGTAGAAGAAGAAAGTGCGGGGAGAAAAGACAAAGTAGGGAAAAAGACAAAACTGAGAATTTAAAAATAGGAAAATCAAAGAAAATCAATAAAAAAAAATAAATAAACACTTGTTTTGGTCCAACGTGGGTCGGATCAAGCTAGACGGGTCGGGTCAATGGTCCGGACCCGTTCCTTGAATATAATTATAACACATATAATATAAAATATACATTATAATATAATAAAAAATAAAAATAAAAAATAAAAATTCTAAAAAGTTAGAAAACTCTTAAAAAAAACTAATAAAAGATTTTAAATTCAAATATATATATATATAATTCATAAAAATTTAGAAAATATAGAAAATAAGTAAAAATTTGGAAAATCTAGGAAATAATAAAAATTAGAAAAATCAATAAAAAAATTTAGAAAATTCTAGAAAATCAAAAAGAATTTCAAAAAAATTACAAAATCTCTAAAAATTAAAACCTAAAATTGGATAAGCCTTTGTGGCTTTACTATAATATTCTTTGTTTTGGATATCCTTTTCCTTTTAAGAACAATATTAGGTTGTTTGCATGTTTTTCTTTGTAATTATACTTGGACATGCGCCTCAATATCTCGGATGTCATTTTCCTTGTTTTAGAATGGTTAGGACGAAGCCTACAATTCTTTGATAGGTTGCCATGACATTAGCTAGCATTTAATTGAGTTAGGTATCAAAAGGACATTAGTCTTATGTTTAATGTAATCAAGTCCGCAAATCTAGACTATATGGTTGCGCAAATAGTAAGATATTCTTTGACCTGTTAAATGGGTGGATAGGGTCGAGTTTGGGTCGGGTCATAAATGGTCCGACCCAAATCGACCCATTTAACCCGTTTACGACCCATTTATTGCAGTGCAAAATTTTTTACCAATACCTAACCCATCTAACGAAACTAAAAATATATATATATATATATTTTTAAATGGTATTGCTAAAATGGTTTTATACAACACAAATTTAATGAAAATTTTTTATAATTTTTAAAATCATTATTTAAAAAAATCGAATTTTAATTATTTTTTAAAATATAAAAAATAATTTTTAGTTATTTTTATTTTTAAGAATATAATTTTTCTTTTTCTTTTTCCTTTTTCTTCTTCTTCTTCTTCTTTGGCCGGTCGTTGGCCATGACGATGCCCCGATGACCGGCCACGGGCAAGCCTTGAGCTCGCTCAGCTCCGACGTCAGCAAGCTCAAGGCTTGCTAAATAGTGAGGCTCGAGCCTCGCTAGATGTCAATGAGGCCTTTGCCTTGCTAGATCCGGCGAGCTCAAGCTCGCCCAACACTAGCGAGCTTGAGTCTCGCAAGATCAACGAGGCTCGGGCCTTGCCGCATTTAGCAAGCTCGAGTTCGAGACTTGCTAGATCGGCGAGGCTCGAGCCTCTCCCAACGCCGGCGAGTTTGAGTCTCGCCAGATTGGCGAGGCTCGGGCCTCGCCAAGTCCGGGCGAGCTCGAGGCTTGCCTAGCCGGTCACCGGCCATCGCCATGCTAGCCACCGAAGAAGGAAGAAGAAAGAAAAAAAAAAGGAAAGAAAAAAAAGAAAAAGAAAAGAAAATTATAATTATAATTATAATTATAATTTCGATATATATATTTGTAAAGTTAAAGAGGGAAGAGGAAGATTGTGTGGTTTTGGTTGAAAATAGGTTCTAAATCTAACCCACTTAAGACCCACCTATCTTTTTGACCCAAAAAAAAAAAAAAAAAAAAAATGACCCACCTATCTTAAGTCTTTAATCGTTAAACCCATTTGACTAGTTTTTTCAAAAAACAAGTGACCCATATATGACCCATTTATTATTTAAATGGGTCATATATGGGTCTAAGACCCATTTTGCCACCTCTAGATATTCTCCCATATCTTGCTTTCTAGCCAACCAAAAAAGGCTAGTGGTGGCTCTTTAATTGAAATTCATAGAGGGTTGATTGCTTAAAATTTAAATGCCCAATGTCGAGCGAAATATGAGTTTGAGAGAGCCCAAGTCAATGGAAGGGCGTCGGCCTAAAGTTGACAATACCTCTAAACCTAAATTTTCCCTCCCTAATCGAAGGGGTTAGGTTGTGACATGTGTCTCATCCACTTCATTGTTCAATGTTTTGTTACCTTAAGTGTAAAAAAAAAAAAAACCGATGTGTCATTAGAGAATATTTTTATGGTTCCAATGAACCCACAATGTCTTATCCTTATAATTAGCCTTTTTTTTTAATTTATAACAAAACATATCCTTAGGCTACGCCTGTAGCCTTTATTCAATGTTTACACAATGCCTTAAGAGTTTCATCAATATATATTCAACTCGATGGCAGTGCATTCAAAATCACTTTACTGAATGCAAAAGAATCGATACATATCATAATATTACTAAATGTAACAAATACATATGTAAACTTTATTAAAGTAAAACTAAAACATTTCCCACTAAACAATAGCATCCCATGATACTCCTAAAGCCATATTAATGATATGTCGTTCAAACACACAAAGGCGAAGACCTTTTAATTAGTGGATCTACAAGCATATCATCTGTGGAAATACGCCCTATTGTAATGTCACCATTCTAAACCGTTTCCTTTATAGTAAAAAAAATTTACTACCATGTGCTTAGACCCCTTGAGACATTTGTTATTGTTGATGAATAATACTATCGAGTCATTGTCTCAATACAACTATATAGGTCTATCCATAAAGTCAAATACGGTTAACTCCCCAATAAGGTTTCGGAGCCTTGAGTAGTAGCTGAAAAGCATACTATAAACTCCATTTATGTGGTAAATGATAACAAAGATTTCTATTTCTTGCTTTTCCATGAACTGCATCTTCTATAAACATAAAGATGTACCCTCTTATTGACTTTATTCTAATAGCCAACAAAGTTTGCATCGGAGTACCCTACTAGATATAGGACATGAACATGTTTATAAATCAGCATATAGTTTTTTGCCCTCTTTATGTGCCTTAAAACCTTCTTGGAAGTAACCTAGTAATCGTATTCTTGATTTAACTAAAATCTACCTAGAAGTCCTGTCGCAAAAGTGATGTTTGGTTTAGTGTAAATTTGAGCATACATGATATTTTCAAGTACACTAGCATAAGGACACTGTAACGGATTTAATTCATTACTTTTAATGATAGGAGTAATTCCTAACTTGCAGTGCTTTATACTGAATCTTTTCAAAATATAATCAACATATGTTCTCTGAGACAAACTCAATATATGACGAGAACAATCCTTACAAATCTCTAAGTCAAGGACAAAAAACACCTTACCATTGTGCTTCATGTCAAATTCCTTGACAATATCTACTTGGTCTCATGCAATAATCCAAGATCACTACTTGTAAGCAAAATATTATCTATAAAAAGTATGGGAAAAATAAAATTTCTTCCACTGATCTTGTAATATATACACTAATTTACTTTATTCTCAACAAAACTGAACAAAGTGACTATTATGAAACTTCAAGTATCATAGTTCTAAAAACTTAGTTAGATTTTTCATTTTGCATGCAAAATTATTTAAATCATCTACTGCAAGACCTTCAAGTTGCATAATATAAACCTTTTATCAAGGTCTCCATTTAGAAAAGATAGTTTTAACATCCATATGATGTAACTCATATCAAAATGAGTTACTAATGCCATATTCACTCTAAAAGAATCTTTAGAAGAGACTAGAAAAATGTTTCTTTATAGTTAGCACCTTCTTTCAGAATGAAATCCTTGACTACCAATGTAGCTTTAGACTTCTAAATCTTTTGGAGTCCTTTTTAATCTTGCACACCCGTTTTGTAGTTGAAGAGCTTGTGACCTTTAGACAACTCAACAAGCTCTTAAATACCATTATGTTTCATAAACTGCATCTCATATTTCATCTCATCTAACCATAGATTTGTTTAAGGACAAGAAACAACACCTGTATAAATCATTGGATCGACCACGTAACCAATATCGTAGTCACACTCTCAATGATAGATCATATAGTTCGATGGTATAACTGATCGTCTTTCCCTAACATATTTCCCAAGTGGAGCTATTGTAATATTATCCTACACTTAAGAGGCTTAAGGAACTTCATTAAGAATTATGTAAAACAACAATACTGGACCTTAACAGGTTTAATTTATGGTGAAGGAGACTCTACAATTGTCTATATAGGTAAAGACAAAAACATAGTAGTCTTCACCGTATTACTATCCTTAATAGTCTATGAGCACCTCCTCTTATTGGCCATGTCAAACTCTAAAAACTGTGCTGTCTATGATTCCATAATTACTGTACCTCCATTAGAATTATAAAATCGATACCTCTTCGAATGATTTAGGTAAGATGTGAAGCAACTTCGAGTGATTCTAGATTCCAACTTACTTAATGTTGGATTATGTATAATATTACTTTTGTAGGGCACCTCAAACTTTAAGATGATTCAAGCTAAGTTTATGTCCATTCCATAACTCAAAGGGAGTTAAATCAATAATTTTGGTAGAAACACAAGGTTGCTTTCAAAGTATCACCCCATAGAAAATTAGCTAAATTAGTTTTGCTAGTCATACTTCTCATGATCTTCATAATGGTGCTATTGCACCTTTTGGCCTCACCATTATATTAAGGATTTCCAAGTGTAGTAAACTAAGCTACTATCCTGGAGTCTTGCAAGTATTTAGCAAATGACTCATTAAGTTATGAAGCATCGCCATGCTTACCAAAATATTCATCATCACGGTTAGATCGAACAACCTTTATAACTTTTCCCAATTGTATCTCTATTTTCTAAAAAATTTTGAACTTGTCAAGAAACTCGGACTTTTCTTTAATCAAGTATAGATATCCTTATCGAAAGTAGAATGACATCCAACAGGTAAGAACTTCGGATTACAGTTTTCTTATCTATCCTGATCATCTTACCTTCACAATAGTCTATGCAAAGTCTCTAGTCATTTTAAATATAAATAGGATATCGACCTTTATTAACTTTTCTACTCTTTCTCTAGAGATATGATTAAGACGTTTATGCCACAATGCATAAGACTGTCCCTTAGATAGAGATTCTTTGGAAACAACCTTTTCAACTACATAAACAACATTTATAGTATTGAGAGTTAAACGCAATTTATACAATTTATTGGATATATTATAGCACCCAACCTTATTTGAATTAAAAACATAAAAATAGAATCGTTATTTATTTCAAAAGAATAACCACATATGTTCAAATATGATATGGAAACTAAGTTCCGTCTCAAGGATGGTACATAAAATATGTTTCATAATATTATATTAAAACCAGAATTTAGAATTAAAATGATATCTTTCACAAACTCAATGTTGATTATATTGTTGTTTCCCATAGTAAGTTATGATTCACCATGAGTTGGCTTCCTTCGTTTTATAAATCTATATAGAGTAAGCAACATAATTTGTTGCACCCCTTATCTAGCCATCATGAACTAGATGAGGCTTTTTATAGGTTGGATTCATAAACAAATGCCAAAGGATCATTACCTATTGCTTTGTGCTTGGATAACCAAGTTTTATATTTATTGCAATCTTTCTTGATGTGATCTTTTTTCTTAAAAAAAAAAAAAGAAACAATAGTCACTATCCTTTGAATAATGCTTTCTTATGACCTAAACTTCATAATGACTGGTGGTTTCATGAGTTCCCTTATGAGTGCGATTTTTGGACATTGATAGCAAGCAATTGATAAGAGAATAACCATTGGTTGGTTATTTTGTCACTATTTTGGGATTGTCCTAAATTCTCATAATCACTAGGAAATTATTTAACTTTCATTAAGTGTTTGTAACTTCTATTTGTAACATTTGTTTGTAATTTTCATTTGCAATCTCCGTTGGCAACCATTGATTGTAGTTCTAATTAGCTACATGGTACTCTTTGGAGGCTCCTTGCACAACACATAAAAAACTTGTTATCTTTTAGTTACCTTTTAATTTTTGTGCTATAGTTATGGCTATAGTTCTCAAATATTGCATCGTTGATTAAATTTTGGTATGTTAGCTGTAGTTTTTGATAAATAGAGAAGTTTTTCTCTCTTCAATATCTTTTCTAAATGACTACCATATATATATATAATTGTATAGAGAAAAAACTACCAAAAAAAAACTATTCTAGGTTACATACTATCTTAGGCTAAAAATTTAGTTGATTCTCAAAATAAAGATATTATACAATATAAACTTAAAAACTAATTAGCCCTACCATTTTTCTAGTTAATCTAAGTTGACAACTCTTGCCAAGACTCCCCCTCAAGTTGGTGCATTGATATCATTGATGCCCAACTTGTCAAGTAACTTGTAGAAAATCTTACTAGAGATAGGCCTTTTTGAGTATATCTACCAAGTGGTCTTCAGATTTAACAAATGGGAATCAAACTATATTGGGATCAAAGTTTTTTTTTTTTTTTTGATGAAATGTGTATCTACCTCAATGTGCTTAGTACGGTCATGCTGGATTGGACTATGAGAAATATCAATGGCCACCTTATTGTTGCAAAATAAGCTCATCTCAAAATTGAGAGCAAAACTAATCTCAATAAGTAATATCTTAAGCCAAACAAGTTTTAAAGTCCTTTGGCCAATCTTCTTAACTCAACCTCATCACTAGACAATGCCACTACCTTATACTTCTTGCTCCTCGAAGTGACAAGATTGCCTCCTACAAAGGTGAAGTAGCCCATTGTGGACTTCCAGTCAAAAACACTCCCTGCCTAGTCTGCATTTGTATAAACCTCAATCTTAACATGGTTATTCTTTGAGAACAAAAGTCCTTTTCTTGGAGCGGATTTCAAGTAACAAAGAATTAGAACTACCATATTCATATGCTTACGACATAAGCGATATCTTGACAAGTATGGGATAAATAGATTAACTTACCCACTAATCTTTTGTACCTCTACTTATTAGTTGGCACTTGATCAGGATACTCTCCAAGCTTGTGATTTTGAACAATTAGAGTATCAACTGGCTTATAGTCTAGCAATCCCACTTCAGACAATAAATCTAGCACATATTTTCTTTGAGAAAGAAATATGCCATTTTTTGGTCTGGCTATTTCTATCCCTAAGAAATATTTGAGAGCCCCTAGGTTCTTCATTTCAAACTCAGTTGCCTATCTCTTTTGAAGTCTAGAGATCTCTTCCATGTTATCCCATGTGATAATCATGTTATCCACATATATTATAAAAGCCATTACCTTTCCTTGTCAAACAAGAATAGATTTTGATCTGAGTTACTCTAGTAAAAACCATACTTCTTCATAGCCAAGCCAAATTGTCCAAACCATGCATGAGATGATTGTTTTAGACCATACAACGAACATTGCAACTTACACACAACCTCTGTTTTTTTAGGAAATAGTGTACCATAATGGAATATCCATATAAATCTCCTCCTCAAGGTCGCCATGAAGAGAGGCGTTTTTTACATCGAACTAGTGCAATGGCCAATCTAAATTTGCAGCAAGAGACAACAAGACCCTAATAGTGTTCAATTTCACCATCAGTAAAAAAGTCTCTTAATAGTCTATGCCATATGTTTGTGTATATCCCATTGCCATAAGTCTCACCTCATATCTTTCAATAGATCTATCCACCAACACCCATTTACACTCAATCGTCTTTTTTCCATCTGGCAATGGAACAAGATTCCATGTTTTTTTTTTTTTTTTTTTAGCGCCTCCATTTCTTCTTTTATTAATTGAATCCACTTTGGATCTACTAAGGCTTCTTATATTCCATTGGGAACATGGACTGAAGACATGTTGTATGCAAATACCTTGAGAGGTTATGATAGTCTCCAAGCTGATCCATGATTTACAATAGGGCATTTTGATCTCCTTCCTTTAAAATCCAATGAGTATCGATTTGGGGGCTTTCCACGATTATGCCTAAAAGGTAAATGATAATTGACAGAAGTATTCAAGTCATTAAGAGAATAAGGTGTAGTAGGAGAGCTTACCTCAAGAATATTCTCAGGAGACGGGTCGTTAGGTACTGAAGAGTGACGAGGTTTAACAATTTGTGTAGTATTATCATTGTTCCCCTACTCAATATCAATTTTATTCTCCTCACTAACCACTACTTCGCATTTTTTGCTCACTAGGCTGCCAAGTTGTCCAGTTTCAGTTTTATACTAAAGTGTATTCGGATACAACATAATCCCACCAATTTTGCCTTTCAACTAGTATCTCCCTTCGAAAGGATTTTGGATGCTAGTTACTATGAAAAAAATCTTTTAGATTCCACAAAGGTTACATCCATGGTGACATAGGTACGTTTGGTAGCAGAATTGTAACATCAATATTCCTTTTTTTGTGCGTCATACCCCAAAAAAACACAATGAATTGCACAAAGGTCAAGCTTAGTACATTGATTTTTATGGAAATTAACAAAAGCAACACATCCAAAAACTCGAGGAGGAATCAACACAATAGATGATAGAGTAACATGTTTGAAAGGACTTAAAATGGAGTCTTGAAATTCAACACCTTTGAAGGCATACGATTCAATAGATATACTATTGTGACCACAACATTATGCCAGTATCTATGTGGTGCATGTGAACTAAACAATAACGCATTAGTAGTTTCTAAGATATGTCTTTCTTTTTTTTCCTATTCGACAACTCCATTCTATTGTGGTATTTGAGTATAAGAGGTTTCATGAAGAAGACCATGATTCTCGAAATTATTTTGAAATTCCTTATTAACAATCTCTCCACCATTGTTAGAACAAAGAATTTGAGTTTTAGTTGAAATTGCATCTAAATCATAGCATGAAAAGTTCGGAACATACCCAACACATCATCTTTGTGCTTCGGCAAGTATAACCAAGTCATTCGGGTACAATCGTCAACAAATGTCATAAATCAATGAATTCTAGAAACAATAGTAATTGGAGAGGGTCCCCAAACATTAGAATAAATTAACATAAAGGGAATATCACTTTTATGTATACTTATTGAGAAAGGTGCACTATGACTTTTAGCCAAAATGCAAGTTTCACATTTAAAAGTTGAATCCTAAAAGTTGGATAATAGATCAAGAAATAGGTACTTCATATAACTGAATGATGAATGTTCCAAACAACGATGCCATAGCCAAATCTATCTCTCCATGATACTAGTTGAGTGTTGCATGTTTCTTTCTTTACTAGGACTAAAATAATCCATGTAGCATAACCCCATTTCTTGGTACCACGCCCATTGATCTCCTTTGTGAGAATATCTTGAGAAAGACAAAAAGTAGGATAGATTAGAGCAACGCAATTTAGCTCTTCAGTGGCTTGCCCTACATACATCAATTTATTTGAGAAAGATGGAACCAACAAAGTATTGGATAATGAGAAAATGGGTGAGAGCAACAGTGTGACAGCCCAAGGAAGGGGAGGGGTCATCTCTAGTCCCACATCGCTTAGGGGGAGTCTTGGGCTAGTTTATAAGGCTTAGGGTCCCTTTAACCTGTGTAACGCGTTTTAAAGCCGTGAGGACTCAGTGTCCGAAGCGGACAATATTACACAGTGGAACCTGGGTTATTATAAATGGTATCAGAGCCGACTCTTGACCACGTGTGAGGGCCACAGCGAGGACACTGTGCTCTTAAGGGGTGGAGAGTGTGACAGCCCAAGGAAGGGGATGGGTCCTCTCTAGTCCCACATCGCTTAGGGGGGAGTCATGGGCTAGTTTATAAGGCTTGGGGTCCCTTTAACCTGTATAACGTGTTTTAAAGCCGTGACTACTCAGTGTCCAAAACGGATAATATTACACAATGGGACTTGAGTCGTTATAAACAGCCCCAACTCTTGTAATAGGGTCTATGACCCTATTAGCATTGGCAATACTACTTCGTTTTGGTTGGTGAGTGTCACAAACCCGATTCCATCTCTAGGGTCACGAACAACAATGGTTATTTCGTGACGTCCCAAGCTCGTTGCTGTCCCAATTCTTTTTATCTTGTTATCATGCACATTCGAAAACATGAACAAATGAACCCCTCAGACAAACAACAGCTAGAAGATTGGGACATACATCACACATAATACATTGATTTATATTATAATAGTACTTTTACAAGCCTTTTTTCTATGGGCCATTTTTCCTTTTTAAAGCATACTGCAAGTTTCCACAAAAACCAGGGGAAACTCCTATCTCCTCTAGTGTGATTGTGGCTTTCAAAACTAACATGACGCTTTCCTACCTACAAGTCTAAAAAATAAGGAGTGAGTTCACGACTCAGTAAGTAAAAACCCCTAATCATCTGCTAGGATGACAACTTGTCATCAAATTTAGCATGAATAGTATTTGAATTATATGGTAGATCAATAATAATATTACTGCTTCACCTTGACTACACATATATACCTTTCGGTGTAACTTATATGCATGCTTACCTTCAATTATCCATGAACACACCAAGTCAAGTAATAATAAACATACCGGCATGCATAAAAGGTTCGTTAGCATACATCTTGGCTCAACAGGGCATCTCGACTCAATTGAGGCATCCAGCTTCAAGTTAGGCATCCTGGCTCAACTAGGGCATCCCAGCTTAACCAAGGCTTCCCAAGGGTTAGCTCACCCAAGGCATTCGGGCTCAACCCAAGCATCCTGACTCAACCAAGGTATTATGTTCTCACGAACAAGGCATCGCTGCCAACGCTATGTGATGACGATCTTCTTCTTTCATTTAATGATCACATATCATCTGTCGCATAAGCTAGTTTATTATCTTGCATCTTAACCCACACACGAGCAAACCATACAAAATGGACTTGCAACATAAAAACGACTACTCATGAGTAAGCACATGACTAAGACTCGACGATATAGCATATCGCCCTAGCCAAGGGTTAGGAATTCTACTTACCTTTGATGAACCTCGATAAATTATAGGTGGCCTTACCAAGAGAGGGTCGTCCTGTAAGGCGGTGGGCGAGCAAGGCAATAAAAAAGAGAGAGAGAGAGACGTGAGAAGGAGATGGCATCTAGGAGAAGGAGGAAGGAGAAAGTGAATGGTATGATGCAAAATGAGGAGAGGTCCTCCTATTTATACTACTCGGTACCATCATTACCAAACCAAATGGTCCATTCTAAATTTTTCAAGTGTCTCGCATATGGTCCGTAGGTGGCAAGCCTACTTATCCAATGATTGCACCTAAAGAATGAGTTCAACAGCTAAAAGATCTCGGTTGGCAATCTAGCTTATAGGCATCATTGATGGTGGCTCGCTCTTCACCCTTTCATTGGATCATTTGTATCTCACATTTAATGAGCATTTAATGAAGTTTGAAGATAAGGCTATCAAGATTGCCAACTTAGTGCTTAAACTTCTTAGGTCATTAATGAGAGCTTTAGATATCGCTTTTTGATTGGGCCACATGTGCACCATCCTTTTCTTGCCCATAAAAGGATATTTTTAAATTTATCATAACTTTTGCAAAGTCAAAGGACATATCACCACCTTTATTTAATGATGGTGTTCTAGAGTTTTATTTATTGTCATTTTCTTCCTCAAGAAGGCGGTCCAGAGAATTTCGTCATCTAAGTTGATTCCGAGGCCAAAAAAAGGATCATTAGGTACACCTCGAAAAATTGAATCACATACACCTGAGATTCGGTCATCATACCCCACACTCGGCCAAATTGTTCCCTTAGACAGTCAGTCGGCCTAAATGGTGGTCCATTGATCCTTCGATCGGTCAAGGCCAATTTTAAGGCTATCAACGACCTAGCACTAAGCCAAGGCACTCACGGACCGAATAGTTGGGTCTATACATGAGTTAGTGACAGAATAGTTGGGTCTATCCCTAAGTTAGTGACAGAATAGTTAGGTCTATCCCTGAGCTTATTTTGATCGGCACCAAATCCATCCGTATGGTTCATGGTCAGTGCATTTCCGATCCACGATCGAACATCACCAATTCAAGATTCATTTAAGATCACTAAGAGTTAATTAGGGAATGATGCATTTTTGGTCAGAAGATGATCGCATTTGATCGAGTCGGATCGTCTGTGTATCAGTGCATAGTTAAACGGAATCACCACGATCGGGCACTATAATCGGTTGGATCGACCCATGACCATCTACCGATCCAAAATCATCTCATGACCAATTCTCATGATCAAAAAGTCATCTTATGAGTTGGTGATCCAATCCCATCGGTATGGTCGGTAAACGATTCACGGTCGATAGCTTAACCGGTTCATGGTCGGTCAATCGATCGATTAGTCGGACCATGACCAATCATTGATTCTTGACCGATCGAATCGATCGATCCCATGGCCAATGGCTCATGGTCGATCCATTCAGGACCTTTATGGCCAATCCTTATAGGGTCGGAATTGAAGATGTTACAGTAATCTTGACAAATTCATTCGAATTGGATGTCATGTGATCAGTTGCTCCCGAGTCAATAATCCAACCACTGTAAATATCTTGATTATCACTAAGCAATGCATAACCACGATTACCTTGATTATAAGAGTAGTTGAAATACTTGACGATTCCACATGTGGAATCAAAGATAAGTGAGGTTCTGCATTTATCAAAGGAGCTCATCTCAACCCACTATTAACATCTTTTTGTGCTTTGAGCTTTTTCCACCATTCTAGGTATCCATGTAACTTAAAGCAAGTTTCACAAGTATGCTTCATGTTTCCATAGTGTGTAAAGCCTCCTTCCGATTGTGCCTTGGCCTTTGAGGTTGTATTCATTTTTCCATCTCCTAGAGAGGAAGAACTGGTTTTGAAATCTGGAGCATCGATGGTCATTGAGGTTCCATCTTGACTCCTTTGGAGGCCATGGCACTAGCATGTATAAACTTTGTGACTAACACCATAACTACTTATCTTACATCCTCCCTTCGGACATGAGCATAGGCTTGTTCAACCATAGGGAATGGTCGAATCTAAAGCACATATGCCCGTGTCTTATCTAGATGATCATCCAACCCAACAAGAAAAGCGTAGACTCTATATTCCAATATAACCGAGTTATACCTTTCTATGCCATGGGACATTTCATTGGGTTAAGGCGATGGAAGTCAATTTCTCTCCATAAACCTTGAAGATTGTTATAATATGCTTCAATTGGCCCTCCATTTTATCTCATTCTAGTCACATCTCTTTTCATATCATACACTTGAGAGGTGCTAATTCCATGAAAAAAGTTGTAGAAATCAAATCTCTTACCATTTTTGCTATGGGAAAATGAGTAAAATTGCTTATCAAGGTTGGGTCCATGGAATTAATCAACCATCTCTTCACAATTGCATTTTTAGTTCTCCATCTCCTAAAGGTTGGATCCGTTGGTTGAGGCTGTGGCAAGTCCCAATTGATATATCCAAACTTGTCTTTATTAGAGATATACATCTCAAAAACTTGGGACCATAAGGCATAGTTAGTGCCATTCAATGCCAATATGTGTAGCGGAAAAATCGGTATTTGACGCATGGATTTAAGTCTAATTCTAGGTCAAAACTTGTGTCATTCGGGTCATTAAATCCTTAAGGATGGCGGTTGTGGAAGGACTCTCACCTTGTTGTTGATGTGCCACTCAATTGTTTCTAACATAGTTTTTTATTAGGTCTATTTTCTCCCCGTTATAATTTAGGTTTGATCATAACAAAAATCCCTAGGATCTCTACTCTGATACCATGATGAACATAGATGTTTTTCTCTCTTCAATATCTACTATGATGCCATATATAGTTGTATAGAGAAAAAAAAACTACAGAAGAAAAAAACTATTCCAAGCTATGCATTATCTTAGGTTAAGAATCTGGTTGATTCTAAAAATAAAGATATTATGCAATATATACTTAGCAACTAATCAGCTCTACAATTTTTCCAATTAAAATTGACAACTCACGTCAACAGTTTTCAGATCTTTGCTGTCAATTAAATTTTGGCTTTGCATCTTTATGTCCTCATGTTTTATTATTGATTAAATTCTAGCAAAGCTTGTATACTTTCAGTTTCATTTGAACTGAAATTATCATTTTCCTTGTGTTCCTATGATATTTCCTATTTAAAGGCATCATAGAATCTATCTCCTCTCATAAAAAATCAAAGAACAACTTCTAGTGAAATGTATTTTATCATTGTAAGGAATTTCGGTGAAATAGTTTCACAAAGTGTTTGTCAATCCTCTTAAGCTAATCTATGGGATTTTGTGGATCATCACAAGATGATGAAGTACAACTATAGCGGCACCCCAAAAAAGATGACATGTCTTTTGCAATGCCATGGATATGCATTCCCATGTTTATGTCAATAAGTTATTGTCAAATAAGATTGTTGTATATTCAATTATACTACTTCTATAACTTTTAAGTTGTTTGAATCTTGAAAAACTGAAAATGATGAATTCATATTGTACAGGTGTATGGCTATACTAGAACAAAGAGTTAATGATTATCTCTGTAGAGAATTATTATTTTTCTCTCCGTGAACTATTATTTTCTAAAATGAGTCCCTCTTTACATCTCGGATTATGGATATAACGACTTTTGAGGGTTTAAAAAAAGCAGCCCTCTTCTATTAATATTAGAAAATATAATACACTCATCGTGTAAACTCGATATGCACTCATAACCATATTTATAGCCATAAAAAGATGTATTAAAATAATCAAAAGAAAATAATCTTGCAATAATTTCAAGATTTTTCTAATAAATAACACGTGAAAGTATTTGGTTAAAAAAGATTAGCATCCATGAGTACATTTGCAACTGTGGTTCCAAACAAACATAAAAGGTAGTCGACTTGGAATTGGGCGTTGGATATTTTGATTATGAATATCAATTAAGGGAAACATAAAAAAGTAGTTGGTTTGCCGTAAGAGTTATATTTGCAACACATGATAATGCTAATTTACATCATCAAATATACTTGACTTATATGTTTTTTTATGTGCCAATAGATGATTAGAGATTATTCGACACCGGAACCTCTAGAGTGCCAAAAGTTGGCATAAATGGACACTTAAGTGCCAAAATTGAAGCAAAGTGAATCACTTAAGTGCCAATCGGCTAAAATTTGGCCAAAATGCTGACGTGGCGATTTTCTAGTGAAGCAAGTGTAAAATGGAGTTGTTTTGGTGCTGATGTGGTAAAAAAATAATATAAAAACTAATTAAATTTAAATTTATTTAAAATATTTAAAAATAAAAATTAATATTAAAATTTTTTAAAAATTAATTTAAAAAAAAAAAAAAAAAAAAGGGGAGATGTGGTTGAGGGCACCCTCAGCCGCCTCCTTGCCACCACCGAGAAGGGCCGGCGATAGAGGGGGAGGGTTGGCGGGGTTGTCGGGCCCGGCCAAGGGCGGCGACCCGGCCAATAGACGACGAGGGCCCGTGAGCCCTCGCCTAGCTTGGCCAAGGGCCGCCACTCGCTGGGGGTCGCCCCGGTGGGCAATGGCCCTTGGCCTGAACGGGCAAGGGCCACCGACCCTCGCTGGATCTAGACAAGGGCTCGCAAGCCCTCACCGCCGGTCAGCCGGGGTCGCTAGCCCCTGGCCAGTGCCCTGCGACCCTAGCCATCCCTCTCCCCTCTATCGCCGTTTTTGTATTATTTGGTCATGTTAGTGTGTAAAATGGCGTTGTTTTGCACTTACTTCGCCGGAAATTGCGCATGTCAGCATTTTGGCCGAATTTTGGCCAAAGTAGCACTTAAGTGATCCATTTCTCTTCGAATGTGGCACTTAAGTGTCACTTTCGTAACTTTTGGCACTTAAGTGTCCCTTTGTATTAAGTTATGGCACTTTAAAGCGATCTTTTGCCGAGATTATTCTATGGCTTAATGGGATGGTGTAACTATTATTAACAACTAAATTTTAGCAAACCATTAGAAAATTAGAGATTGACTCGGTCCTATCAAAAAGAATTTTCATTAGATTACACAGCATGTAAGCATTTGGATAATTTACATCAATATTACTAAATTTTACTAATTTTATAATAAAAATAATAAAATAATAACAAAATAGCAAAATAATAATTAATATAAAAAGGAGTTGAGCTGGGCAGGCCCGGTCCCTTCTTCCTCTGGTCCTGCTGTTCACGTGCGTGATAGAGAATGGCATGTTCAAAGGACCAGAGAATGCGAAAGCGACCGTCGGTTAAAAGGGGAGAACGGGCGGCCAAGTGACAGGTCAAGCTGTAAATTCGAGGAGGAGCTCAAGGCTGCGGATCTGTCCAGGGCGGAGGACAGACCGGTGGCAGAGCAGACAGCAAGGGGAGGACCGTCAGTGTAGGCCAAGGATCGGCCGACGCAGGAGAGACCGGAGGGCGAAGGGCCTCCATCGATTGGACCGTTCAGCGAGCTGAATTGTGGCGGAGAACAATAAAAGAGTAAGAGGGAGAGAGAGAGAATTGAGCGCACTACTAAGAGAAAATGAGGAGGCCACAAGAGAAATTGTGAGAGAGAGATCGAGAGAAGTGGGGGAAAAAGAAAGTCGGGCCCGGCTGAGCGTCGTTTAGCCCCCCCTCGACGCGAACCGACGGCCCCTAACTGATCTCACCGAGCCCACAGCTTTCCCCTTTCTCACGGTGTTCGATTTCCGACGAGTGAATCTGTCGACTCGATCCGCCGTCTTCCGGAGGATCCCAGATTGGTGACACGGAGACAACACTAGCTATAGCTAGATTTGTGTCGAGGCCGTCGTCGCCAAGCCAGGTAGGGACCCCTGCGGTTAAACGCTCATTCCCTCAAACCCTCTTTGCTCCGCCCTACTTTGGTTGAAGGAGAGGCTGCGGCCCAACTTCCCTAGTTTATGCGTGTTTTACTTCTAACTTGTTGGTGTCGAGCCTTTCCTGGTGGTTTTCTTTGAGTTTGGATCCGAATCCGTGATCTAAGAATGGGTAATGTCTTCTTCTCGATATGTGCCCACCACATATTCGAGGGAATGCCCCAACCAAAACCAGTCGTTTTAGTCTCGAATTCCAAATTGTTCCAAGGATCTGTAGATGTATTTTGTCCTGTACAACATTTTTACTGATGGCCGAATAGATTTCTTTAGCCAGATTTCATCTCTACAAAGTTCGAACATGCCGTCCTCAGCTATTTCCTGTGATTGTTCTTGGAGTTTATCGTGTCGTTGCAAGCGCGAGCCCCAAGTGATCGTGGGTAGAAACTGATAGTTGTTCGAAGGTCGGAAGTCGTTTCCCGATTTGGTTTGGGGAGTCTTCGATCATGAGCGCTCGATAGTGGAATCTGTATATGCGATATACCGATGAATTAGTCTAACGAGCTTTGATTGTTGAACTTCTCGCGCGGTTGTCTTGCATTTTGGTGTGTTCTGTCTGGATTTGTCCTAGGGCAGGGGAATCGGGAGGACACGTTGAAGGGCTCAGGGAAATAGAGGAGAAAACGAAAAAATAGGAAGTGAGCTTGAGCTTAGTGTTGGTAAATATGGGTTAGGCCTAGGTTAATTGAATTTGGACTCGGTTCAGGTCGTGAACAGGTTGGGCTTCAATCATTGAGCCCACTTCTTTTAATCTAGTTGGTATCACCAGCCCCAGCCCCAGCCTGAGTCCATATTTTCAGATTACGGATTAATTTACAAAAGAAAATTTAAAAAAATTGAATTTTTTTTATTCTTTTTAAAGTTAGGGAAAAGATTAACTATTAGTTTTTGAATATTTTTTTAATTAAAATGTGTGGAAGTCCTAAAAAATATTATGTTCAAATTGAACAAGCCCCTCAAGGCTTTAGAATAGGGATTGAATATTCATGGATTCTTGTTTCCTTAGCCAGGTTAGGATTTGAATTCTAGGACGTATGATTGGTATAAGATAGGTACTGAGAGGACACTACCTGATTAATTAGTGTAATTAAGTTTTCGATCTTAGATTCTCCGGTTCGTAGCAATAAAGTAATTCTCACATTACTTTATTTAGGTATATAATTGACCCACAATAAATTAATTAGTTGTGACTTCCAAATAAAAGTAATCTTACATATTAGTTTCAAATTGGTATAAGTTTGGAAGAGCCCAAATTAAGTTTAGACTTAATAATCTATTGATCAGCTCTAAGTGGCTCATGTGAGGTTAGGTTGCAATAACTATTAGATCAAAACTTTTGCACAATATACAATTAAGTCTCTAATTTTATTTTGGATGAGGATTTTAAGTTTATTTGTTTATATTTGCATTGGCCCATCTATTTAAAATATTGATGAAAGCTCTACAAGATGGCATTAAGTTGCAGGTAATTGCCGTTCTAGCACCACAAGTGCTATCATATGAATAATATGAAAAAAATAGTTTTTTTATGAAAATTCAAAGATGCATTATTCGAAGGTAAACTACAAGAAAAACTACTAGAAAAATGCATCCAGCTGAAACAAACTTGGGACGTCTTTGCATTCAACTAGAATTTTAGCTTTAGCACGGGACCAACAAAATCTGGTGACTACTTTAATATTTCCCCCATAATTCCATTAAAAAAAAATATCCTTTATTGGAATACTCCGGAGAAAACAAATGCCAGGTTCAAATTACCCTTGAAAACCAATTAAAAATACAGATTTTTTTTTTTTTTATCTTTTTGTCAATTTAGTTCATCACTATTTGGTGGAACATAATTGTGATTGGTTCTTTACACAGTCATCTAAGATATTTTGTATAATCATGGTCGATTACTAAAAACTAAATTATCTAACCTTTAATTTGTAAAATTTAGACAGAAAATAAAAAAGTTCTATTGAAGATAATAGAGATTAGGTATTTCTTGCTATTGTTATTCATCACGGTTTTTAATTCACTTATATAATTCAAGTTCTTTCATCTAAAATGGTGGATTGTCGATCTTGCTATTAATGTTATAAAAGTAATTTATTTTATCTTTCTAAAAAAAAAAAAAAAAAGCCATTCTACGATATTGTTATTATGAAGTAAATTCCCTAATTCTTCTTTCTCGATCTTATGATCCTCTAACATAGGTTTGTATAAAAGTTTTCATCCTTATTGAATTAACGGGAGAATTACCAAAAAAGTCATAAACCTATTGCAATTGTGCCAATTTAGTCCTAAACTTTTTTTTTTTGGCCAATTTAGTCCTAAACCTTTTACAATTGTGCCAATTCAGTCCATCCGGCCAAAATTGGTTGGCCGGCGCGACGTGGACGCCGGCCGGCCGGTGAACGATTTTTTAATAATTTTTTTTCGATTTTTTTAATTTTTTTAATTTTTTTAATTTTTTTTTCTTTTTTTTTTCTTCCTATCTTCTTCTTCCTCTCCGGCGCCGGCCGGGCCGCAGACTCTCGCCGGCCACCGGCGAGGCTCGCCCCGCCGGCCACCGGCGAAGGCGAGCCTCGCCTAGTGACGGCGAGGCCGCCATTGTCAGCCAAGGCGAGGCTCGGCCTCGCCCAACCATGGCGAGGTCGAGCCTCGCCGATCCGGGCGACGGCGGCCTCGCCAGACCGGCGACGGCGGCCTCGCCGCCCACCGGGCGAGGCTCACCTTCGCCGGTGGCCGGTGGGGGCGAGCCTCGCCGGATCCGGTGACGGCGGCCTCGCCATCACCGGGCGAGGCTCCCCTTCGCCGGTGGCCGGTGGGGGCGGGGGCGAGCCTCGCCCGGCCGACGGCAAGGCCACCTTCACCCGGCCAAGGCGAGGCTCGCCTCGCCGCGGCCCGGCGCGGCGAGCCTCGCCCCGACGACGCGAGGCCACCGTCGCCAGATCCGGCGAGGCGCGCCATGGCAGGCGAGGCCGAGCCTCGCCTTGGCCGGGCGACGGCGGCTCGCCGTCGTTGGGCGAGGCTCGCCGCCGTGGCCGGCGGGGGCGAGCCTCGCCGGTGGCGGCGAGGCCGACCTCGCCGGCACTCGCCTCTAGCCGGCCGGCCAGCGCCGGCCAGAGGAAGAAGAAGATAGGAAGAAAAAAAAAAGAAAAAAAATTAAAAAAATTAAAAAAATCGAAAAAAAATTATTGAAAAATCATTCACCGGCCACCAGGCATCCAAAGTTAGCGCCGGCCGGCCAATTTTGGCCGGATGGACTAAATTGGCACAATTGTAAAAGGTTTAGGACTAAATTGGCCAAAAAAAAGAGTTTAGGACTGAATTGGCATAATTACAATAGGTTTAGGACTTTTTTGGTAATCCTCCCTTGAATTAACTAAGATAATGTAGATCTCATAGTCCAATAGGTTTGACTATCCCCCTTTTTCATAATTATTAGTAATGATATCATGGCTGGAATATGTGACATTGTTTGAGTTTTGAATCGATTTGTCTTTCCCACTCTCAATCCAAATTCAACATCTAACCTCAAATTAGATTAAATGAACTATAAATCAAGAGAAAGTAAAGTGAATAGAGATTTTTTTTTTTCCATCAAGTAAAATTAAGATCAAATAATGAAAGTAGGGAAAAAAAAAAAAGAAGAAAAAGAGTGAAGGTACATAGTTCTAGCCTATTTTTGTCTTTTTGGCCAACAATTATTATCTTTTTTCTGGAAATGAAAATCATAGTAAAATTAATTGCAATATAACTAGGGAAAATCAAAGACTGAAAGTGAATGGAAATTTTTGCTTGCCATAAGAGTGAATTGGGATTAGATTAAGGGGGAAAAAGATATAAAGGAGTGAGTGAAATTTTTACCTCACCTATTATTATTATATGAAGGGAAAAATGAAAATCAAGAAAAGATAAAGAGAAAGAGAGATTATTATAATATCAAAATGGCCATAAGATAAGTCTACTTCAATGCATAGCTTCACATATATTATATTAGATTCTCACACTTAAACCAACACAAATGCTTGCACAAATATAAGTCCAAAGAAAACGGCAAACTAGCATATATTTAAAGCACAAAATCAACCCTAGAAATTCTTATGGGCAATTACTACACGCCACAGGAATAAAATATCAGATGCAGGAAAATGCTGAATCCACTCGTGGACAGCTAAGACAGCTTGACGTCCCCTGCGCTGAAAGCTTGGTGAAGTGACGGATTTCTACATCCAACTTGGATTTGTTCTCTTCAATGTTTTCTTCAACTGTCGGGTTTGGGTTAATTAAGGCGAGTTGCTAAGCCACTTTCGTCATCGTTGACCTCTTCGCACTAATTTGGTTCAAGCACTTCACTCCAATCTCAGCAACCCTTTCTACTCTCTTGATTTCATCTTCACTAGCAACCTCGTAGTTTATGACAATGAAGAGTGTCTTGTCCTTCACGAAAGAGATGAAATAAGGGATAATATTGATTGGCTCTCCATAATTTGTGATAGAACTCATAGGCTTCTTTTTGGTGAGCAATTCCATGAGGACAACTCCAAAAATGTATACATCACTCTTAGTTGTCAACTTATCAGTGGTTAAATATTCCGGATCAATGTAGCCTAATGTGCCCTCATTTCAGTGGCTACGATATGACTATGCTCTGATGATATAAGTACTGAAGTTCCAAAATATTTCACTGAGTAATTTTGATCCAAAAGTATGTTCGCCGACTTGACATTGCCGTAAATGATTGGTGGTTCTGTGCAGGAATGCATACACTCAAGTGCAGGAGCAGCTTCAGTGGCTATTTTGAGCTGATTTCTCCACGATTTTAAGATGGTTGATGCATTTTGATGGATGTGCTGGAAGAGGGTACCATTTGACCTGTATTCATAAACCAGCAATGGTATTCTAGTCTACAAGCATATGCCTTTGAGCTTCACACATTTTTGTGGTTTATTTGCATCAAAATATTAATTTTGTGCTGGAAATCCCCCTTCACTAGAGACTTGTGCACATCTTTAGGCTTCTTGATTGTGACCATGGTGTCTACTTCTATTCTCCCTCGATAGACAGAACCGAAACTGCCCTCACTGAGCTTATTGCTACCATTATAATTGTTAGTTGCTTTTGCCAACTCTGCATATGTGACAGATTCGAACTCCATATTGTTTCAAAAGCTTTCCTCCATTTCATTTGAAGTTCATCTTTTTGATTCTCCACTTCCACGTGACCGAAACTAAAACACCAATAGTAATGCACAAGACGGGTAACAGCTGCCAAAGAAAACATCTTCCTAAATTACTGATTCAAGCATGTAACATTATACGGCCCACATAGTTCATTGGGAAATTAATTTTAGACACACAACCCATTTAATCTTTTTCTATATAATCCGCAACAGTCATCATCGATTCGTATGGTTAGTCAATCTTTCACTATATGAATACCTCATTTAATGGTGATAAAAATTATTTCTTTGACAAATGGGTTGCTGTATCATAGGACGCGTGTCAGTAACCGTCCCTATAATGTTGTCGCTTGCAGCATTTTTTTTTTTTTTTTTGAGATGCTCTTTTATATACTTAAGTAGCTTTTTGGAAGTCAAAAGTTTGTTTATTAGAGCAAACATATTTCTAGGAGTTCTTCCCTTTCCAAAATCTTATATTACCATGTTTTCCCCAATGTAATAGCTAGTCTCTATCTCTCCTACAAATGCCATGGACTCACCACGTGCATGACTGATCCTTATAAAAATTATACTTATAAAGCCCTATGAAACGATTAAATTCAAACTTTGAAATTGAATATATGTTATTGACTCAAATCAATTTGCACGATGATCTCAAATCCTTAACTAGAGATCTCCTGACCCCTAATCAGTTATGCTAACATGAGAGTTTACTAATTTTACTTCTTTTATAGGACATAAACTTAGGAAAGATATTGGTTGATATAGTTGATCTTCAGAGTATATCTAGACTAAGGCAAATAATGACTCCCCTTTCTTTCCAAGAATATATCATACTGTTTGTTTTTTTTTTTTTTTTTTTATTATTGTTTTTTCAAATACAGCGGTCTCGCCCTCCAATGTAGGGCCAGCAAAATGGGTTTTTGACTCAAATTGGATGAGTCCAGTTCGATATGGGTAATCCTTTTTCTTTTCTCACGAGTGACCTATTTTAACCCATTTTTTCATAGCTCAAAAAACAGGTCATAAATGGGCTTTAGTGACCCATATTTTAACCCAATTTTCCCAAGCCCATTGCACACCCTGCACCTACTACGTACCCGATCAAGAGCATGAAGCAATTCGTGGGCACTCAGTGAAGGACCTTCACTCGGCAGCTGATCAACGTCTTCGAGCTCCCAATCAAGGCCGTCCTCTCCTTCCACTCTCACCTTCGACATCTCTGGCTCCCCTCCTCGCAGCTTCGGCATCCTCAAGTTCATCACCAAGCTCTCTCCATTTTTGTAAATTTATCCCTTTGTAATCGAATCAGTTACGCTTTTTTGTTCAATTTCTCTCTATAGTTGAATTGATCGTGTTGAGAAGGCATCTTTTAGGTTCTTCCAAGGTCTGGAGCCATTAGTTATGTCGTAGGTGATGAAATGAGAGTATAGGTAAGGCAATTTTCAATGTAAGCATATTTAAATAATAAATCATACATTCATTTAACAACTTCAATTTTTAGAACAATTGGCAGTAGTCCTACCAAAATCTCACACTGTATTAGAGCTAAAGGTTTTTAATTCAAATCTTTTCATACCTTTATTTACCTCTCCAATCGAATAGTTTAACACTTTAGATAAAGATCAAAGTCCAACCTACGCAAGAAAGGGAGTGTTAAAATATTTAAATAATAAATCATGCATTCTTTTTTAATATTTGAACTAGTTAGCAATGTGATCAATTGCTTGCTCGTTGCATGAGACTTTAACATGCACCATTTGAACCTTGCATGTCATAGCAATAGTTTCTACTGATCTGCACGAATGTCTGTGATCGCTTCTGCAAGTTTCCGTTTTCATGATGCCCATGGGCGTTCGGTTCATGTAAAACTATCCCCGGAATTTCAATAGCCCCAATGTGTTTGAGAAAATGCTTCTTAGAGTACGCTTCATGGGGTTATGTTATCAGGGAGGGAGCGAGCTGTGAGGCAAAAAGCTAGTAGGGATTTTTTAAGCTCTACAGTTTTTGCATCATAAGATGACCTTCGAAGGGGGTGTTTGATTATTTAATGTCTCAAGGGAATGTGTCCAACGGTGACCTGGGTGCCGGCCTCTTCTTTTTTTTTAGGTCATTGGGTGTCGGGCCTTTTTTTTTTTTTTTTTGGTGTCGGCCCATTTGAATTGTGTGGAATTTGACGAATTCTGCGAATATATGACAATTAATAGTTGCGTTCGTTGCAAACGTCATTGACGGTGAGTAAATTGACATTTTGTATGATGCACAGAAGATAAGTTTGTTGGGATTTTTTAAGCTCTGTAGCCTTTTGCATCTTGAGCTGACCATGGAGATGATTGGGGGTGATTATCTAATGTCTAATAAAGAATGTGTCCAACGCTGACGTGGGTGTAGGCCCGTTTGAATTGCGTGGAATTTGACGAATTCTGCTGGTATATGATGATTAATAGCCGCATGCGCTGCAAACGTCATTGAGGATGAGTAAATTGACATTTTGTTAAATTGACATTTTGTATGATGCACAGAAGATGTAAGTGTACATACTAGTTGCTATAACTAATGATTCTCCGAATTTTTTTATTTAATAGCTCATATTAAAGAAGGGCCTTCTCTCATGACAGCAAAGGGTCCTATTTCAACGAAAGAAGCACAGAACAAGAAGTGCCTACTGAGATATGAAAAGGACACGAAGATCAACCAGATTTACGGCAACTGTCTCGATGATTTGTCCCTGGTGCAAGACTTACCGAACAAATTCGAGTTGACACTACATCGCCAGGATCTCAGTGCCGTCAAAATCTTTCTTTGCAAACACTTGTGTCTGGACTAGACTAGTCTTCTAGTGTGTAGAGAATGAAGGATGCGATCTGCACATCACATATTCTGTTTAGGAATTTAATCCGGTGAATGGTCTGTAGTTTTTCTGTTTCAAACTGTCTTCCGTCCGTTGGTGATCATTTTATGATGCGATATAGTCCTTGCAATACAGACAATATATTCTTTCGTTGTATTGATTGGTTGTTAGCTTATTTATTGGACTTCTAATGGGAAAGCTCAGATTTGATATTTTGATATTTTATTGTACAAGAGGGTCAAACTGGCCCTAGATGCTCCTATCCCGTTTCGGACTTGAGTTTTCTACTGGTAATACAAGTACATAGCGGATGACCTCTTCCTAAATTATTGAGATGCATATAATTGAGCAAAGCAATGTTGGAATTTCAAACTTTAGCCATTAATTTGATAAATTCGTAGGATCTTATGATTCTCGGTTCGATCATCGAAGACCTCTGAACTATTAATAGAATCAAACCCACTTAACTTGCTTGAGTGGGTGTGATTTTTGTTAAATAGGTTTTATGGGTCACTTTATGATCTATTCTTTTGGTATTTTTTTTCAACTCATTTATAACTCCCTTAGGAAAAAAAAAAAAGAGTTACCCATACGAAATTAGGCTCATTAAATTTGACTCACACCCATTTTGCCAACCCTATGTTCTTTATAAGTATTTCAATTTTTAGATTTTTTACACTTTTCATTTTGTTTATTTATGTGTTTATTGTTTAATTTGTTTTATTGGTTTGATGTGAATTTTTTATCCAAATATCATATACATGTGAAGAATTAAAATGAGTTAAATGAATGGGTATGAATTTTTCTAGAATATTGATGTCTTTTGGTTTAAGTAGCACCAGCACCGACACGCGGCACCCGACACGACACGACCTGTTGTCTATCAAAAAACAAAAAATTCCAACATATTGGGACACGTTTTATATTTTATATCTACATAATAAATTATCATTTTTGTTATTATTTCAATCAAATTAATTTGATTCAAATTCACACATAAATAAATAATTAAAAAATCTTAGAATGAAAATATTAATTAACCATTTATTAATATTACTCATTATTTTAATTTGACAAATTATAATCCATAAAACTTAGTGAAAAAAACAAACAATGCACATTCTTCTAGACTCACTTGTCAGACTTGCCAGAAAAGAAGAGAAAAACTTTGGTGGTGAATTGCATATCACGGCAAGTGAGAGTCAGAAGAGAAGATAAGATTATATTTTTCTTCTTTCTCCATTTATTATCTCTACTGTTTCACATATATGCATTTTCACCTATCATTTATTTAAATTTTTTAAAATTGACCTCATGTATCAAAATCACGTGTCGGAAATTCGCATGTTAGAATTCCAGCTCGAGTGTCGAAGAGTGTCAGAAAAATTGATCAAGTTTCGGATTTTTGGACGCGTGTTGACCGAGTATTAAAGAATGTCCAAGATTGTTAGATAATGTCGAATACATGTCGGAGTATCCAACATGACATGAAGACTCTCGAAAAGTATCATTTTTTCCTAGATTTTGGTGAAACGAGCCGAATATGGGTCATTAAATTTATACCGTATAAAATGAGTTAAAACTACTTAAATTAGTCAATATGAATCAAACTATTAGCCCCACTCTCACGCAAGTCAGTATCATGCTGTCTGGATACATCGGGTAGACTTATTCTTTTTCAATTATAAAGTTTACATTGACTTCTCCTTTTTCAATTATAATATTTAGATGTCTTTTGGAAAGAGTTAAGGGCATTTAAGAAAGAAAAAAGAAAAGCTGTAACTAAAAAAAGTGGAACGCCTCCTCCCTTGTGTAAAAGTCTAAGGTATTCATATATTAAAGATTCCTGAAGGTCAAAAAAGGAAAAAAGAGAAATACATGTATAGAGAGAGGTTACAATTAAGATGGTGGAGGGGAAGAGGTGTTAAATTAACTTTGTACAAGAACACCAATGCGCACGCATTTGTGTGGAGAAAGGATGGCGCTAGCATAAGAGCACCGTTAGCTAGAATTTCTAGCGATGCTATTGTGACCACAAACTTTCGTTTCTGGTTTATTCAAAGAAACATATCCAAAGTTATAACAATCAGGCAGTCAAAAACTCATAAGAAATTGAAGTGCAACTTTCAAATGATGGACATTGGTCAGTCAAATAACGACAACATCTAGTTTGGATTATTTTATCGAAATTCATTAAAAATACTAAGACGAGCAAAATTTTTGGCTTACGAATGAAAATACAGGTCAGTCTCTATTTTTCAAACAAGAATTCATCACCGATTAGTCTTGGTGATTTTGATTGTGAGAAAATAAGGTATTTGACATCAATTTCTATTTAGTTAATCCTTTAAAAAAAAAAATCCTTCTTAGATAGATGAAGTTTGTATTAAAAGTAAAGTGATTGATGGAAAATAACTTCAATGCGACGAAAAAGAGACCAATAATATGATTGTGAAGAAGGAATCATAACATCAAAAGAAATTAAACTAGTGTTACATTAAAAAGTATGAAATACCTCTTCTTCTTTTTTCACTGAGCAAAGAGGAGAAGCAAAACACGGGCATCTGTATGGGGTTTTAACTTTGATGAGGAGGTTTATGAATTTCATAACAGATATGTGAAAAAGGTAGGATTTTGTATGAGGGTCTCAAAATCTTAGAAAAGGAAAAGTAGAGAGGAAAAGCGAGGAGTAGATTTTGGTTACATTCGTCAAAGGCACAAGATGAAAAAGAGGTCAATAAAGTCAATTTTATTATCTTATTATGGTGAAAATTCCTCTAAGTAAGTCTCAGAAGTCCTAAATAAAAAGCCTCTTAAACCAACTTATCTTTAGCACAAAGAATGAGAAGCTACGGAAATGTAGAAAAATATCATCAGTCCGCAAAACAATACTTTTTCATTATCTAGAGTTTTTTCCTATTTTGTAAATTTAATACATATTATTAATAGCATTAATAACTCTTTTTAGTGATATTGTTTTCATAGTCGTGATTATTGTATCGTAGCATTTAATTTTATTAAGATTAAAATTTTCCCTTTCTTCATTTTCTTTTCAATATTTAAGGACTCCCTTTTAATGGGATTTAAGCAAATCACAAGTGAGATATTCTATTCTAGATTTCGCAAAAACACCGAGTAAAAGGGTTACCTGATTTCATGGAAAACGTCACTGATGGAGGGTGGCCCCTTTTTTTTTTTTTTTTTTTTTTTTTCTCTAAAGAGTATCGATGCCGTCAGTGAATTATTTCCCCCCGGAAGAAACGCTGATGAAAGTGTAAACAAATTAATGCACGAGTTAAAGAAGAAAGTGGAAGTCTAAGTTATTGGGGAGGGTAAAGTGGCAATTATGGGAGACGTCACTTCTCGAATCTCTTCATTCATAGGTAGGACATATAATAGACCACTCCCATCTGTCATGTCAAAGATCGGAAAGGCCATCCTAACAACCCCCAAAAAAAAAAAAAAAAAAAAACAAAAAACAAAAAACATTCTACAAGGCAAATTTGCTTAAACTCCATCAACTGCGATTCACTCCCACAGTTACCATCCATAATAGTCTACACCTATCAATACTTCTGGCCGGAAAGAAAAATGTCTACCAATACATTTTTTAAGTGGAGAGGGTTTCGTTGACGGCTCTGTCGAACCAAGTCACCCCATCCGAAGGTTGCATTCGCAGGTGGGGAGAAGTGAACGTGCCCTTTCCATTATGCTCGAGGAAAAGTGCCCATCTGCATGCAAACACAATTTTTTCCAGCTCCATAAATGCAAACAAGTGAAAACAATCTCTACACCTTGAAGTGTACAAATTTGTTGGGATTTTAAGGGGCTGTTTGGCAACCTGCCAAATAGTATTTGTTTCTATTCTTTTATTTCTGGGAGTGGATTTGGAATATAAATGTATTTAGTAAAATTTTTTGATCCCAAGAACAAATTTCTATTTTTTTGTTCTTGAAAGTAGACTTGGAACAAAATCAAGAATAAAAACAAAGTTGATTATTGTTTTTGAGAATAATTTTAGAATCAGCACCTATTTTTTCTTTTTTATTTCCTTCTTCCTTCTTTCTTCTTCTTCATCTGCTGCCACCATCGCGGTTGCCATCTGCTACTGTCGGTAAATGAAATATTAGTAAAATGTAGACAAATTAGCGCACAAAACTAAAGGGATAAGTAAAGACAAGAAGTGGAAGTTTGTTGAAATTACAGTGGATGATAAAGTGGCATTTACGTGAAAAGTCGCTTCTTAAATCTCTTCGCCCATAGGCAAGATAGATTATAGATTGCATCCATTACAATTTTCATGTCAAAAATTGGAAATCCCATGCTAGATTTAATTTAATAAAGGATAAAAATTTATGTTTAGGTCACTCATTTAGATTTTAAGGGACCATCTCAAATTAGGATTCTTGAGATTCAATTTGGTGTATTTGGGGAAAATCTCAAACGACGCTTCTTTGGTACTCTTTTCCACCAACTTTTTTGAAAAAAATTGAAACAATGCCATTCTGGGAGTGGGAAACAATGTCGTTTTGCTCTCTAGCGTTTATGTTAGTGTTGGCACTGACTTGGAATCCACAACAAACTTTTCCAATTAAAATTGGCCGGACAAATTGAAATAGCATAAATCAAAAAAGTTTAGGATTAAATTGACGCTAATACAATACACTTAAATTGGTACCTTCCCCCGATACAAATGACACTCCCTGTTTCTTTTCATAATGTTACATTCCCGGCATAGTAAAATTAACTGTCTCTCTACGCGTGTAAAACTTGATATGTCATCCGTGGAGGGCACGATCCGAGTCGCAAGAAAGGAAGGGACGGCAATTCAACCTTCATTAAGAAATACCAACATTGCCCCGCCCCACAAGACAAGGGTTTGGGTTTGGGTTCGGGCCCAAGTACATTGCCCCCACTCATCATTGCTCGTGAACCGCCCCACCCCATGGCCTAGTCACTTTTAATATTTATTTTTATGCTTTATATAAAAAGGGTATTTGTTATAATTTTATGATTTGATTACGAGTGGACAATCCTTTTTTTTATTGTTACTTTTCAAGGACTAAAGCAATTATACGGTTGCCGGCCATCACTATTGGAATAAGGTTGCTGGCTTTGTGCAACCGCAGATTTTCACGGTGTCCAATTCTCACCATCTGCCTAGTGTTTCTAAAAAGTTTTGACAAAGTATAGCTCGTGCGAAAGCTGAAACGAGAACTTCGTTTGTTTATGACCCCATTTCTAAGGACTGGTGAGTCTACTTGATGATATGAGATATATGTGCTCAAGGGTCTCACACATGTGGGCTCTATTTATCTACCTTTTGTGGGGTCATCTTTGTAACTTTACATTTCTTTCCTTTTAACTCGACAACAAAATAGTTACAAAATCTCTCCAAAACTCAATTAAAAAAAATAGATTTTAATATAGGGGATATCAATTAGATTTGTGTAACATAAACTTAAAAACCATTGTTCTCCTTAGATTTATGATTCTCTAAGTAAAGTGTTTCTTATGTTGACATTAAATCCAAGATCACAAATATTTCAATGATAATTTTGACTATGGAATCGTACTGATTATACCCAATGTGAAACGACCATACAAATCAACATGTGATGGCCTGGAAGCACTGTCAATTATTGTAGATAGGATATGTGATATAGATTTGGCTTTTTAGTCACCACATTTAGAGGGCTTTTGACTACGATCGGAAATCGTGGTAGTTGGATTAGACTTTTGGATTAGTGGGTAGTGACTCCATGGGAATAGTGTATGATTGAATAATCAAGATTGCAAGCCTGAGATCTCGAACATTGGAATGAGCTTTATTTTTGCTTGAAATATATTGTAAACTACCGTGATTTGAAATGTTAATATATACTATTTTGATGGTATTTGTTCTTTCCTAAAGAATTAAAAGCATATTGTACTGCAAAATTTGGAATAAAAGTAGATATCTCTCTTAATTACCTTCGGTTAAATGTAATATAACATTGCACCATATCCTAAAAGGCTAATACCACCTAAACCCAAACTATACACTCATGCCATATTTACCCCCAAACTAATTTTTATATTACAAACGCTCCCAAACTAGTACACTTATATCACATTTATCCAAACTAATTTTTGTGTAAAAAAAAAAAAAACCCCAAAACGATATACTCATACCATATTTAGCCCAAATTGTAGTATATTTTGGATTTTTTAGGGGGTAAATGTGGCATGGTGCACTAGTAAGAGGTAATGTGATATAGGTGTATCTGTTTGAGATTTTTTGTGATATAAAAATTAGTTTAGGATAAATGTAGCATGGGTGCACCGGTTTAGGATAAATGTAGCACTGGTGTATCAATTCGGGAGTTTTTGTAACACAATTGAGATCTTTGATAGTATCAACCCTATCTTAAATGCACATAACTCTTTCTTTAAAAGCAAGTTTACCTAACATCACATCTTGAACTCTTTAATCATCATATTAGTGGTTTCCTTAATGTTTACAACTTAGTCTCAATAAACATCAATATTATATTATTGTATTGAAAATAGAAAGATCAACAGAAAGGTCAATTCGAATACTTTTAGAAAATGCCATAAAGTAGTGTATTATTTTATCGTGGTTCTAACCAATTATATCAGTAAAAAGGTTGTTTGTGCATGGCACGAGTCCTTGAACTAGCCTTGCGTAAAATTTGATTAAATATCAGCTGATATTTGAGAGGACTAAGAAAATTTTCTTGGTCAACCTCGTGCATGGCACGAGTCCTTGAACTAGCTTTGCGTAAAATTTGATTAAATATCAGCTGATATTTGAGAGGACTAAGAAAATTTTCTTGGTCAACCTCCCTTCTAGTCCTCAATAGATTGTAATTTCTAGTGGACTACATTTTCCCATGATTGGTGCAAGGGAAAGGTACAAATCTCATGTCTACACGTCAAACAAAAACCGGTCGGCAAGGAAGTCTTTGTCACTTCTTTTCCAAAATGTCATTTTTCTTAGTGAATATTCCATGGTACATAGCGCCTAGCTGGACGAAGACTTGCTTGTGAATTCTGCCTTCTTTTGGTGAAACATGAACCAACAACGACTTGTGAAGTCCATCTTTTACGAAGACTTGTCAAGTCATCCCCCATGTTGATGTGGAGCCCATGTTGTCACTGCTTGTTGAAATACTAATGGGTCTTATTTTATGTAGTTTGCATGGATTGTGAAACTCTAAGAACCTACCTTGAAATCAACCAAGTGACAAGGGTGTTCTTAGGCATTCAGCTCAAAAAATCGATTGACGTGGGTTCGATTCCTACCTTGGGGAACTTAGCTTTAAGTGGATGGTCATGATGGTGGGTTGTTGTGTTTATTTCTCTATTGATAACCGGCTAATTATGATTGAGTCCTATTATTTTAAAAAAATTCCAAGAATGACTGACAATAAATATAAAAATCAAGAACGCATGAGGTGTGTTGCTGCACTATCCTCAAGAATTATTTATGTCTTTCATGAAGTGCAAAAGGTAAGATGCGACTATCCTCTAAGATTCAAAATTCTCATGGAAGGGGGAGGTGAGGGGTTCAAATCTCCACCTTCTCAGGGGGGGATGGGGTGGGGACGCGTAAATAGTTAAAAAAGGGAAAAATAAGAGTAACTCAAAAGGAGATTACAATCAAGATAGTGGAGTGAAAGAGGTATTTAAACTTTATGCGAGAACGCCAATGTGCACACATTTGTGGTGGTTCTCTCAAATTACATTGATAAATGAAATATTCATAAAAATGTAGACAAATTAGTATAAGAAGAAAGTGGACATTATAGAAGTTACAGTGGGGGTTAAAGTGGCAATTACGTGAGAAATCGCTCCTTGAACCTTTTTGCTTATAGGCGGGTTAGATAATAGATTGCTCCCGTGACAGCTTTCATGTCGAAAGGCGGAAAGTCCCACACTAGATTTAACTTAATTAAGCATAAAAATTTATGTTTAGATTACTCAATCAAATTTTAAGTGACCGACTAGTTTACTGGAACATTATGGTGATTGCAAGTCAAATGAAATCCCCCGTTATGGAGGCGAAGGGCATTTGGATTTCTATTGAGAGTGAAACTTATCTATCGCTCTTCATTTTTTGTCAGCAGTTGAAGCAAGAGAATATTCAGAAAAGGATTTCGTTGAGGAGTTCCTCAAGAGTGCTTATTAAATAACCAATCATGAAACTTGTAGATTCGAAGAACGGATTTTTGTTGTGTTCAATGCAATTAATGTTTTGAGAATTGAAGAATTTTCTCTATCTTGGGAAGCAATGACGGCTCTAGAACGTTGGAATTTTAAGTGAAAATGAAAGCAATATCAACATCGGCCTATTCGGGTAAGTTTTCAGGAAAACCCTGCACACTCTCTCCAACGGTCGTGATTGATGACTCGGTCTTCCGATGTGATGACTGACTTGGCTGCCGCTGAGGCATTGGCATCAACGAGAGTAGGATTATAAAAACCGGTAAGGCGAGAGCCAGAGGAAGCACAGATTGGAGAAACATAAAAGATGAAAGCGGCTGTTTTGTGTTTTCTTTCAATTCCAATGGCCTTGGCCTTGGCCACCTTTACCAAGGAGGACAACTGCGACCGAAGGTGCGGCAACATGAAAGTGCCTTTCCCATTTGGGCTCGATGAAAGTTGTGCGCGGAGCTCCGACCACGTCCTCCTCTGCGACAACATATCAGGGAAACTGTTCCTCGCTGAGAACATTCCGTTGTACGACATATTCGTGGAGAATGGGACAATGACCATTGGAATGTACAGAGCTTATGACTGCTATGACGAGAATGGCGAACAGCTTGGGAACTCTTCCAATGACCCATGGACCAGATTGGGCGACGCTGGGCACTATACATTCTCGGACACCCGGAACAAGTTCACAGTCTTCGGTTGCGACACTTTGGCTCTCATGACAGGTGACCGCAAGACTTTCCAGAGTGGATGCTTCTCCTTTTGCTCCGAGGACGTGGACTTCATGGCCGAAAACGCTTGCTCTGGCCTCGGGTGCTGTCAGATGTCGATCCCGAAGAGCCTTAGGACATTCAATATATCCATGACATCCTCAACGAATTACACCTCAGTTTGGACGTTCAGCTCTTGCGGATCAGCGTTCCTAGTGGACCAGGAGTCGTTTAATGTCTCCGATTACAAGCTCCCTGTCCCGGCTGATGTGGACGCTAAAGAATACTCAAGGGTTGTCCTGGATTGGGTAGTTGAACAGGATATGAACTGTGAGGAAGCGCAATCGAACCGATCGAGGTATCCCTGCGGCGCCAACAGTTACTGCTCTTACTTTGAGAAAGGGCAGGGTTATCGTTGCTCCTGTAAGCCAGGGTACAGGGGGAATCCCTATGCCCCACCGCTGTCCCCAGAGTCCACGGGATGTGAAGGTATTCTTCTGTTCTCTTTGCGAGCCAAAATTTTTTTGTTTGGATTGGGCCATAATTTCCGTGATCAAACCTCCTCAAGCCAGTTCTTCATTGAGTTTGATTTAGATGCTTCAATACAGCCAAGACGTTACTTTAAGAAGCAAAAAAGCACGTGAACGTACACTTACAGTTTCGCCTTCTATTCTGTTTGATATAGACATCGACGAGTGCGAGCATCCAGAACAATATCCATGTCACGGGAATTGCAAGAATACGCAAGGGAACTACACATGCCACTGCCCGTTTAGCATGGTTGGTGATGGCAAAGTCAGTTGCCAAACTTCTCGTCTTGTCATAATCACCGCAGGTAACTCTAATTTCCTTGTGACGGTCGCTCAATAATCTAAAGCCACTCTTGCTTTAGACTACGAATCCACTTGCCATTGATCAGGCTTATGGTAACAGTTTAGAAATTGTTCTCACTCGTGCGATTACTGGTCACGAAGCCTTTACTTTAACAAATCTTATCAACTCCTCGACGTCGACTCTTCGAAGTTTTTCCATTAAAAGTGCGGACTCTCCTCTGGGGTGTTTCTCAAGATCTTTGGAGAACGGGTACCCAATCACTCGATGATCAACACATAAAAAAAAAAAAAAAAAGATTTTGTGTAAGGTGATATCTTGTGTGGAAACTCCGAAAAACTGGATTCCGTTCCAAATCCCCTCCGTTTTTTTTTTTCTCAGTCTTCACCGAGAGACACACAAGGCCAAACTCTGTTTACCTTTCTTTTGGTCGTATATCCATTGCACCCACCACTTGCTGGCTAATGTGTCAGGTATTTATGGGGATAAATTTAAGAACATATATTAGTTCTAAAATTTAGAAGATCCAAATTCGTTATTTGTCAAAGTAAATCAGACAAACTAATCCCTCCATTCCTCAATTTTGTGTGGCAGCCATTGTAGCGGTGACATCATGCATAATTGTCAGTGGCCTAGTCTTGTTCATATGCAAGAGGAGGGCTAAAGAGAGGCACTTCAAGCAGAATGGAGGAGAGATCTTGAAGCACCAGAGAGTGAAAATCTTCACTGAGGCACAGTTGGTTAAAGCCACCAACAACTACGATGCTAGCAACAAGCTCGGTGAGGGTGGTTTTGCTTCAGTTTACAGTGGTAGAATTGACAGCGATGTCATAGTTGCAGTCAAGAAGCCTAGAGATATTCCCATCAAGAAGCCAAAAGACATGAACAAAGACTTGTCTTTGAGCACTCATGATGAATTCCTACACGAAATCGGCATCATTTCACAGGTGAATCACAAGAACTTGGTCAAGCTCCTAGGCATATGTTTGGAGACAAAAGTGCCATTGTTGGTCTATGAATTCATCCCGAATGGGACTCTCTATCACCACATTCATGACAAGACATCAACGGTCTTGCAATTGTGGAAGACTCGCCTAAGGATTGCCTCGGAAGCTGCCTTGGCCCTCGAGTACTTGCATTCCCTAGCCGACCCGCCAGTCATTCACAGTGATGTCAAGTCTTTGAATATACTTTTGGATGAGAAGTATTCTGCTAAAGTATCCGATTTCGGAGCCTCGGTTTTGATATCACCTGGAAAGACTCATGTAGCTGAAAGAATACAAGGCACAATAGGTTACCTCGATCCTGAGTATCTCAGCACTGGTGAATTAACCACAAAGAGTGATGTTTATAGCTTTGGGGTCATCCTCATGGAACTCCTCACTGGAGAAACGCCAACTCGGCGGGCAAAATATGGGGAAAAAATTAACATCCTCCAACTTTTCATCTCTGCTGTGGAGAACCAGATGCTCCCCCACATAATATATTTTGAGGCATCCAATGAAGGTGAACTGCAAGAGATCGAGGCAGTTGGTTCGCTCGCTAGAAGGTGTTTGAACTATAATGGCATGAATAGGCCGACAATGAGGGAAGTGGCCGAGCAACTAGCTAGGATCAACAAGAACTTGTGGGCTGATAACCAGAACGATGAAGAGACTCAAAGTTTACTCAACGAGACGAGATGTGATTCTCTTTGGACTTCAATCAGTGAAATGAACAAACCAGAGTCGACTGATCTTTTGGTATTTGACATCGAAGCAGCCAATGCTAGTTCCAGCATCTGATTCGTGGTTTCTAGTGCGGGGCTATGTACAAGAAACAAAACCAATGGTCCTACGTTCGTCCTTGATCTTTTGATTGAGGTCCTGATTAATTAGCGACTTTGAGTTTTTTTTTTTTTTTTTTTTTTAATAAGGGATGATTCTATTTTAAACTAAGTATGGGGATGCATGATTGTATTCACTTCCGTTCTAGCTATAGATTTTAGAGCTCTGAAGAATAGCCATTTTATTTAATGAATGGATAATTATGGAAGACTGCTTGAATGTCTATACGAACAATTTAATGGGAAACTACTCTTTTGAATATCAGTTTCACATACACTTTCTTCCCTAAATAAAGCACTAAGACAATTTCCTACCTTTCGGTATTGCATCGGAATGTTTTATTTATTTTTTTACTTCTTTGTCACTATAGGAAAAAATGCTGCTTCATAGAGAAGCAAGAGCTGCAAGAGTGCATTAATTATATAAGGGTTAATACCAAGAAATACCTTAAATTGGTACACGTGGCAATTTTACCCTCCGTTAGTTTCTGTTAAATTTTACTATCAAATTGCTAAATTGGATGACGCACAACAAATGACGGGTGTACTAGTTGGGGATTTTACTCTCCATCTATCAAAAATAAACAGTGATTTAAAATGCTAATTTTTTACCATTTTGACGGTATCTGATTTTTTGTAAGGAAAAAAAAACATATTGTATTGCACCATTAAGAAAAGCCCATATTTGTTTTAATATCTATGTTTAAAAGTAGCGTGGCATTGCATCATAGGCTAAATAATGCACGTAACTCTTTCTTGAAAAAAATGTTCACTTATCCTCGCATCTAGAAGTATGTAGTTTTACCACATTGCCCGTTTTCCTTAATTATTTAGCGCTTTATGTTTTTTCTCACTAATTTGTCAAAGAATGCAATGTAATAGAATCGCGAGTCTATTTCATAGCTTAGTGACAATAAACATAGATCTTATATTGTACTGAAAAAGGAAAGATTAATATAAAGGTAAACTCTAATATTTTAGAAAGTGCTATAAATTAGGCTTTGTTTGTTTCGTGGAAAATGTGACTTTTCTAAGAAAATATTTTGCTCTATCTAGTAAGAAAAGTATTTTCTCCATGCACTATTTTTTCAATAATTTTTTGTTATTTTATTTATTAAAATCTTTTTTTTATTTTTTAAAAATTTCAAAAAAATAGATTTTTAATTATTTTTAATTGTTTTTTTTATTTTCTTTCCTTTTTGCTTCTTCTTCTTTGGATGATCATCGGCCATGGCAATGGCCCACGACTAGTGCTAAGCGAGCTTGAGCCTTGCCACAGGTCGGAAAGGCTCGACCTCGCCAGATACCGACAAGGTCGAGGCTCGCCCCAAGTCGGCGACCTAAGGGAGGCTCAAGCTCGGCCCAACTCGTTGTATCTAGTGAAGCCCGAGCTCCCCCGATGGCCTCAAGCGAGCTTACCTAGGAAGCAAAAAAGAAAGTTAAGAAAAAGAAAAAAAAAAGAAAAGGAAAAGAAAGATTAAAAATAAATTAAAAATTGTTTTTAAAACAAGAAAAAATGAAAAATAAAAATACAAGGAAAATTTATTTGGTGAAAGAAAGTGAGGTAAAAGAAGATATGGAAAATATTTTCCTAACTAATTCATTTTTCGTGAAATGAACGCCGGAAAATTTGGAAAACGTTTTACTGAAAGTTATTTTATGTGAAACAGATGAAGCCTTAGTGTACTATATTATCCTAGTTTTAATAAATCGTGTCAATAAAAAGAATGTTCGTGCATGGGAGGGGTCCTCAAGCTAGCCCTGGGTCAAAAATAATAAAATATCTATTGATATTTAGGAGGACTAAGACACTTTCCCGAGTCAACCTTCCTCCTTCTAATCCTCAACGGAATCTAAGTTCTGCGATCTGCATCTTCCCATGACTGGTGGTAAGGGGATTGAACAGATCCAGGTCGCTAATACGGGTAAATGTTGCGGATAGCATCATGAGCGGATGACTTGACAAGTCGTTGGAGAAGATGAACTTCGCGAGTTGTCGTCGTTCGGACGTTTCATCATAAGAAGGCGGAGAGTTCTCGAGCAAGTCCTCATCCCAAGCCGCCGTACCCATAAAGAAAATTCATTAAGGAAGAACACATTTTGGAGAAGTGACGAAGTAGTAGTCTTTACCAGTTTTTGTTTGGTACGTGGGCACCATATTTGTCCATTCCCCTTACCATTGCTCACGGGAAGATGCAGACCGCAGAACTTAGATTCCATTGAGGATTAGAAGGAAGGTTGACCCAATAAAGTTTCTTAGTCCTCCTAAATATCAGCTGATATTTTATCAAATTTTTTATATTATCGTATTTTTAATTGATTATATCAGTAAAAGGATGTTCGTGGTGATAGGAATTAAACTAAATTCATTAGAGTTGTCAATCAATTAAAGAAGTTACCAATTCATTAAGATGTTTGTTTGACTCCATGTTGCACGCGTTAAAGAAGAGTCATCATTGTAGCATTTATTTTAAGAAATCTGTTCGAATATCTATGTCATGGCTATTCGTATTTCTACTCTAATCATTTTTCTGTAAGTTACTAGAAATTTATCTCCTCGGGACACTAACTATATTTATGAGTCATTAAGTTTAAAAGTTATGTATCAGTCTATAAAAGGCGTATCAAGTCTATAAAAGGCGACTTTTGTAATTGTTTATAATAAGGTGAAATATGATGTTATAAAGCAAAGGCTTCTTCATCTCCTTCTTTCGAGTATTGTCAATCAAAGTTAATTCACCTTTTAACTCTATTGATCAAAATTTAAACTTATTGATTCGAGGCTTTCTCCCATCATGGGCATGACAGGGGTCCTCAAACTAGCCTTGGGTAAAAATTTGATGAAATATTGGCTGATATCCGGGAGGACTAGGAAACTTTCTTGGGTGATCCTTCCTTCTAATCCCAGAATACATCTTTCCAAGGTGGCGCAAGGAAAGGTACAAATCTCAGGTCTACAGACCCACAAAAACTAGCAAAGACTACTTTGGGCGCGTTTGGTAACATTTCTATTTAAAAATTGTTTAGGGAACGTAAATAAAAAAAAAGTGTTTCTATTCCGGGAACAATTTTTGAATAAAAACATTTGGTAAACTTGTTCGGAAATAAAAAAAATGAACAAAAACACGTTTGGTAAATTTGTGTTATTTTTTTGTTTCTTTTAAATTTTTAATTTTTAAATTTTTTTTTTATTTTTTTTTCTTCTTTTAGCTGGCCGGCGACTAGCCAACGAGGCCGGCGGCCTCCCCCAGCCACGGCAAGGCTCGCCGGCCCCCCGAGGCCGAGCCCGAGCCTGGGTGAGGCATGGCCTTGGTTGGGCGAGGCTCGGCCATCCGCGAGCCCGAGCTCGCCCCGGCCGTGATCTGGGCGAGCTCAAGCTCGCCCAGCCAAGGCAAGGCCAAGCCTCACCAGGGGCTGGCGACGCTCCGGCGAGGTCGCCGGCCCTCGATAGCCGATCGTCGGCCATGGCCGAGGCGGGCGGCGATTTAGCCAAAGAAACAAGAAAAATGTGTTTCTTGTTTCTGGAACAATTTTTAAGAACAAATTTTTTCGTATTTCTTGTTTCGGTTCCAAATGTGTTCCTGGGAACAAAAAAATAGATTTGGAACAAAAACAAAAACAAACACGTTTCTGTTCTTTTTTTTGTTCCCTGGAACAAAAAAACAGAAATTTTGTTCATAAACAGAAATAAAGAACGTTAACAAACAGGGCCAATTGTCACTTCTCCAAAATGTCTACTTCCTTGATGAATCTTCTACCTGGTGGCGCAGGACGAAAACTCACTTGTCATCGTGAACTACGCCTTCTTTGTTGAGACGCCCGAACGACGACTTGCGAAGGCCGTCTTCTCCTCCCGAACAAAAAGAGAGAGAGAAGAAAAGTCCGTCTTCTCCGACGACTTGTCAAGTCATCCCCTCGTGATGCTATGGAGCCAGACTTTTTCATTGTTATATCTGAACTTCCTACACGCGCGACATTACCTGTATTCGCAACCTAGATTGTTAGAATACTAAGTAAGGGGTCTTCTTAGGTTTATGTGGAAAATTCTGAAAACCTATCTGGGGATTGACTCGACCATAAGGGCGTCCCATGCTTTCGGCTAGAAAAACCTGTGGTTGTGGGTTCGAAATCTTTCTCAAGGAACTCAACTTTAAATGGGTGTTTACTCGAACGATAAGGACGGTGTCCCACTTTCGGCTTGAAATACCAATGACTGTAAGTTTTGATTCCTATCCTAAGGATATCAACTTTAAATGGGTTCACCTCACAGATTATTAGGTGCACATGTATTAACAATCAAACCATTGATTAACTTATTAAAGATTGAATTTTTCCATTAATTTAAATCATTTGACTTTGGTGAATATGGACGAGTAATCTCATGAATAATACATTCCTTTTCACGATAATCACTAGACAAAACATACTCTCCTCCTCTGTCAGTATCTAACTCTTCTAATTTCTACTTCTACTCTATGTAACATATCATAATTCAAACCTTCATTTCTATTCTTTAGCAAACATATTTTTGAATAATCAGAATGGCAATCAATGGGTATTCCATAATATTTCTTACCACCTCTAATTACGGACAGTTTTGAAGTCACCAAAGTTCATATGGATTATTCTAATTATGCAGATTCTACAAGTAGATGCACTTTACTTTTTAATCTGTTTAGTTGCACACATACTTCACATTCACTCGTGCTATCAGAATTCATACCTGAAATTAAACCCATAGAATGAATTTTCAGTACAGATGACTTGTCAACATGTCCTAATCTAGCATTACCTATATAAGTCGTCAATAATCATGTTTATGAAGTTTATTTGTGTGCCTCCATTGGTGCTGGTTGTTTTTCACCAAATTAGCTTTAGAAATCATCCCCTTTGACTATATTGCATGCAGCTCCTTAGGTTTGTTTCTTCTATGACGATCTGGTAATGATCTTCGAAGGTGGCAATAACCAACAGAGATCGGAAATAGAAGATAGAAGTTGGTGTATGTATTCTAGTGCATCAATAATGAACAAGATGGCAGGTATTTATGGGCAAACAGGCAAGCTACCAGAGTACATGTCACAATGGCTAGAAGAATAAATAGGCAATGGCTAGTTCGACTGGGAACATAGCTGACGGTTAGTCGAACATCAAATGGTACTGGCCTCTTGAAATAATCCTATATACGACATCTTCAAATATGTTTAGAAGGAGAATGAGAAAAGATAAAAGGGGATGGAATTTTTTTGGTCGAAAGAAAATTGTATAAATTACTCAAAAGAATGCAAAAGTATATAGTTTCATGATAAAGCAAATTGAAATAGAGTATGAATATTGAAAAACAAAGCCAAATCCAAAACACAAGGAGGATCAAGCAAATTGAAATAGAGTATGAATATTGAAAAACAAAGCCAAATCCAAAACACAAGGAGGATCGATGGAGCATTTGCACGCACAAACTCATTTCATATAAACAGATCTATCAAATAAACTCAGTGGTCAATCACTGGATCTCGTGTCTTTGTTAGTGATGATCACACCAGAAATTCCTTCTTCAATTTACGACGTTGCCAGTTGGTGGTGCGTAGCTAAGTTTGGCTTCCTCTACACCATCGTTGTATGGAAACAACTATAGTAAGTTAAACAAATACAGATCTAACATGTGGATGAGCAAATTTTCGTAATTCAACAAGACGGCGAAACTTCTGAGATCATTATTGAGATTGAAGGTAGAGAACTTGTACAAGAGTAGAGCAAAGGGGCATCAAATCCCTAAAAGCATATTTATTAAACTCCTAAATCTAGATCAGGAGAAGATAGCACCCAAATCTAAAAGTAGATCAAGAAATTCAAACTCTCAAGTCGAGAACTAGACCAGGAGAAGAAAGCTCCTAAATATAAATCAAGAGAGAAGAAAAAGTAAGAAAAAAACAATAAAACACAAATAAAATCAATAAAAGAGAGAGGAGGGGAGGGTGAGACTAGCTCAAACCCTCCCCCATGGCTGAAGGTTGAAGAAGACGATAGGAAAAGAGAGAGAAGATAGAAAAAAGACTTTTCGTTTCCCTAACGAAAGGTTGAAATTATTCGTTTTGTTATAATTATGTTATCGTACACATCTTTTTGTTTCTTTTCAAGTGACTTTAAGAGGTTCCCCAAGAATACTTATTGAATAACCAATCATGAAACTTGAAAGTTCATGTTATAAATGTTCATAATACTTTGAAAATTGGAAAATTCCCTACATTTTGGAATAGTCACGGCTTTAAATTTTTTGCATTTCGAGTGAAAATGAAAGTGACTATGTATTCACATGTATATTTGGTGACGTATAGATAATATCTACTGACTTGTATGCGAATTGAAAAATATGGTTTTCCGGAAAGCGCAGCAATCTCTCTCCCATGGGTCAGTATCAATGACTCGGTTTTTCAATGCCGCTGAAGGACCGGCATTGAGACTAGATCTACAATTACCGGGAAGAGGAGACCACAGGAAGCACAGACTGGTAAAAGGTAAGATGAAGGCGGCTGTGGCGTGTTTTCTTCCAGTGGCCTTGGCCTTGGCCACCTTTACCGAGAAGGACAACTGCGACCGAGTGTGCGGGAACATGAGTGTGCCTTTCCCATTCGGGCTCGACTAAAGTTGCGTGCGGAACTCCAACTTCGTCCTCATCTGCAACCACACTTTTTCTCCCCCGAAGCCGTTCTTCGACAACGAAATTCTGGAATTCGACATATCTGTGGTGAACGGGACGATATCCATTGTTATATACATATCGTACGACTGTTATGACCAGAGTGGCAATCTGCTTGACGAATCTTACCCTGACAGGTCGTTCACGATGAGTAAAGATGGGCTCTATCCATTTTTGGACACCCGGAACAAGCTCACAGTCTTTGGCTGCGACACCTTAGCCCTTATCTCGGACACTGCTAGGACTTTCGGGAGTGGATGCTCCTCCTATTGCCGTGAGGACATCAACTTCACAGCCGACAGCGCTTGCTTTGGCCTCAGGTGCTGTCAGACGTCAATCCCCACGAGCCTCAGGACCCTTAATATATCCATGAACAGCACGACGAATTAGGGCTAAACCTTTAAATAAAGATGTTCATGTAGTTAATTCGACTCCGTTGTTTACCAGCATCACTTAGATTAGATGTACTCCATGGTCATCCTGCTTAACTTCTGTGTGAATCACCATAGCTCAATTGATGACCCTCAACATGGTTGTGAGATATTATAGGATTGCTGCCATTTGTTCTAAAAACTTAAGCTTTTAGAATCGTGGTCAATTCTTCTATATCGGCATCATGTCAGCTGTATATAATTGTGGTCATTGACAAACTTTTTCCCATTTACAACTTGTTGATAGCATAATTGCATAACACCGAGCTCCGTATTTGCGTCATGTCGATTGAAAAGACTTAGTCACTTTAAGGTGTCAACAAGGTGAGAAAAAGATTGTAGCGCTTAATGGATCTTTGAAGTTGTGGAGGCCGTCATAGAGTTCGTCAACCCGCAGATCTGTGGGGCTCGGGCGATGCTAGCAACCGCGTGGGGTCGCAGTGGAATCCAACCGTGTCTTCAAGCGTGCAAAGGTGAGGAGCGATCAACAGGTTGAAGATGAGGAATAGTGGGACGATCCAAAGGTTGAAGACATCCGCGAAAAGAAGCAAAGAAGAGAAAAAGAAAAGGAAAAAAAAAAGATAAGAAAGATAACCAAAAAAATAAAGGAAAAGGAAGAATCAGAAAAATCATTAGAAAAATAAAGTCATTTCGTCCACATTGCGCTGTCACCATTACACATAAGATGGCCGGCGGTAACTAGACCGCTATCTCAAACAAAAACACGAGACTTGGCTAAAGGAACTTCATTGCATTTTTCCTCTAAAGTTTAGGACTACATTAGTTCAATTGAATTATTTATAACTAAAATTAAATTCATACAGTAAGTTTAGAACTAATCGTATAATTCTACCTCTTAAAATATATTTAAAAATGAGTGAGTATGGAAATTGAAGTAGTAATTTTTCATAATTATGTTACACAGATCATCCGATAGACTTCTTTTCAATTATAAAATTTACATTCCTATTACAAGGAGAACAGTGGAACTGGGAATCCCTCCTCCCTGCGATAGGGTGCAATATTTATACATTCAAATTTCCTGAAGGTCAAAAGAGGAAAAAGAGAAGTATATATATAGAAAGACATTACAATCAAGACGGTAGAGCGGAAGAGGTATTGGGTAAACTTTGTACAAGAACACTCATGTGTACGTGTCGTTGACTGGCTCTAGTGTGAAGAGTCACTCGGCTGCAGCTCAAGCATCGGCATCGACGAAACTAGATTTGCCAAAAACCGGTAAGAGGAGAGCAAGAGGAAGCCCAGATTGGAGAACAAGCTGCGATGAATGCTGACTAACTTGGCTGTTGCTGAGGCATTGCATCAACGAAATTATGTATACGAAAACCGGCAAGAAGAGAGCCAGTAGAAGAGCAGATTGAGAAAAAGGATAAGATGAAGGCCGCTGCGTTGTGTTTTCTTCCAATGGCCTTGGCCACTACTGCCAGGAAGGACAGCTGCAACCGAATGTGCGGCAACATGAGCGCGCCTTTCCCATCCTGGCTGGAGGAGATTTGCGCGTGGAGCTCCAGCCTGGTCCTCATTTTGCAACCACACTCTGGATTCCCCGAAGCTGACCCTTGTCAGCGACATTCCTATGTCCGACATATCATGGGAAAAGGGGACGATGACCGTTGGCAAGTACAGAGCTTTCAAATGTTATGACAAGAGTGGCCGTCTGCTTGATGACTCTTACTCGTATGGGTCGATCACAGTGGGCAAAGACGAGCACTATACATTCTCAGACACCTGGAACAAGCTCGTGGCCTTCGGTTGGGACACCTTAGCTCTTATCTCGGACACGATCAGGACTTCTGGGGGTGGATGCTTCTCCCATTGTAGCGGACAACGACTTCATGCCTAAGAGCACTTGCTCCAGCTTAGGGTGCTGCCAGGCATCGATCCTAATGGCCTCAGGAGCCTTATTATAGGCATAGACAGCTTAACGAATTACACGCCAGTTTACAACTTCAGCTCTTTTGGATCAGCGTTCCTCAGGGACCAGGAGTCATTTAATATCTCGCATTGCCCATAGACAATGACTTGAAGGTTGTGCTGGATTGGGTATTTCAACGGGATTTGACCTGCAAGGAAGTGAAATTGAACCAATCGAGCTATGCCTGGGGCACAACAAATCTGCTCCGACTTCAAGAACGGGCAGGGTTATCGTTGCTTCTGTGAGGCTGCATACATGGGAATCCATATGCCTCCCCGCTGTCTCCAGGATGTCTAGGTATTTTTATTTTTATTTTTTGATGCCGAGGATTTAGCCTAGCTCACCTTATGGGAGCATAGCACTGACTATATCTTGGGGGAGACTGGCTCAGCAATCCACCATCGAGACCCCCCCCCGCTTAAATCACAGAACTACTCTGAGAGTTGTGAACGACTCAGGAAATTGAACCCATGACCTGATGGCCAAATCAGGGGGTATGCCTCAACCAGCGCAACCATGCGTGGGTGGGTATGTCTAGGTATTGTTTTGTTCTCTTTCCGAGTAAAAAACGTATACATTTGGATCGGGCCGGAATTTCCACGATCCAACTTCCTCGAACCATTTTTTCATTGAGTTTGAGTTAGATGCCTCAATCCGACCAGTATGCAATCTTAGGAAGCAAAAAGGACGTGAACGTACATTTACAGTTCACCATTGATTCTGCTTGATATAGACATTGATAAGTGCAAGGATCCAAGACGATATCCATGTCAAGGAAATTGCAAGACTAAGCCCGGGAACTACACATGCAGCTACCCATTCGGCATGATTGGTGATGGCAAAGTCGATTGCCAACTTTCTCGTCTTACCAGAATAGCTGCAGGTACTTTTATTCCCTTGTAATGCCGTTCAATAATCTAAAACTCTGTTTGTTTTATGGAAAATAACTTCTAGGAAAACATTTTTCAGATTTTCTAACATTCGTATCACGGAAAATAAATTACTTAAGGAAAATATTTTCCATGAAGGGAAAAAAAGTCTTCTATATCAGGAAAAATGGAAAACATTTTCCTCACTTAGTTTCTCTTATTTCACATTTCTACGGGCCATCACTTCCTCCTCCTCCTCCTCCTTCCTTCCTTTTTTTTTTTTTTAAAAAAATTATTATATGTTTATTTATTTTAATTTGAATTATTTTTATTTTTCTTCTTTTTTTTTTTTTTTATCTTTTTCTTTCCTTTGTTTCCCCACTTCTTCTTTATTGGCTGGTCTGGCTGGCGATCGAGGATAGGCTAGCCTCGAGCTCACCCATCTCTAACGAGCTCAAGCTCGCTGCTCTCCAAATCGGCGAGCATGAGCGTCAAGCTCGAGGCTCAAGGCCGGCGAGCTCGAGGCTCGCTAGATCGACAAGCGCGAGCTCGCCGGCCTCGAGCCTCACTAGATCAGCAAGCTCCAAGCTTGTTGGCCTCATTGCTTGTTGGCAAGCATGATCAACAAGCGGCGAGCCTAAGCTTGCCAGTGCGCGAGCACCTATAGCTGATCGCTAACCATCGCCATGACCGACAACTGGCCAAGAAGAAAAGGAGGAAAACAAAGAAAAGAAAAAGAAAAAAGAAAAAGTAATCTAATAATTAATTTTAAAAATAAAAAATAAAAATATGATTAAAAATCTATAAATAAAAATAATGAAAAATCAATTTTAAAAAATGAAATAAATGAAGAATATTTTCAACTTCATTTTCAGATTTCGCCAAAACATTAGAAAATAATTTTCCTTGAAAATGACTTTCTAAAAAATATTTTTCAGAAACGTCATATTTTTCGCCAAACAAACGGACCGCTATTCTTGCTTTAGACTAGGAGTCGATTGGCTATTGATCTGGCTTATGTTGAGATGTTCAGAAATTGTTATCTGATTCTACTTTGCAACCGAGTGATTATTGGTCACCACTCAGTGACCATCGCATTAAAAAAAGAGGGAGTAAGTCTCGCCCGTTGTGCCTTATGATTTTATAGGAATTATGAAAACTTGTGAGGAGTTACGATCCGTTACGGTTCGAGAATCCATTCCAGGCACCGCAGAACTGCCCCTCATCTGAGGTTTTTTCTTTTTTTTTTCTTAGTATTCACCGAGAGACGCACAACTGCCACACTCTGTTTTTCTTTGTTTTGGTGGTATATTCACTGCTCCCGCCACACTTCTGTTTTCTTTTACTTCAGAAGGGTCCAACCTCTATCTAAAAACTGCAAGTTTAGCCACATGATCAAAAGTACAAAAACGAACTCGATCGATTTTAAGAGAGGAAAAAAAAAAGATACAAACAGGCCTCCGATCTAAGAGTTGAAGGTTGAAGAACAATGAGATCCAAGGTCGTCGACCCTGCAACGTGACCACTGGAGAGGAAGCATGTCGTTATATGGTCATGCGGAAAATATGAGTCGGGCATTCTCTGGATCCTCCATTCGGTAGCGTTTCTTGCTTGCAATGACTGCTCATCTGTTCGCCAACCTTAAGTTCAATCAATCGGATAAAACTCTCCAATTTGCAACATTGGCAGGCACACGTAAGGATCTCGATCAAATACAGGGCCGCGCAGAACACAGTTATCAGTTGAAAGAATTAATTGAGTTCGACGCATGAAATGCAAGGAGTGGTGGACTACACTCCGTTTGTTTCTCAGAAAATTTATTACTTCTAGAAAAAATATTTCAGATTGTCATTTTTTTTTACAATATTTTTCAATATTTGAGTAAAACTTGAAAATGAACTAAAAAATATTTTCCTCTATTTGATATAGAAAATCTAATTTTGGAGAAAATTATCAAAAAAAAAAATTCAAAATTTTAATTATTTTTTATTTTTCTTTTCTTTTTCTTTTTTCTTCTTTTTTTTTCTTTCTTCATTTGTTTTTTCTTTTCTTTTTGCTTCTTACTTGGCCAGCTGCTAGCCACAAGGGAGCTCGAACTCACCAAACTTCAACAAGCTAAGAGTTGTTAGATCAGCGAGAGTTGTCAAATCAATGAGCTTTGAGCTCACCATTGGCCGACAAGGCACAAGGCCTTGCCAGATTGATGAGCTCAAGCCACGTCACATGCATCTAGTGAGGCTCGAGCTCTCTTGTGGCCGATCGTCAATCGTCATGATAGCTAATGACCAACCAAGCAAGAAGCCAAATGAAAAAAAGAGAAAAGAAAGAAAAAGGAAAAGAAAATTTATTAAATTTTTTTAAAAAAGGAAAATAAAAATTATTAAAATGAGTGCGGAGGAGGAGAGTATGCTTGGTCTAGGTGAAAGAAAGAGGTGGGAAAATGATTTCCTCCTTAAAATAAAAATAAAATAAAATAATCATTTTCTATACTTTTGAAGGTGTTTTATTCATTTACAAAAAATATTTTCCTTGACTAGTTTATTTTCAAAAACCAAACATCGGAAACTCTAGCGATTTTTTTTAAGCTATTTTTTGTGAAATAAATGGAATCTTAATTTTCCAATAATTTCACCATTTTTTTTATTAGCTAGAATCAGGTGTCACATGGGTTGCATGTGGTTTGGGGATATTAACATTTTCATACAAAAATCATTATGGATGGCAACCATGTTCTTCACTTTTGGATCATCGTTGAGTTTATGGGTAATCCCGTACTGAATGTTTAATCTTCACAATAACTGTCCGCACCAAAACATTAACCAAATCGTCAACATGAGTAAACACGTGGCTAGAGTTTATCCATATTAGAAATGTGGATCATTATCGGCCACCATGGAAATTATTATCGATATTAATATACATCAATAATCATTAATTGAACTATCAACACACAATAGTGAATCAAGCTCATGGTTGACAATTATCATAAGGATATAGATTAAAAGGGGATTGAAAGATCACCGATTGAGACACCAAGTGAAGAGCAAAAACCTGGAGAGCGCTAAGACTAAGTCACGATATTTAAAATCACTGGTAAGTAAAACGATGAAGTCCAGTGACTCGTGGGAGAAGGAATAAGGTTAACTTAGCAGCAAAGTGCAAGAGATCAAGGCACGAGTTTTAGGGAACAACCACCTAGAGATGAGATCATGGCGATGTATAAGCATGGCAACAAGATTCTCAAAGACATGGAAGCATGGCTAAAACTTATTAAAAAAAAAAAACTGCTCATTGGCAGTTACGTTGAGAGCAACATAATTACTTGGGTTCGTCCACTAGAGCCCCTTCGATGAGCACAAACAAACAAATATGTTATCTTTCAATCCCACACTATAATTATAATTTCCATATTTGCATCATCGATAAAATTCAGGACAAAACATTATGAGCCATTATCTGCTCAAGTGATGGTAAAACAAGATCAAGGTGGAGATGTTGATATCTTAAGGAAAATTACTGATAAGCAGAGAAGGGAGCTAGAGCCAAGCCTTGTATTCCTAGCCACGATGATAAGGATATTTGAGGAACAACAAACCGACTTGACTAATCACATAATGAATTATCTTATTGATATTGTTAGGCCCATGGTTACCAACGTCCTCCATGATGTTTTATATAAATCTGGATGACAAGCTAGTCAATCTAGATACAAGTAGATCCTACACCTATCGCCCAATTTCCTTCATCGACACCTGGTCAAGTTACTTTCGGCATAATAGGTCAGGTAATTCCACCTCCACCCCCGGTCAATCTGGAACAAAGCTACGTTGAGCATCGTCGAAGAAGAGATGAACCTTTAATGACGAAGATGTTGAGCGTCGATGAAGAAGAGCTAAAGAAGGGAAGAAGAGCGAAAGTAAGAGCTCACCTGGATGATGGATGAAAAACAACATAGACTCATAAAGAATAGTGAAAGGTGAAGAAGTAAGAGTTGCTCCAAGGAGTGTTTTCTCCAGTTTAGATTAGAAAATTCACTTTCCTATTGGTATATATTAATTGTTTTGTTGACCGTGAACAATTTTTGGGTCACTCTCCTTAGTCGAAGCAGCAAAACTGACGCCTCTCCTAGGCGGCTCTGAGCATCAAAGTCCTTTGCCCTACTTCGGAAGCAAAAGACAAGACGGGAGAAATATCAGTCGAACGTAGATCAAGCGAGAACTCTTTATTTTCTCCGCGTCTGCATGGATACGAGGACAAGCTGTGAGGAATTGGAGGAACTTCATCATGGCTTCAACAATGGCGTAGGTGATTCTCGGCGCAGGGGCTCAAGCTTGAACCCTCGCATCCTGAGCCGGATAAAGAGTTCCTCTTGCTCCCTCAAAATCAAAGGCCTAGGGAGCCCGATTCTATCGCAGCAGATTTGCTTAGGGGGGAGAGACGAGGGAGTACTGAGATGAGAGTGGAGCGCGTGAGCTCTAATTTGTTTTGGGCCGAATAAAGGGAAAATTATGTGATTGGTCTATTCCATATACTCCTCAACAAAATGGTGTTGCGGAGAGAAGAAACAGAACCCTACCTGGAAATGGTTAGGTCCGCTAACTTACCTATTACTTTTGGAGTGATGCGTTGTTAAAATATTGTGACCACCATGGAGGCCATGGGGTGGCGACGACGTCCCATAACACTCGAAAGGATTTGAGGACAGGAAAGTGGGGTGAATTTGAATCACGAGAAGAATTTCCTATATGCGAAATAGGGAAGATAGCTTTTTGAAGTCAAGTGGGAGTAATATGAGAAATGAATTGAATTCAACTCATTCTCAATTGCAACCACATTGTTTATTAGTGGGAGCATGATGGGGAAACAAAGTGAATTTCCACGAGTTCTTGAAGGGGAAACTTTTATGGTTGCTCCACAAGATGAGGATGAGCCAAGAAATATTAATGAAAATTGCCCTAGCAAGGAAAAATATTAATATGGAAGAGGAAATGGAGTCAATGAAATCAAACCAAGTCTCGGGAACTGGCTGATCTTCCAAAAGGACGCAGAGCTATTGGGAACAAATGGGTTCTCAAAATAAAGCGAAAGGCCGATGGCTCGATAGAAAGGCATAAGGCTCGCCTTGTGGCGAAGGGGTATAATCAAGAAGGAATTGATTATGAAGATACATTTTCTCCCGTAGTGAGATTTACCCCAATTCATCATGGCTTCAATCAAAATGGCAATGGAGAATTAGAGGAAGTAGGTGATTCGATATATGGCCCAAGCAATCATCAAGACAATGGTATATACGTTTTCATAATGCCATAATGGCATATGATTTTCGGCGCAATTTGTGATCATATCATTATATGTTGATGATATACATACATTCTTGGAGTTAAGATTTCAAGAGATCGTTCGAAGAGATCGTTGTCTCTTTCGCAAGAAACTTATATAAACAAAGTTCTTGAACCCAAGATTGTAAACCCGCATCCTGAGCCGGATAAATGAAACAGTTCCTTATGCTTCCTTGATGTATCTTACAAGCTCCCTCAAAATCCAAAGGGCCATTGGAAGGGGAGCCGAGGATTCTATCGCAGCAGATTTGCTTAGTAGTAAGAAGGGGCCTTATCCAGAGACGAGTTCGTGGGGAGTACTGAGATGAGTTAAGTGGCATACACCAAAGCGTATCATGGCAAAACCAAACATATAGATACCAAGTGAGCTCTAATTTGTTTTGGTCATGCCTAGGATTGCGTAGAATAAATTGTAATTCCCTAATTGTCTTTGTTTTTCATTGGGAATCTTTTTTAAGACGAAGGCCGAACCGAAGATAGGAATGTGTACTTCTGGATTGCCTTAACTAAGTGTTTGAAATGTCCGGACAAAAATATTGTGACCACCATAGACAGAGGCCGTGGCGACGACGCGACCAATAAGAGTGGCAAAAAGTTTTTTGAGGAAAAGGTTTCAATTTTAGTCCCCTCATGACTTTTACTTATTCTCAAGATTTCTATTTCACCGTTTTGCCAATCAACGTACGTACGTCTTCACTTCTCCCGCGCGCTCTCTCTCTCCAACAAGAAAAGAAAAACAGTAAGCGTTTTTTTTCTTCCCTTCAAGGCGCCATCGGATCGAATAGGGCCAGATTTTCTTCCTCTTGTCGGCGTCGGTGTCTAATCTGTGGTTTAAAAGGTACGCTCGAATCCGTGGTGTGCTTTAAGATCGGTGATACGTGTTGTTTTTCCCGGGCTCGTCTTCCGCATTGATTTAGGGGTTCGATTTAGTGTCGAATCCGCTTTTCGGGATCCGTTATTCCCAACAGCTTCAACAATGGCGTAGGTGATTCTCGGGGCAGGGGCTCAAGCTTGAACCCTCGCATCCAGAGCCGGATAAAGAGTTCCTCTTGCTCCCTCAAAATCAAAGGCCTAGGGAGTCCGATTCTATCGCAGCAGATTTGCTTAGGGGGGAGAGACGAGGGAGTACTGAGATGAGAGTGGAGCGCGTGAGCTCTAATTTGTTTTGGGCCGAATAAAGGTCTTTGTGGGTTTTAAGACGGGCCGAACCGAAGAGGAATGTGTACTTCTGGATTGGATTTGAAATCCGGATAAAAATATTGTGACCACCATGGAGGCCGTGGCGACGACGCATTTTTGAGGACGGGTTTCAGTAACCGTTCCTATATGCCGGGATAGCTTTTTGGAAGTCAAAAGCTTGTTTATTAGAGCAAACGAATTTCCACGAGTTCTTCCCCTTCCAAAAGCTTATTTATAAAGCCCATGAAACGATTAAATTCAAACTTTGAAATTGAATATGTATCATTGACTCAAAGCAATTTGCACTAGGATCTAAAATCCTTAAGTAGAAATATCCTAACCCACTAATTAGTTATGCTAACATGAGAGTTTACGAGTTGTTACTTCTTTTATAGAACATGAGTTAATCTTTTTTCTGTCCTTTCCTGATTCTCCTAGCCCTTTCATAGAAAAGCTCAAAATGAACTACTATATCTAACCCAGATAACAACACAGGAAAGATATTCATCGATATAGTTGATCTTCAAAGTAGATATAGACGAAGGCAAATAATGACTCCCCTCTCTCTCCAAGAACATGTCTAAGATTTTTTTTTTTTTAAATGCAGTGGTCTTTCTCTCCAATGTAGGGCCAGCAAAATGGGTTCCTGACTCAAATTTAATGAGTCCAGTTCGATATGGATTTTTTTTCTTTACGAGTGGCCCATATTTTAACCCATTTTTCCATAGCTCAAAAAAAGGTCACAAACGGACTTTTTTTTTTTTTGGTCAGACATAAACGGACTTCAGTGACCCATATTTTTATTCATTTTTCCGAAGCCCACCGCACACCCTACACCAACTATGTGTTAGATTAAATATAAACTAGAACCTGACGATCCCGATTTATTAAACATGGACAAATTTGTACCGAGATCAATTTTAAAAATATACCTCCAACCATTGATGAAAATTTTTCAAAACCTTGAACAAATCTAAGCCCACACTAGATCCGTACGTCATCCGGCTTTAAACCAACTAAAATTTGAACCGACCTGACATTTTATTAACATCTTCCATCAAGCGTTATGATAACATATTAATGGGCAAATATCACGTAATGTAATAAAAGTTAATTAGGAATACAATATTGGGATCATATTTAGAATAATAATAAATATATTACAACACTATATACCCAATAATGAGCGTGAAGTAATTCGACGGAGCTCAGTACTAGACCTTCACCGCTTCCTATGGCCAGCAGCTAATCAACATATTCGAGCTCCCAATCAACGTCGTCCTCTCTCCTTTCATTCTCAGCCTTCAACATCGCTGGCCCTGCTCTGCGCGGCTTCGGCATTCTCAAGTTCAACACCAAGCTCTCTCCATCTTCATGAATTCCTCCCTTCCTAATCAAACTATTTACGCTATTTTGTTCTAGTTCTCTCTATAGTTGAATTATTGTGTTGAGAAGCCATCTTTTAGGTTCTTCTGAGGTCTAGAGCATTAGTTATGTCGTAGGTGATGAAATGAGAGTATAGGCAAGGTAATTTTCAGTGTAATCTTATTTAAATAATAAATTACGTATTCATTTAACAACTTAAATTTTTAAAACAGTTGACAGTGGTCCTACCAAAATCTTAGATGATATCAGAGTTAAATGTACTAAGTTTGAATTTCTTTAGCTTCTATTTACCTCCCCAATCGAATATTTCTATGCTTACACATGAAAGTGAGTGTTAGAATATTTAACATACACCATTTAAACCTTACATGTCATTGCAATAGTTTCTACTGATCTGCACGAGTGTCTGCGACTCGTGCAAGTTTCTGCTTTCATGTTGCCCATGGGCGTTGGGTTCGTGTAAAACTCTGCCCGGAATTTCAATAGCCCCAATGTGTTTGACAAAATGCTTCTTAGAGCACGCTTCATGGGGTTATATTATCAGGGAGTGAGCGAGCTTTGAGGCAAGAAACTTGTTGGGATCTTTTAAGCTCTACAGCTTTTGCATCATGAGGTGATCTTGGAGATGATTGGGGGTGATTATTTAATGTCTACAAGGGAATGTGTCCAACGGCGACATGGGTGCCAGCCTTTTTTTTTTTCGTTCATTGGGTGCCGGCCCATTTGAATTGTATGGAATTTGACGAATTCTGCTAATATATGATAACTACATAGCTGCACAGAAGATGCGTTTGTTGGGGTTTTCTAAGCTCTACAACCTTTGCATCATGAGTTGACCTTGGAGTATGATTGGGGGGTGATTATCCAATGTCTAATAGAGAACGTGCCCAACGGTGACGTGGGTGTATGCCCGTTTGAATTGTGTGGAATTTGACGAATTCTACTGGTACATGATAATTAATAGCTGCATGCGTTGCAAACGTCACTGAGGGTGAGTACATTGACAGCTCGTACGATGCACAGAAGATGTGCATGTATATACTAGTTTCTATAACTAAAGATTCTCCAAATTTTTTTATTTAATAGCTCATATCAACGACGGGCCTTCTCTCATGACAGCAAATGGTCCTACTTCGACTAAAGAAGCACAGAGAAAGAAGTGTCTACTGAGATATGAAAAGGACACAAGAAGATCAATCAGATTTACGGCAACTGTCTCGATGATTTGCCCCTGGTGCAAAATTTTCCGAACAAAGTCGAGAGTTGATACTACTTCACCAGGATCTCAGTGCCGTCAAAATCTTTCTCTGCAAACACTTGTGTCAGGACTAGACTAGTCTTCAGTTTGGAGAAATGAAGGATGCGATCCGCACATCACATATTCTGTTTAGGAATTTAATCTGGTGAATGGTCTGTAGTTTTTCCATTTCAAACTGTCTTCCGTCTGTTGGTGATCACTATATGATGTGATATAGTTCTTGCAATACAGACAATATGTTCTTTCGTTGTGTTGATTGGTTATTAGCTTATTTAGGACGCGTTTAGTGAGGTTTCTGTTCCGGAAACAATTTTTGCTGAGAAATAATTCTTTTTTTCTGTTTTTAGGAATAATTTCTGAACAAAAAAACGCGCTTGGTAACTTTCCAAAATTTCTATTCCCGAGATAGAAATATGTTTGGTAAAATCTTAAATTTTTTTATTTCTTTTAATTTTTAAATCTTTTATTATTTTTTTCTTTTTTTTTTTTTTTTTCTTTTTTTCTTTGACTGGTCGCCAGCCACCGTGAGGCTCAGCCTCATCCATATTTGGCGAGGGCAAGCTTGCCTAGCCACTAGCAAGGCTCGGCCTCACTCGGCCACCGCTAGGCGACGCCGACCTAACAGTGGCCTAGTGAGGCTCAGCGAGCTAAGCCTCGCCCAAATCTGACGAGGCGAAGCCTCGTGGTGCTCGCTCGCTTAGATCTAGCGAGGCTGAGCTCACCTAGCCACTAGCGAGACTCGTTTGCCAAGCCATCGCTAGGCGAGGCCGACCCGGCGATGGCCTACCGAGCCCAATGGCTAGGCAAGCTTGGATCTGGGCGAGGTCAACCTCACCCAGTCCAGGCGAGGCCGAGCCTCGTCATGGCTCGGCGTCTTTGGGGTTTTGGCGACACTCCGGTGAGGTCGCCGGCAACTACCCAAAAGGAAGGAAAAGAAGAAGAAAAAATAAAAGAGAGAAAAATAGATTTTAAAAATTGTTCCCATGAATATGAAATTACTTTTTTATACTTCTTATTTTTATTCCAAATCTATTTCTAGAAACAAAAGTTTTATCAAATAGGTTTCTATTCTTTTTTCGTTTCCCATAACAAAAGAACAAAAAAAGTTGTTTCGGAAGAATAGAAACAGACTTTAACAAACAGGCTCTTATTGGTCTTCTAATGGGAAAGCTCAGATTTGATATTTGATCTTTTCTTGTGCGAGAGTTAAACAGGCTCTACATGCTCTTGTCTTGTTTCGGACTCGAGTTTCCTACTGGTAATGCAAGTACCTAGTGTATGACCTCTTCCTAATTTATTGATATGCACATAATTGAGCAAAGCAATGTTGGAATTTCGAACTTTATCCATTAATTTGGTAATTCGTAGAATTTTATGATTCTCGATTTGATCATTGAAGACGTATGAACTATTCGTAGAATCAAACCCACAACTTGCATGAGTGGGTGTGGCCTTTCGAAAATAGGTTAAAATATGGTTCACTTTATGATCTATTTTTCTGGTATTTATTTTTTCAACTCGTTTATAACACCTTTAGGAAAAAAAGGAAAATGACACAAACAGTTCCTAAACTTTGACTCGATGTGCAATTTGATACATGAACTTTTAATTTATTCAATGCGGTCCCTAAACTTTAGCCTGATATGTAATGTGGTCATAAACTTTTAATTTGTTTAATGTAATTCCTAAACTTTTGATATATGTTCAATATAGTACCTGAACTATATGAAAATGTTCAATGTAGTCCGTTCAACGGTTCAAGCATTATATTGAACATTACTAAAAGTCTAAAAATTACATTAACAAATTAAAAATTCATGGACCACATTAAGCTAAAGTTCAGGGAGCATATTGAATAAATTAAAAATTCATGGACCAAATGATACATTTTGGTAAAATTTAGGGACCGTTTGTGTTATTATCTCGAAAAAAAAAAAAGTTACCCATACAAAAATAGGCTCATTAAATTTGAGTCACACCCATTTTGCCAACCCTAAATTCTCTATAAGTATATCAATTTTTAGGTTTTTTAAAATTTTTATTATATTTTATTTATTGTTTAATTTGGTTTTTAAATTTTATATGAAGTTTTCATCCAAATAACATATAAATGTAAAGAATTAAATGGGGTTAAATGGATGGTATGAATTTTTCTAAAATATTGATGTGTTTTCATAATACCGGTCGGATATGGATCATTAAATTTATATTATATAAAAATGGGTTTAAATGGTTAAATTGATCAATATGCATCGAACTATTTTCAACCAAACCTGAGCGACCCATTTGACAACCCCACTATCGTGCTATGCAAATACATTTGGTAGACTTTTTTTTTTTTTTTTTCAATTAGAAAGTTTATATTGACTTCTTCTTTTTCAATTATAAAATTTAATAGAGTTAACTAATAGACCTCCATAAAGATGCAACAAGGAGGAATCTTGGCAGGTTATGGATCAAATAGAAAAGCTATGGAGACGGGAGGAAAAAAACTGGGGGCTTAGGGCGCGTATAAATTGGCTCAAATGGGGAGACAAAAACTCAAAGTATTTTCACGCCACAACAGTGCAGAGAAGGTAGCGAAACAGAATCACAATGCTGAAGATAAATGAAGAAACTTGGTGTAGGGAGCTGAGCGTACTTAAGCAACATATCCAGGGCTTTTATCAAACACTTTATGAAACTGTGGGTCCAAGGAACATCCAGCCAGTCCTAGATCAATGTCCTAGCCCAGTTCATGAGACAATTAATGCACACCTGCTGGAAAAGGTGAGAATGGAAGAAGTAGAAGAAGTGGTATTCCAACTGGGTTCACTTAAAGCTCCAGGTCCCGATGGTCTAAACGGACAATTTTATCAGCACTTCTAGGAGGAAGTAAAGCATGAAGCTATCCAGCTAGTACAAACCTTCTTTGAGACAGGTTTTCTTGATCCCACCCTCAATCAAATGCATATCTCCCTAATACCGAAAGTCAAAAATCCAGAAAGCATAACCCAATTCAGACCTATAAGCTTATGTAATTTCAGCTACAAAATCATAGCAAAAGTGATGGCAAATAAATTGAAGAGATGGCTCCCAGAAATTATCACTTCCGAACAAAGTGCTTTTGTACAAAGCCGGCAAATCCAAGACAATATATTAATAGTTCAGGAAGTCATCCACCGGCTCAGAATCAAGAAGAGAAAAAAGAAGTTTCAAGCCATTTTGAAACTTGATATGCAAAAAACGTATGATAGAGTAGAGTAGGATTTTCTGAAAGAATGCTTGCTGAAAATGGGATTTAACACAAGATAGGTTGGGCTGATAATGCAATGTGTCACAATAGTCACTCTTAGTGTGAAGGTAAATGGGGAGCTTATGCAATTTTTCAAACCATCAAGGGGATTAAGGCAAGGTGATCCTCTCTCACCTTATCTGTTTATTCTGGTGTCGAATGTATTATCGTGGTTAATGCATAAAGCTATGGCAGATGGGAGCCTCAAAGGGATAACCTTGCATACACACTGCCCTACTCTATCACATCTACTTTTTGTCAACGATGCTATTTTCTTCCTTGATGAGACTATTTCAGAATGCCAAAACCTAGCAGCTGTCTTAAACCAATATTATTTCGCTACGGGCCAAGCAATCAACCTCAACAAATTAGGAGTATGTTTTAGTAAGGGCTGTCCTCCAACTCTAAAAAGGAATTTGGCGCAAGAACTTCGAGTGTCGATCATAGACAAAACAGGGAAGTATCTCAGAGTCCCAATGGAGTGGGGTAAATCAAAAAAACAGATGTTCGCCAGGATCCTAGCTCGGGTAAACATGAAGTTTGAGAGCTAGAAAGAGAAAATACTGTCCAAAGTAGGTAAAGAAACACTGATAAAAAGTGTAGTGCAAGCTCTTCCTCAATATGCAATGTCGATCTTTAAAATACCCATCTCAATATGTAAAGCAATTGAAAGAAGAATAGCATCCTTCTGGTGGAAACAAAATGACACAAGGAGCGACTTGCACTGGAAGAAATGGGAAGTATTGAAACTGAGAAAAGATGAATGAGGGCTCGGATTTAGAGATTTGACAAATTTTAACAAGGCAATACTGGGAAAACAAGCTTGGAGGTTATCTCAATCTCCATCAGCTTTATGGAGCAGAATTCTGAAAGGAGTCTACTTTCCAAATGGAGATATATGGAAGGTAGGAAAAGGGTAGCGTCCATCATGGGGTTGGCAAAGCATTCCGGTGGGGCGAGAAGCTATTGAAAAGGAGGTTGAATGGAGGGTAGGTGATGGAAAGCCGGAGTTATAGGTGGTCCGGCAAATAAAGACGACCCTATAATGGTGGCCAAACTTATAAGCGAAGAAAGCAGAGTATGGAAAGAAACAGAAGTTCAAAACCTGTTTGAAGACCGAGTGGCAAACGAAATCCTCTCTACCCCTCTAAGCCCAAATCAGGAGGAAGATAATCTAGTATGGAAAGGGAACAGGTCCGGATTGTACACAGTTAAGAGTGGCTACCACAAAGTGTGTGCGCGGACTACAGAAACAGAACAAAACAGAGCATCAAGTTCATTCCAGCCCCCTCGAACATTATGGACACAGCTATGGAATTTATCTATCCCCCGAAGATCATCTTTGAGTATATGTCAAAATGCAATACCCACATGAGAGAACCTATACAAACGAAGGTGTTACTTCCCTCCAATTTTTGTCAACACACATCGGAAACACCGAGTTCTTGTTCCGCCAAGTGGACAAAGAGTTGGAGGACAAACCCACTAAACTCACATATCCCGGTTTAATAAATGGCTGAAGGAAAGCTTCGACGGCAACAGACACTCACCCGAGAAGGAATTGGTGGCGATGGTCCTCTGGTTCATATGGAAAGCCCGCAACAACACCATCTTTAGGGCAAAATCGCTGGACTCGAACAACATAGTTGATCTCGCACAAGCACACCTCCAAAATTTCAGAAGATGGCAGAACAAAAACGAAGCTCAGAAACCCACAGATCTGCACTCACCGAGAAGATGGAGACCGCTGGAGAGAGGGTCAATGAAACTAAACGTCGATGGCTCGTGGGTACCAGGAGAACCGGTTGGATCTGTCGCCGGAATATTGAGGAATCACGCCAGACAAGTGATTGACAGCTTCGTGCGTGACGTTTGAGCCTCCTCCCCCGTGCAAATTGAAACCCTAGCAATTTTGCACGGGCTGGAGTTTCTGCAGCTCAGAAAGGAGTCGCACGTGGAAGAAGCCGGAACTGAACAAGTACAAATAAGGAAAGTGCAATGCGAGACTGATTGTTTAACTGTAGTGCAAAGCTTAATGGGCTGGGCCGAATACCCTTGGAACGTGAAGACCATTCTTGACCAATGCAAAGTAATTTTATCCCAATCAAATGTGATGTAGGTAGTCTATAGTTCATGGGAAGCCAATTCAGCTGCCGATTGGTTAGCGAAGGCAAATAGAACAAAATCACTCCCTCAAAACTGGAGATCCAGTCCTCCTCCAGCTCTTTCAGAAATTTTATGTTCGGAATTTTATTTGTCATATTCTTGTATTTCTCGTAATTATGAATGAAAGCATCTATCATTTCGATCAAAAAAAAAATTATAAAATTTAGAAGTCTTTCTATGAAGAGTCGAAGGCTTTTGAGAAAGAAAAAAGAAAAGCCGTTACTTAAAAGTGGAAACGCCTCCCCCTGTATAAAAGTCTGTTTTTCATGTATTTAAGATTCCTGAAGGTCAAAAAAGGAAAAATAGAAATACATGTATAGAGAGGGAGATTACAATTAAGATGGTGAAGGGGAAGAGGTATTAAATTAACTTTGCACAGGAACACCAGTGTGCACGCATTTATAGCGGCTCTCGCCACTTATACTGGAGAGAATGGCTCTAGCATAAGAGCACCGTTAGCTAGTATTTCTAGCGGTGCTGTTGTGATCACAGACTTTAGTTTCTGGTTTATTCAAAGAAACATATCCAAAGTTCTAATAATCCGGCAATAAAAAATTCATAAGAAATTGAAGTGCAACTTTCAAACGATGGCCATTGCTCAGTCAAATAGCAACAACATCTGGTTTGGATTATTTTAAGATGTCGAAATCCATTGAAAATACAAAGATGAGCAAAATTTTTGTTTTATGAATGAAAATACTAGTCAGTCTCTATTTTTTAAACAAGAATGATTTATCGATTAGTGTTGGTGATTCTCATTGTGAGAAAAAAAAGGTATTTAACATCAATTTCTGTTTAGATATACAGATCTTAATCCTTTTTTTTTTTAAAATCCCTTTTAGATAGATGAAGCTCATATTAAAGGTAAAGTGATTGATGAAAATAACATCAATGCAACGAAAATGAGATCAATAATATAATAATGAAGAGGAATCATGACATCAAAAGAAATTAAGCTAGTGTTACATTGAATAAGTATGAAATATCTCTTTCTCTTCTTCTTCTTCTTCTTTTTTAATACCAAGCAAACAGGAGAAGCAAAACACCAAACACGGGCATGGGTATGGCGTTTTAACTCTGATGAGGAGGTTTATGAATTACTAAACAAATATGCCACAGAAGTAGGATTTTGCATTATAGTCTCAAAATCTTAGAAAAGGAAAAGTAGAGAGGAATAGGGAGGAGTAGATTTTTGTAGGCACGAGATCAAAAAGAGGTCAGTAAAGTCAATTCCATTGTTTTACTATGGTGAAAACTCCTCTGACTAAGCCTCAGAAATCCAAAATAACAAAAGCCTCTATAAACCAACTTAACTCGAGCACAAAGAACGAGAAGCTACGGAAATGTAGAATAATAGCATCATCAGTCCACAAAACAAAACTCCTAGAGTTTTCTTGTATTTTGGAAATTTAATGCATATTCTTAATAACATTAATAAGCTCTTTTTAGTGATATTGTTTTCATAGTCATGATTATTATATTGTAGCATTTATTTTTATTTTGATTTGTTTTTTGTCATACTCTATTCTTACTCTAACTCTTACTTTCATACTTTTATCCTACCTCTTGTAGGGTTTAAGTTGAAACCCACACTTGAAACTAAATCGTCCCCACCCCATCTACTTGAGAATGTGGAGATTCAAATCCCCTACCTCCCCCTTTCATGTTGGAAGGTGGCCCTTTTGTGGTTAATTTTATTTAAATTAAAATCTTCTCTCTCTTCCTTTTTTTTTTTTTTTCAATATTTAAGGAATCTCTTTTAATGGGATTTAAGCAAATCGCAAGTGAGATTTTCTATTCTAGATTTCGCAAAAGCACCGAGTAAAACAGCTACCTGATTTCATTGAAAACATCATTGATGGAGGTGTGGCCCTTTTCTTAAAATAGTATCGATGCCGGCCGTGAATTATTTCCCCGGAAGATATGCTGATGAAAGCGTAAACAAATTAATGCAGAAGTCAAAGGAGAAAGTGGAAGTCAAACAAGTTATTGGGAAGGTAAAGTGGCAATTATGCGAGACGTCACTTCTCGAATCTCTTCATTCATAGGTAGGATGTATGATAGACCACCTGTCATGTCAAAGACCCAAAAAAAAGGCAAATTTACATGTAGTTTATGATCTGGATTGAACATGAATAGGTATTTAAAAGGCTGGAGGAAGAACATGAATAGGTATTTAAAAGGCTGAAGGAAAAAAAATAGGCGAGAAATCCACCTTAGGATGAGAAATCTCATGTTACTCTCGCATTTCCTCTCAATTAGGAAGATAAAACTAAACTGAGAATTATAGGGTCTTCGGTGATGAAGATTGATACCACAAAAAAATTTTCAATTCTAATTATCGTCAAAGTAGGCATGGATAAGAGTCTTGCCAACCTAAAGAAAGAAAGTGGGGTGAAAATCCCACTATGATATAGGCTATCTTATAGCAAGTCACTCAACCAACTCCCTGTACTCATACCTCCGGTATTAACTCCACAGTTACCATCCATAATAGTCTACCCCTGTCAATACTTCTTACCAAAAAGAAAAATGTCTACCAATACATTTTTTGCGTGGAAAGGGTTTTGGTGACGACTCTATCGAACCAAATCACCATATCCGGAGGTTGCATTTGCAGGTGGGGAGAAGTGAACGGGCCTTTTCCATTCTGCTCGAGGAAAAGTGCACATGGAACAAGCTCATCGGACTGTGGGTGCAAATACAAATTTTTCCAGCTCCATAAATGCAAACAAGTGAAAACAATCTCTACACCTGCAGGTGTAAAAATCTATGTTTACATCACGGATTTTTAAGTGGCCCACGAGAGATTATTGGGATATTATGGTGGCGGTCAATCAAACGAGATCTCTCGTTATGGAAGCGAAGGACTTTCGGATTTCTATTGAGAATGTCCTTGTCGTCTATTTTATTTTGTGTTAGAGATTGAAGCAGATAAATTTCAGAAAGTTTGTTAAGGTGCTCCTCAACAATATTGGTTACTATCTTTACCCAAAAACAAACAATATTGGTTACTCAATTATGAAATTTGTAGATTCAAAGGACTGATTATTCTTGTGCTAAATGCAATTAGTTCTTTGAGAATTGAAAATTTCCATATCTTGTGAAACAATCAAATTTTTAGAATGTTTAAATTTTGAGTGAAAATAAAAGCGAATATACACCACTCCGGACTTGTCCTAGTGGCCATTGTTCCCGCCGGAAAATGGGCAACCTCCTCTAAACAGGGAATTTATGGATTTATGGGATTTCCTCGAGTAGACCCATTAAGAGCCTTTCAAAAAAAAAAAAAAAAAACCGAACATGAAAGTCACTCACGTTTACATTTAGATTAGTTTTTTTTTTATTTTTAACAGAACATTTAGATTAGTTTCCTTATAGCCAATGACAATAACTTGCGTGCGAAACGAAAACACGGTCTCCTGAAAAGGCGGCAATCGCTCACCACAGGTCAGTATCGATGCCTAAGTCTTCAAATGTGATGACAGACTTGGCTGCCGCCGAAGCATCGGCATCAAAACTAGACTTATAAAAACAGGTAAAGAGGAGCCAGAGGCAGCACAGATTGGGAAAAGATAAAGATGAGAGCGGCTGTGTTGTGGTTTCTGCCAATGGCCTTGGCCACTTTTACCGAGAAGGACAACTGCGATCTAACTGAAAATTACCGCCAAATGGATTTCGATCATAGAGTCCTTTCGAACAGTCAATTTTTTTTTTTTTTATTAGCTGCAAAACACACTAGGCCTCTCTCTTGACCAAACTAAAGTAACCGTGTGTTACACGACATAAACTAAATATAGAAAAGCAACTTAGATTAAAGTGTGTCAGACCTTCACCGTTTTGTGCTGGCTTCGGACCCAGTTGGGCCGGCTCTGGACCAAAGGAGAAAAAAAATCCAACAACATGCTTTGTAAGTAAATGAGCCTAGTCAATCTCCGGCGTTAATTTATACGGGCCTCATATAAGACCGACCTCATCTAACGGTTGCAATTCATCAGGATCTTGTGCATCCGGTTCATGCGAGTGCACCGTGGATCCGCACTAAAACCACTGGGCCCAACGCCCGGCGACCGCCAGGGTAGACTCGGTGCATGAAGACTTCAAGTCGTCTCGAAGTCTTTCGAAGAACAAGACAACACGCCAGAGAAAAATGCATTTAAAATAGACCGAGACGCCGTTGGGTTCACTGTGATCTTTCTCAATGGTCGTCGCTCAGTCCATTGACTATAGCCGTGGACGAGCAGTAGGAGTACGGGAGCGGCTTCCCCGAAGCAGGACGACAGCGGTTCCCCCGAAGCATTTCTCGTGCTCGTTGCATGTGAATTTGAAAAGGCAAGGAAATGCCACATTATTTTCTACGCCACACTAAATGGAAAAATGACAACACACGTGTTTAGAGCAAATTTGTCCTCTCCACCTATCTTTTTCTATACGAGATAGGGTGAGCATCGATTGAGGTTCTCAATGTTGTTGATCGTGATCCGATTCTTCAGGAAGACTAGATCGATTCTTGATTTTGAGATTCCTAAATTAATACTGTATGGGCTAATTCTTGATCCTGAGAGTTTAGGATTCCTGATTATATATATTATGCATAAAATTTTTAAATTTATTCTAAAGAGGAAATCCTAACTTAAACGGCATTACATTAACTTAAATGACATTAAACAACATTAAATGGCATCAATAGGCGTCATCCTCCTCCAATACTCTTGTTCTCCTTGATCATTTATCATCTTCAATTTTTACTTGAAAGAAACAACTTTTTGCTTGTGAGTAATCTCGTCTTGCTCATTGCACAACGCTCACCCCGTTTGGTGCTTGCTACTCAACGCTCTCGCCTCTCCATGCTTGCCGCTCGCCGCTCAACAACCGTGCCGCTCTCCTCCCTTTGTTGGCCTCACTTGTCATCGAGTAAATTAAAAGGAAATAAAACCCTACTTAAAAACCCTCTTTGTTCATGAGCAATGCTCGCCATTCGCCGCTTGCCTCACGACTCACTCTCGTCTCATGGCTCCCTGCTGTTGATGGATATGTAATTTGAAATAATATGTTTATCTTTAAAGGGAATATAAATATAAATATAAATATATATTTATATATATTGGCTAGTCTCAGCTTGACTTTGGAATCGGATCGAACAAATAGAGTCGGTCCGATCCTTGGTCCAGAGCTCAATCAGGTTGGTCATTAGTCCAAAAAATTGGGGATCAACATTGTACGAGTTGGTCTCTAGGTTAGGTATTGAACTAGTTAAACTCGAACCATGATCACTCATAATATGAGGTCATCAAGTTCATTGCACATGATAATAGACGGGCTAGTTGGGACTTATTGTTACTTGATGAGCGGTATACAATCTTCTTCTTTTTCCATGTTGATAGCTTGGCATAGACGTATAAAGATTACTTTGCTTCTCATATTAGAATTGCTTGAATGCAATAGCAATGGGAAGATTATTATATGCACTTGGTACATTAAGGGCATATGATCTGTTGGATTATATGAATCTTACTACATCGAATTGCAGTGAAGAATCTCGCATTGCATTTTAGCGAACATCGTTATCAACAAACTCCAGGGATGGCCCAATCAAATCTCTTGATAGCCAAGTGAGAAAGCAGTGCATCCATTCAAAACAGTAGTTGTGATTTTTCCGTATACTCCGTGCTCCTTTTTATTTGAAAGAGACTTGTTTACCTTATTTAGTTGAAGACAACTATCCAAATTCTTGCCCTCTGGCGTTAAAACAAAATATTGCGCCATTTTGTGTACCAAATCCTCGTATCCTCTATGGTCCACTACTAAATATTCTTGTTCCTCATAATGATCTAAGGGATTTTATTGATGATCTCTCAGCCTCGTAGCAAGATGATCAAGTACAATGACAATAGTGGCACCCAAAAAATATAATGATGATTTTCACATCACAGTGAATATGTCTCCCTATTTTTTATTTCAGCGAGCTCTTGTCACATAATATCGTTTGTTAATTTAACTATGTTGCTTTTGTAGGTATTAAGTTATTAGAATCTTCGAATGTTGAAAATGTTGAATTAATGAATATATTTGTAGAACTGTTATCTTCTAAAAGAAGTCAATTTTTACCTCATGAATTACAAATATAATGACCTTTGGGTGCCTTACAACAAAGTAGCCCTCTTCTATGAATATTACAAATTATTGGATACTCTTCACGTAGACTTGACATGTACCCATAACCATACTTATTGTCATGTAAAGATGTATCAAAATCGTAAAAAGAAAAACTTGCGCTAATTTTTAGAATTTTTTGATAATGAATTGCAATATATATTTAAAGAAGAGTGGCATCCTAGAATACATTTGTAACTATAGTTCCAAGCAAGTATAAAAAGCAGGTGACTTTGAATTTTGTGCTCTGTATGGGCAAATAAAAAAAAGCAGACGATATGCTGTAAGAGTTAATAATAAGGAACAAATATGATAATGATAATTATCTTCATAAAATATGCTCGACTTATATAGAAATCGGCCATTAATTGACATTGTTTTTTTTTTTTTTTTTGGTGCCAGCCAATGGATGTAGCTACTGGGTCTCCAGCATGTGTTTTCTCCTCGGATTAATCTTGGGCATGAGAGTGTAACTATTGGATCATAACTTTTACACAATGTTCAATCAAGCCTATGATTTTTTTATTATTATTGGGTCCTTCAATCTATATATATTCTTTTACACAATGTTCAATCAAGCCTATGATTTTTTTTTATTATTATTGGGTCCTTCAATATATATAGATATATATATATATATATATATATATATATATATATATATATGTATGTATCAATCCATCTATCTAAAAAATTTGTGAAGGTGCTGCCATTATGGCACTAAGTTACAATTAATTGCTATCGTAGCACCACATACGATATTAAATGTGGCTATTGAAATCCTTAAATAATATGAAAAGTTAAATATTTTTTGAATCCTAGGAAGGAGCAAAATGTGAGGAGTTTGCCACATGTGCTGTGAAAATCGGAACAGTTATGGCCCAAAGATGCAGGGAAATATATTTTTGAGAGAGAGAGAGAGAGAGGGGGGTGGGAAGGAGAAGAAATGGGTGGGATTGAAGCCCTCGAATGCAACAGGTGGCTCATTATATAGTAATAGTAAGTCAAATGAGGTGGCTCATTATGGAGGGAAAGGACTTTGGAATTTCTATTGAGAATGAAACTTATCTGTCAATTTTTATTTTTAATAAAAAGTTTAAGCAAAGGGAATATTCTGAAAAGGATTTTATTGAGGAGCTCTCGAGAGTACTTATTGAATAACCAATTATGAAACTTGTAGATTCGAAGAACAGATTTTTCTTGTGCTGAATGCAATGAATACTTCAAGAATAGAAAATTTTCTCTATCTTGTGAAACAATCACGGCTCTAGAACATCTGAATTTTAAGTGAAAATGAAAGCAGTGTCTATATTCAGGCAAGGTTTCAAGGAAAACCCAGCCCACTCTCGTGGACGGGGTCGTAATGGATGACCCGGTCTGCCAATGTGCTCACTGGCTTGGCCGCCGCGGAGGCATCGGCATCAGCGAAAGTAGGATTATAAAAACTGGGGAGAGGAGAGCCAGAGGAAAGCACAGACCGGAGAAACATAAAAGATGAAAGCGGCCGTGTTGTGTTTCCTTCCGATGGCCTTGGCCTTGGCCACTTTTGCCGAGAAGGACAACTGCAACCGAAGGTGCGGCAACCTGACCGTGCCTTTCCCATTCGGGCTCCGCGAAAGTTGCGCGTGGAACTCCAAACTCACCCTCGAATGCAACCACGCATCCGGGGAACTGATCCTCGGCAGCAACGTTCCGGTGTACAACATATCTGTGGAGGACGGGACGATGATCATTGGCAATTACATAGCATACGACTGTCGTAACGAGAGTGGCGATCTCCTCGATGCCTCTCGCCCTAACAGATCGATCACATTGGGCAAACAAGGGCACTATACAGTCTCGGACACCCGGAACAAGTTCACTGTCTTCGGTTGCAACACGTGGGCTCTTTTCTTAGACGATGCCAACAAATCTGCGAGTGGATGCCTCTCCTATTGCCGCAAGGACGTCGTCTTCACAGCCGAGAGTACTTGCTCCGGCCTCGGGTGCTGTCAGATGTCCATCCCCAAGAGCCTGAGGAGCCTCAGGATTAAACTGAGCAGCTCAACGGACTACACCGCAGTTAGGAATTTCAGCTCTTGCGGATCAGCGTTCGTAGTGGACCAGGAGTCGTTTCATGTCTCCGATTACAAGCTCCCTGTCCCGGCTGATATGCTCAAAAAGTTCTCAAGGGTCGTCGTGGACTGGGTGGTTGAACGGAATTTGACCTGCAAGGAAGCGCAATCGAACCGATCGATCTATACCTGCGGCGCCAACAGTTACTGCTCTGACTTCGAAAAGGGGAATGGTTATCGTTGCTTCTGTAAGCCTGGGTACACGGGGAATCCCTATGCCCCCCGGCCGTCCCCAGACGCCGCAGGATGTGAAGGTATTCTTTTATTCTCTTTGCGAGCCAATTTTTTTTTTTTTTTTTTGTTTGAATTGGGCCAGAATTTCCGTGATCCAGCCTCCTCAAACCAGTTCTTCATTGAGTTGAGTTAGATGCTTCAATACACCCAAGACGTCATTTTTAAGAAGCAAGACAACGCATGATCGTACACTTACAGTTTCACCTTTGATTCTGTTTGACATAGACATCAACGAGTGCAACGATCCAGGAAGATATCCATGTCATGGGAATTGCAAGAACACAGCCGGGAACTACACATGCGACTGCCCGTTTGGCATGGATGGTGATGGCAAAGCCAGTTGCCAAATTTCTCGTCTTGCCATAATCGCTGCAGGTAACTCTAGTTCCCTTGTGATCGTCACTCAACAATCTAAGCGGCTCTTGCTCTAGACTACGAGCCCCCTTGCTATTGATCTGGCTCATGTTTTTATGTTCTCAAATTGTTCTCACTCTACATTCAACTCGAGCGTTCACCAATCACCGATATGGTTGTCAGTGGGTTCTGACTCATTTATGCTTAATGCATCGAATGCACGTTTTAGCATCCGACGCCTTAACTTTAACTACCTTATCAACTCCTCAATGTGCTTTCATCAAAGAAATCCCCACGCGCCTTGAGAAGTTGGGGCAATTTTCTTAGAACTAGATTCTTCAATGATAACTTATCATTTTTGGCGTAGCATCATGATGTTTCCTTTCATATTGACACGCCCTGATCACTAATTTCGACTAGTTACAGATCCCCTAATGCAAACCCGACACACCATTCAATAATACCCCACGTGCAACCCTTAGCAAATATAACAACTCAAATAATTTCACAAGAACATCACGAATCATGACACAGATGTAGACAAAGTGGCGGCACCAAAATAAACTTCCACTACTCAAAATGCTTTCACAAAACTAGCAATTTAGAGTCTTTAAACTTGTGTGCTTATAAGTATAAGCCCATTCACTTAGCTTCAAGAAACACCCACTCTAGTATCACGGGTCAATGCTTGTGATCAAGACCGTGTGGCAACTTAGGCTTCCTTCAATTCGTTGGATCACCTAAATTAAGCCTTTTTCCCAAGGAACGAACACTCACTCACTAACTCACATATGTAGTAGAGAGAGAAACTCTAAGAGAAAATGCACTTCTATTGCTCAAATGAGGAGAGCACTCCTACTTATACATGAGGATTCAATTATTATCGTCTCAACTGCCATCTATCATATTAAATACAAAACTATCATCTATCCCATTAAATGCATGAAATATTTTGACTATATTCATTTCCCATACTATCCTTGAGAGTATTCTAGACTCCTTATGAAAACCCTAGAGCCCAAGACACTTCAAGTCTTGCCGATCATATGATTCTAGATTCCTTATGAAAACTCTAGAGCCCAAGAATTTTCAAGTCTTGCCGATCGTATGGACCATCTCTTTGGCTGCTCGGGTCTTGATATCTCCATGACAATAGTCTCTCAAAGTTCTTCCTCTAAAAGTGCCGCTTCTCCTCTGGGGTGTTTCTTAGGATCTTTGGGAAATGAGTACTCAATCACTTGATGATTATCACATAAAAAAATTTGAAATTTTTTATATTGCGAGATTTTGAATAGAAACTAGGAAAATTTGTACGGTGTTACGATCTGTTATGACCTGAGATTCCATTTCCCTCCCCCTCCTTTTTTGCTTTTTCTTTTCCTTTCCTTTCTCTGTCTTCACCGAGACAGACACACGGCCACACCCTGTTTTCCTTTCTTTCGTCGTATCTCGACTGCACTCACCACACTTATTTTTTCTTTTAATACACCCGACCCCTTTTGGCTAAAAGGATAAAAGGTGCACCTTTTAAACCTCTGATGCAAGGTCGTTGGCCCCAACGTGACCACTGTACACACAGAGACACAGAGAGACCGCCGCGGGGGGCCGGGGAGGGGGGTGTGTTTTGGGGCGTGGGTGTTACTTGTGCGGCTTTGAGCACTGCTTATGGTGTCTTCGACGGGCATTTAATGGGAAACGGCTCTTACCGCACGTGCATGTGATTTTTCGGAAAATGTGAGTGTGTTTCGGTAAAGTTGGGGCATTTTTTATGGTGTGCCTTAATCCGGTTACTCCATTTGGTGGCTGATGTGTCAAGTATTTAAGCGGATAAATGTAAGAACAAATTTTAGTTCTAAAATTTACAAGGTCCAAATTCATTACTTGTCAAAGTAAATCAATCATTTCGGAGAGAAACTAATCCATCCATTTTTCAATTTTGTGTGGCAGTCATTGTAGTGGTAACGTTGTGCATAGTTGTTAGTGGCCTAGTCTTGCTCATATGCAAGAGGAGGGCCAAGGAGAGACACTTCCGGCAAAATGGAGGAGAGATCTTGAAGCACCAGAGAGTGAAAATCTTCACTGAGGTAGAGTTGGCTAAAGCCACCAACAACTACGATGCTAGTAATAAGCTCGGTGAAGGTGGTTTTGCTTCAGTTTACAGAGGAAGAATCGACGGCGACATTTTAGTCGCAGTCAAGAAGCCTAGAGATGTCCCTATCAAGAAGCCAAAGGACATGAACAAGGACGGCTCTCTGAATACTCATGATGAATTCCTACACGAAATCGGCATCATTTCACAGGTGAATCATAGGAACTTGGTCAAGCTCATGGGCATATGTTTGGAGACAAAAGTGCCATTGTTGGTCTATGAATTCATCCCCAATGGGACTCTCTATTACCACATTCATGACAAGAGATCAACGGTCTTGCAATCATGGAAGAATCGCCTCAAGATTGCCTCGGAAGCCGCCTTGGCCCTCGAGTACTTGCATTCCCTAGCCGATCCGCCAATCATTCATAGCGATGTCAAGTCTCTGAATATACTTTTGGATGAGAAATACTCTGCTAAAGTATCTGATTTCGGAGCCTCGGTTTTGATATCACCCGGAAAGACCCATATAGCCGAAAGAATACAAGGCACAATAGGTTATCTCGATCCTGAGTATCTCACAACTAGGGAATTAACCACGAAGAGCGATGTTTATAGTTTTGGGGTTGTTCTTATGGAGCTCCTTACTGGAGAGACACCGATTCAGCATGGAAAATCTGGGGAAAAAATCAACATCATCCGATCTTTCATCTCTGCTGTGGAGGACCAAACACTCCTCCATATGATAAATTTTGAGGCATCCAATCAAGGTGAAGTGTGGGAGATTGAGGCAGTTGGTTCGCTCGCTAGAAGGTGCTTGAACTATAATGGCATGAGTAGGCCAACAATGTGGGAAGTGGCCGAGCAACTGGCTAGGATCAACAAGAGCTTGTGGGCCGATCAACGGAACAACGAGGAGGCTCAAAGTTTACTCAACGAGATGAGATGTGATTCTCTCTTGACTTCAATTAGTGCAATGAACAAACCAGAGTCGATTGATCTTTTAGTATTTGACATCGAGGCGGACACAACTAGTTCTAGCGTCTAATTCATGGTTTCTAGCACGGGGCTATGTACAAGAAACAAAATCAATGGTTGTATGTTCGTCTAATATTTCGATTGAGGTCCTAATTAAGTAGCTATCTTGAAGTCTCTATAAGGGATGACTCTATTTTAAATAAAATATGGTGGATAATGCCTGATTGTACTCACTTCTATTCTAGCTATAGATTGCAGAGCTATGAGGAATAGCCATTTTATTTAATGAATGAATAATGATAGAAGATTGCTTGAATATCTATTCGAACAATTTAACAGGAAATTACTCTTTTGAATTTCAGCTTCACATACTATAATATTCAAAACTTTTTGACCGAGTCAAAAAGGGGCGGTGGGACCCACTTTCGATTTTTTATTTAAAAAAAGAAGGAAAAGGAAATAAAAGGTTGAAAAGTCAAAAGGAGGAGGAAAATAAATAAAAAAGGGTGTTCAGCTCATTGGTTGAACTAGTCCAGGAAGAAAGAAGAAAAAGAAGAACAAGAAAGAAGAAAAAATGGAAAGAGGAAAAAGAGGAAAGGGGTTTGCGTGTACCAGCCACAGACATCTTGCCGAGCCAATTCAATTCCATAACATAATACCTAGTAAGTACCCGTGCTCCTCGTTCATTCAATCGGAGTAATTTTAGTTTTAGGGCTTAGAATTCAAAATTATGTGAGATTTGAGCTGCAAAGTCCTTTTTGAGTCGTTGAGCCACACACACACACACACACACACACACACGATAATTTAAGGTGTCTTGGAGCCATAGGTTCTTATGGAACTTGATCTGAGCTTACGGTTTGCCCTAAACAAAATTTCGAATACGCGTGATGAATAGTGCATGTCCAGCAATTTTGAGGTTGTATTTTGTTGGTTTTCGACTTGATTTTGGAACGTTCAAGTTGGGATCCTTATAGTATGTTAAAAGAGCATTCTATTGACTATAAGAACATTTGAAATAGGGTTTGGTCGAAAGAGTTATGACATAACTAAGTTTGGCACTCAAGCTTTGCATTGCAGACAGCTTCGATAATTGTTTTGGATATGCGATTTATTAGTATGTAGTTGTTGTTTTATGCATAGTTTATTCAAGCTATTAGTTAAGATAACATTTTACTTAGTTTTGATGCTATTTCTCACTCATATGATAGGAATGCAAGTTCATTGATTCAAGAGAACTTTGTTTTGGTTTGGGGCATATCTAGGTGAGTGACGCTATTTCTTCTATGGATTTGTAAACTCTTGTCTTGAAAAAGATAAAGATTTGAGTATTGTACATGTAATTAAAGCATGTTTGTTGCATAAAAGTCTAGATTAGGTAATTACTACCTTTTAATATTTGAGAACAATTTTATGAAAATGATTGTGAAATGATATATATGTATAGTTTTGCGAATTGGTTTATGGAATAAGTTATAAATTAATATTGAGAAACGTTTTATGAAAAATGTTATAAAAGGTTATACATATTAATTTGTGAATTTGATGTATGAAATGATATGAGAAATGCTTTACAAAAAAAGTATTTATATTAGATAAATTGAGTTACAAAAGGTCATATGATTAGTTTATGAAATGCATTGTGGATTATGAGATTGATTATGGATTGAATTTCTAGATATTGGAGGGTGTGGGTTTAGTGTTCAAAATCGCTATAAACTCATGGAAGGGCTTGTGGGTATGCATACTAGGTTTAGGATATCCTTTTAAGTCGAGCCACCATCTTTGTAGGTTGAGACCTTGCCAAGAGAAAATTCTTGGTTACCTTATCCCAAGACATTGTGTGGTGACCATGGTTAGGTATTGAGCAAAAGATTGATTGATGGATAGACCATCGATGTGTGTTTTGATATGAGATGGAACAATTGATAGACCATTGACATGGTTTTTGATAGAGATTAATTAATGGACTTGACCATTGATGCTTGAATTGTCAAGATGGTTTAAATGAGTATTTTCTTAATTGTAATAAAACATCTCTGATATGATTTGATGTGTATATTGAAGAGCTAGATTATGGGTTTCTAATAGTGTTTTATACTTATTTATAAATATAGTGGTTGCTCGATTTACTTAAAAGAGATATGTGCTACTCATTGAGTTTGTGGTTGCTCACCTGTGACATCCTGAAATTCGAGCCCTCTGAGAGATGAATTAATGTGAATTTCGTCAATGCATTGTTGGTTGATCTCACTCGGAATTGATCACTCATGAGATACTGACCTTAAGGGGAAAGGCTAATGATGACAGAACTCGTACGATTAAAGGACTCGACCTGGGAAAACGACTTGACCGTGAGATTTACGTGAGGACGATCCTATAGATTGGCAGGTCGATTCTAAGGACGACTAAAAGTCGATTTGCGGACAGAACATAATGGAACGACGGGTGATTCCCATCGTTATCGAATCTACGAACGACCCTATGTCGATCCTCAGTAATCGTGTACTTTGAAATAAGAATCTATCCTCCGTAATTTTATGTAATCAAGGACGTCCATGCGTCGAGATGTTTTGAACGTGATTTGACACGAGTCGATTACGCGGGAATCCTTGGAGCCGCCTGTTAGTCTGAGTTGTACCCGAAATGGCATTGGGCGAAATTTACATGGCATGAGGACTAAAGACTGAGCTTCGAATTATCAGGAATGTTCGGGACAAACATTAGATGAAGCTGCTTCAACAATCGACAGAGCCAGTGAAGCCGAGCAATTGAAAAAGGGATTTTCAGACAGAGGAAGCAAGCCCGTGAGGAAGTGGGCTGAGCCAAGCCAGTGTGGGCCTTAGGCCCAACGTGGGATAGCCACCATAAGGGGCCTAAGTTAAGCAAATGAGCCCATTGGGCCAAACCAACTATTCCTTCTTCTAAGCCCTTTAATAAACCTTAAACCCATTTGAGCCCAATCAAGCCCAACCAATTCCCGAACCCGTTCCTGTTCATTTTAAAGCCCATTTCTTAGGCCCGGCCTTTATTTTCAGCCCAAGGACAGAACAGTAATTGTGAGATGTGAAATGACCAAAATACCCCTAGTTGTAGGGAGAAAAAGGCTAGAGAAGAGAGAGAATGTGATGTCATCTTGCATGGGGAATTGAAGTGGCCATTTAATGGCTTTAATGAGGAGTGCTCAGCCCTCCCATCACCCTCTCTCTCCCTCATTCGGTCCCCATCTCGAACGGAGCTTTCTCTCTCCTTGTTTTCCCTCTCCTCCAGTTTTTGCTCCAGCTGACCCTTCGGTGAAGAATCGAGTCAAAAGTGGTCTTCCCGGATGAATCAGCCAACGAGCCACCTATCACCGTGATCGGGAGAGACAGACCGTTCCAACTAGCCCAATTTCATCCCGAACGGAGCTGCCGACCGTCCTGTATGGCCGTCTCAAGACGCCGGTCGCCGGACTGCCTGGTTCCGCCCTACTTCGCCTGTTTCGACTTTGCAGCCAGTTTTCTTCCATTCTGACCCTTCCTTTGCCCATCCCAACCTCCAGCAAGACCCCAAGACCCCCAGGTGTCGCCGGTTGCCGGCCACCCCCTTTGCCGGAGCTCCGGTCAAGCCCGTTCAACTCAGTTTCTCCTCCGGCAGGGCTGTTTTGCAGTGTTTTCAGTAGGAGTCGGAGCTGTGGTTGCTATGTTGAGCTTGGGACCGCCTTAGGATCATCGTAGTAGAGGTCCTGGTGCGTCGCCTCCGTCGTCGCCGCCACGTCGGTGTTTCCGGCCCGCTTAACGGGTGAGTTTAGCTCATAATTCTTCGATTAGTGCCTAAACTTGCTTAGGGTTGGTTTAGTTAGATTTAATTCTAGTTTAAGTGATTTAATTAAGTTGTATTAGCCCTAAGATAGGTGGTTAGATTAATGGATAATATTAGTTTAGCTTAATTTTACTTTATTAGCTTAATGATGCTTATGTGGTTAATTAAGCATGTTTATCTTAATTGATTGGTTTCCTTAATTTAATTATTGTTTTAATGATTTCTGAATATAATTTATTGTTTATTAAATTCTAGGAATTACTATTCATTCGACATTATTCACGAGGTACTGTTCACAGAGTACTGTTCACGTGCACTGTTCATCCAAAATGCGAAAAGTGTCTAAAATTCATGTGTGTTGATTCTATGAAGTGATTGGATGTGTTATTGCATAAACATCCGCATGAAATGTATGTTTTCCATAGAAAAGGGAAAAACGGTTTGTTCGAGGGACACCGAAATGAGTCGCTTTTAGGAGAAGATGATTTAAAAATGTAAATGCAAGCGTGTGTGCAATGGCTAAGTGCCCAAAGATAAAAAGGGAGTTGTGGTGGTGCGGTTGTGTGATCATTAAGTTGAATCCATTCCCGCTGTGTGTCCGGTGGGCAATACTCCTCTGTGAAATGCCTGTGTGGTGATAATCATGTGTGGCGTGGAACTTGCTTGTGTGGCGTAGAATGTGCCTGTGTGGTGGTAATCGAGCCTGTGTGGCGGTGATTAATTAGAACATGCCTATGTGGTGATAATCATGCCTGTATGGCAATGATCAATTGGAATGCATGAGTGAACCACATTGTTTATGGACGCACGCATGAATCGATAACATGCAGGGTGGCAATGGCCAGGTGAGATCGCTTGTGATGCGACTCGTATGTGATTGATGAAATGTATCATCTAATGGCCATGTGCATTACGTGTATCGTGTTGAATTATAACGTGCAGGGTATGGCATACCAGGTAAGGTTGTATGCGAATCGACTGTTGGTTGTTGCTTGTGGTGGGGGTAGTTTTGGATAGATACCCTGAGTTGAGTTGGTGTACTAACCGGGGCTTAGGGTGGAACTCACTGAGATTTATATCTCATTGGTTATTGAATAACCATTTTCAGGTCCTGTGAAGAGCCAGGAGCTTGAAGCGGAAGGGTCAGGAGCATAGGTGGCTCAGTAGTTCTTTATGACATAGACCTTTTGTATAAGCTTGAAATGTTTATAAAAGTGTATTTGATTTGAAATTGGTTGTCCTGCTTTTCTATCCCATGTATGTCGTTGTCAAGGGATTAATTAATTCGCTTCTGCATGCGCAAAAAAAAAAAAAAAAAAGGGTCGGCGACAAGTCTTGGGAACGTCTCGAAATTCTATCGACCACCGAGGATTGTGCGCGCACTTGAGGTTCGGGGCGTGACATCACCCCTCTATTTCTCACACATTTCTCAGGTTCTTTAGTTGTCAACTAATAGAGCGAGAGCATTATCAATGGGGACGTTTGGAAGTGGACTATAGGTATGGTTAGAGGCTGTGTCCTTCAGGTGGAAGGACGGCCATGTCATCCCCATTCTTGATGGTTTCGAGGCGTGACACATACACCTTCCCCTAATAAAGCGCAAAGGCAAATTTCCTACTTTTCAACATTGAATCGGATTAGTATCTTCTCTTTTTTTTTTCTCTTCTTTGTCACTATAGCAAAATATGCTGCTTCATAGAGAAGCAAGAGCTGTAAGAGTGTATGAATTATATAAGGGTTAATATCACGAAAAACCCTAAACTAATACATATGTGACAATTTTATCATATGTTAGTTTCCGTTAAATTTTACTGTCAAATTGTTAAGTTGAATAATATATGACAGTTGACGGGTATACCAGTTTGGTGTTTTACTGTGCATTTATCGAAGGTGTATCGGTTTGTGATTTTTTGGATATTAATCCAATTTAATGTAAATTAACAAAGGGTAAATATGTCATAAATATACAAGTTTAAGGTTTTTTGTTATTAAAAAATTAGTTTGGAGTAAATATATAACACGTATATTAGTTTGGGATTTTTGATGATCAAAAATTATTTTGGAGTAAATTTATCATATATGCATCAGTTTGAGATTTTTCATAATATTAACCCATTATACAACCCTATTCACAAAACAAAATATTCGCTTATTGTTAAAACTTTTGGAAGCAGAGGAAGAACACCATGTGTAAGAGAACAATGTATGCGACTAAATGAAATGCAATTGCTGATTTAGGAAAGTGCTTTCCTTTTTTATTTTCTTATCAAAAAGGAAAGTTATCTCCCACTATCTAAACTTGTTCTCATTCACGGACAACAAATTCCCTAAATTGAGTAGTTTTGTGTCATCTAAACACCGGAAAATAAAAATAAAAAAAAATTTCCTTGGGGTGAAGACAATTTTCATTCAAAAATGAACTAGGCGCAAGCACTAACCTAGTCTAAGACTTCTTTTAGTGTAAAAGCGAATGGGGAATCTCTCCATTATTTTCGCCCATCCCGAGGTTTAAGGCAAGGTGACCCTCTATCCCCCTATTTATTCATTCTCGTCGCAAATTTACTATCTACTCTTATCCAGAATGCTGTTGCTATGGGTAATTTAAGAGGCATTAAACTCAACAGATGGTGTCCTACGTTATCACATTTATTCTTTGCTGATGACGCTATCCTGTTCATTGATGGTCGACTACGGGAGAGCCAAAACTTATAAAACATTCTCAATCAGTATTGCCTAGCTACTGGTCAAGAGATAAACAGAAACAAATCTGGCTTGTTTATGAGTAAAAACTATCCCTATTCTCTTCGACTTAATCTGGCTAATGATTTTAGAGTTCCAATCTTGGATAGAACAGGGAAATATTTAGGCATTCCTTCTGATTGGGGCTCTTCTAAACGTGACATGTTTGCATGGATCTTAAGTAGAGTTAATACTAAGCTGGAGGGGTTACTGCAAAAAAAAAGGGAATTAAAAGAGGTTCTTAAAACCTCAACAACAAAATACTACAAATTATCCGAAAAAAACATAACTGAAAAATAGATTTTAATTTAGGAGATACTTACTAGACTTATGTGACATAAACTTACAGGACAATGTTGTCCTTGGATTCACGACTCTCTAAGTAAAATCATTCACTTGCCGACATTAAGTTGGAGTTTACAAATATCGCCATTATGATAATGACTATGGAATCATACTGACAATTTCTTATGTAAAACGACAATACAAATCATTGCGCAACAGCCTGAAAGTAATTTATATATGGGTGGACCAGATATCTAAATTTGTATTTTGTTCTTTAGTTTCCAATTTTTTTTATGGCTTTTATTTGCAACTGGATCGGCTTCGTTTGGGAATTGCTTTGTCAATGGAGCTTTGGGCCCTTTGGGCAAATATAAAAACTGTTTTGACAAACTGTTTTTTTTAGAAAGTTTGGCGAAGATGGAATTGCAATTTCAAATACCTTTAGCTCTAGGTAGATTCAAAGGCGTTTTGACTTTTGAACATTTCCAAGAATGTAAATACAATTTTTTTCTTCCAACTTTGTCCATCGTGATGGGTGAAGTTTCGCTTTTGGATTAGGAGGCAGTAAGTCAATGAGAAGAGTGTACACTTGAATAATTGAAATTGCAAGCCATAGATATCAAAATGTTGGAAGGAGCAGTATTTTGCATAAAATCTATCAAATATTAACCGTGATCTAAAATGCTAATGTATTACCATTTTGACGGTATCTGATATTTTGTAAAGAACAAAAAGCATATTGTATTGCACCATTGAAAAAAAGCACATACCTGTTTTGATAATCTATGGTTAAATAATGCACGTAACCCTTTCTTTAAAAGCAAGTTCACTTATTATCGCATCTAGAAGTCTGTAGGTTACCATGTTACCAGTTTTCCTTAATTATTTACATCAGCGCTTTATGCTTTTTCTCACTAATTTGTCAAAAGAATGCCTTGTAATAGGATCATGAGTCTATTTCCTAGCTTAGTGACAATAAACATAGATCTTACATTGTATTAAAAATGGAAAGATTAACAGAAAGGAAAACTCTAATATTTTAGAAAGCGCTATAAATTAGGCTCTGTTTATTTAGCAAAAAATGTAATTTTTTTTTAAGAAAATATTTTCCGCAGTTCAGTAAGGAAAATCTTCTTCTACATGCACTCTTTTTCAATAATAATATTATTATTTAATTTTTTAAAAAATCAATTTTTTATTTTTATATTTTAAAATATCGATTTTTAGTTATTTTTATTTTTATTTTTATTTTCTTTCTATTTTGCTTCTTCTTCGGCTTGTCATTGGCTACGGTGATGATTGGCACCAGGCAAGCTTGAGCCTCGCCACATGTCGGTGAGGCTCGCCAGCCTATGGAAAGGGAAAGCTTTACCTGATATGGTGAGGCTGAGCTCGCCCGAGACCAATGACTTGAGCCCCACCCAACTCGCCGAATCTGATGAGGCCCACATTCGCTTGACAGCCTCAAGCAAGCTCGCCTAGGAAGCCAAAAAGAAAGTTAAGAAAAAAATAAAAAAAAAGAAAAATTAAAAATCGTTTTGTAAAAAAATTAAAAAAGAAAAATACAAAGAAAATGCATTTGGTAAAGGAAAGTGAGGTGAAAGAAGATATTAGAAAAAAATTTCTCTTTCTCAAAAGCGGAAAATATTTTTCTCTATTTTAAAAAAACCTTTTTATGTTGATAGAAAATGTTTGCCCTCACTAGTTTATTTTCTGTGAAATGAACATTGGAAAATTCGGAAAACATTGTGTTAAAAGTTATTTTTGGGAAACGAATGAAGTCTTCCATTCGTTTTGCCGAAAATGTGGTGTTTCAGAAAATATTTCCCAAAAGGCTATTTTCCAAAAAATATAATTATTTTCTAGTGTTCGGACAAAACCTGAAAATAAAGTGGAAAATATTTTCCATTGTTCGGCAAGTAAAATCTTTTTCCTCCATACACTCTTTTTCATTTATTTTATATTTTAAAATTGGTTTTTAATTTTTTTTATTTTTTTAAAATCGATTATTAAATTACTTTTACTTTTTCCTTTTCTTTTTCTTGTTCTTTTATTTGTTTTCCTCTTCTTCTTCGTGACCAATCGCCGGCCACGGCGACTAGCCACAGGTGCACACCCACTGGCAAGCTCAGGCTCGTTGCTTGTCGGCAAGCGACAAGGCCAGCGAGCTCAGAGCTCACCAATCTGACAAGGCCTAAGGCTGGCGAGCTCGAGCTTGTGGCGAGGCTCGCACTTACTGATTTGGCTAGCCTCGAGCTCGCCACCCTCGGGCCTCGCTAGATCGGCGAGTCCGAGCTTGCGGCCTCGAGCCTCAAACTCGATGCTCGCACTCGCCGATCCGTGTAAGTGGCAAGCCCGAGCTCGATAGAGATGGACAAGTCTCGTGCTTGCCGGTAAGCTCGAGGATCGCCTATCGCCATTCGCCGGCTATCGCCGTGGCTAGCGACCGGCAAATAAAGAAGAAGCGGTGAAACAAAGGAAAGAAAAAGTAAAAAAGTATTTTGAATTTAAATAAATAAACAAGAAGAAGAAGAAGAAGAAGAAGAAGAAGAAGAAGGAAGAAGGAGGAGGAGGAATTGAGGGCTTGTAAGGATATAAGATAAGAGATATCGAGGAAAATATTTTCCACTTTTCAAAAGTGAAAAACATTTTTCCCTAATTTAGAGGACTTTTTTACTTTTATGAAAAATGTTCTCCCTAAGCAATTTATTTTTTTTGTCAAAGGAATGCCGAAAAATCCAAAAAATATTACTTACCAAAAAAAGAATCAAAAAAATATTTTTCTGAAAGTTATTTTCCATGAAACGAATGTAGTTTTAATATACTATATTATCCTAGTTTTCACTAATCATATAAGTAAAAATAATGTTCGTGCATGGGAGGGGTCCTCAAGCTAGCCCGGGTTACAAATTAATAAAATGTCTAATGATATTTAGGAGGACTAAGAAACTTTCTCGAGTCAACCTTCCTCCTCGTAATCCTCAATGGAATCGTAGTTCCACGACCTGCATCTTCCCATGAGTGGCGGTAAGGGGAATGGACAAATCTAGGTCGCTAATATAGGTGAATGTTGTGGACAGCATCATGTGGGGATGACTCGACAAGTCGTCGGAGAAGACGGACTTCGCAAGTCGTCGTCGTTCGGACGTTTCATCAAACGAAGGCGGAGAGTTGAGTTCACGAGGAAGTCTTCGTCACGCGCTGCCGTACCGTAAGAAAATTCATTAATGAAAAAGTCATTTGGAGAAGTGAGGAAGTAGTCCTTGCCAGCTTTTGTTTGCTACGTAGGCACGAAATTTGTCCATTCCCCTTGCCACTTCTCATGGGAAGATGCAGACCGCAGAACTTGGATTCCATTGAGCATCAGAAGGAAGGTTGACCCAAGAAAGTTTCTTAGTCCATCTTCTCCGACGACTTGTCAAGTCATCCCCTCGTGATGCTATGGAAACAGGCTTTTTCATTGTTGGATCTGAACTTCCTACACGCGCGACATTACCCGTATTCGCAACCAAGATTGTTAGAATACTAAGGGGTCTTCTTCAGTTTATGTGGAAAATTCTGAAAACCTATCTGGGGATTGACTCAACCGCAAGGGCGTCCCATGCTTTCAGCTAGAAAAACCGGTGGTTGTGGGTTCAAAATATTTCCTAAGGAACTCGACTTTAAATGGGTGTCTACTCGAACGATGAGGATGGTGTCACGATTTTATGTATCTCGGTATGTCGGTCTACATCTTTGCATGAATAGTGGTAAGGACAATGGTCAAATCTCGTGTCTCCATACCAAACAAAAAACTAGCGAGGACTAGTCACTACTCCAAAATGTCAATTTTCTGAATGAATTTTCTACGGCGATAGAAACATTGAATGAGGACGAATTGCGAAGTCCGTCTTCTACGAGGACTAGTCAAAGTCTTCCTTGATGTAGATATGGAGCCCGTGTTCCACGCCTAGATTGTTAAAATCTTAATGGATATATATATCTCGGTATGCGTTGTAAATTTCTGAGGACCTACCTTGATATTAACCCAATGATAAGTGCATTCTCATGCTTTCGGCTAAAAAAAATCCAGTGTTGTGAGTTCGGCTCCTACCCTGGGGATTTCAACTTTAAGTGAGTGGTCTTGATGGTGCGTTGTTGCATTAGTTTTTTCTCCAAATAGCCGGCTAATTATGGTTGGGTCTTCGGATTATTAAAAAAAAAAAGTAATTTCAAGAACCGCTAACGAATAAAGAAAAAAAGAGCCTATTTCCTTAAAAAGATTCCAAGTTTGAAGTCCAGTCCCAATTATGCCCCTTCCTTCTGTTTTTCGTCTAAAAAAAATCTCAAATTTTCACTTTATCTTCAATCTGCCCACCCACGTTAACTTTCTATCCAAAATCTCTGTTAATCATCCGAAGTGGCGTCTCCATGTCAGCAGCATATTTAAGTCGTCCGCTTACGTGAATTTTTCGTCACTGTTCGTCATCCTTATTTGCTAAATTTCTTCTTTGACCCTTGCAGCCTCCATTAAGTTAGGTGGTCGAGCAAAGAGCTCAAATCTGGGTAGGCGATTTTATTGGAGCTTCCTCGCAATCAATCACACAGCTTCTGAAGCTGCAACTTGTGAATTTCAACTCGATAATATTTTGGTCAATCATTTCCAACTTGAAAAACTTGTTAAAGCGACAAATTTCTCAATCTCAGTCTTAAGAACTGAACTCAGTCGATTCGACCAACTGAGAGCATTGATAGTGACCAAATGTGATCCCCTTGAGAGGTTAATCATTACAGGAAGCTCAAAGAAGCTTAAAGAATTGTGGGTATTGGAATGTCCAAAGCTGGTTGAGATTAAAGCCTCGTCGCTGTTCACTGTTCTCTTCGCATGGACTCACTCGGTCACAGCTTCGCTGGCGCTCATCCATCGCCACCAAGACCTCTGACGCCAGGCCATGACCTTCGACAACACGTTCGTGATGGTTGCGGTCGTCGGAATCATCTCCGGCCATTTCGGCCAAGACCCCTATTTTCGTTCTGGTTTTTGACACTTTCAAGAAGCCATTTTTATCGGGCATCACCTTCGCTCAGCCATCCCCAAAGCTTTATAGTCCCATCACGTACCCGGGCGATAACAAAATGAGCCCAAGCTTTCCGTACAACCACCGTCAATCGAAGGGCGCAGATCGTTTCCTCGACTTTGTGCCCTATGGGTGACCTCCATTAGTGGAGGTTGAAACTTGCATTTGAGGCGCGAGACCTCACATTCGATGTCACCGACTCAGATCTAAGGTTGTAGGACTCCCATCTGAGGCCACATAACCCAGATTTGAGCCTGGGCATCCATTAATGCAGTTCGCAAGGAATCGAGAAGAAGAGAAAAAATATGGAGGTGATGAACCGCGATGAAAAATCCACATAAGTGGACTACATAGATTTACAATTGATGTGGAAATGCCACATTATAAAATTAATAGTAATTTTGGACAGAGGGTGAATCAGGTAAATTTGTGATTAAAGTGAAAGTTGAGATATTTTTTGAGACAAAAAAGTTTCGGGATAAAATCAAAACTAAAAGTAAAGTTTGTGGTTTCTTTGAGGAATTGGGCCAAAAACAATATAGAAAACAAGATTGTATAAGGTGTGATAGTACTATCCTTGATGAAAAATTAAGTTTTTCACAAAGTGTGGAAGGTAAGATGTCACTATTCTCTAAAATTTAAAATTTTCCGAAGTTCAATAAAGAGGGAAAAGAAAAATAGAAGTACATGGAAAGAGACTACAATCAAGATGGTGGAGGGGAAAAGGCATTTAAACTTTGTGCAAGAACGCCAATGTGCACACACTTGTGGTGGTTCTCTCAAATTACATTGGTAAATGAAATATTAGTAAAATGTAGACAAATTAGCGTACAAAATTAAAGGGATAAGTACAGAAAAAAAGTGGAAGTTTGTTGAAATTACAGTGGATGATAACGTGGCATTTATGTGAAAAGTCGCTCCTTAAATCTCTTCACTCATAGGCAGGATAAATAATAGATTGCACTCATTACAATTTTCATGTCAAAAATTGGAAATCCCACGCTAGATTTAATTTAATAAAGCATAAAAATCTATGTTTAGGTCACTCATTTAGATTTTAAGGGATCATCTCAAATTAGGATTCCTGAGATTCAATTTGATGCATTTGGGGAAGATCTCAAACGACGTTTCTTTGGTAATTTTTTTTTACCAATTTTTTTTACCAATTTTTTTTTTTTTTTAAATTGGAACAATGCCATTTTGGGAGTGGAAAACGGCATCGTTTTGCTCCCCATTTCTTTTCATAATGTTTCATTCCCAGCATAGTAAAATCAACTGTCTCTCTCCGTGTGTAAAACTTGATATGTCGTCCACGGAGGGCACGATCCGAGGCGCTAGAATGGGAGAAATGGCAATTCGACCTACATTACGAAATACCAACATTGCCCCGCCCCACAAGACAAGGGTTCGGGTTTGTGGCCAAATATATTGCCCCCACTCATCATTGCTCGTGAACCGCCCCACCCCATGGCCTAGTCACTTTTAATATTTATCTTAATGCTTTATATAAAAAGGGTATATGTTATAATTTTATGATTTGATTGCGAATGGACAATCATTTTTTTATTGGTACTTTTCAAGGACTAAAGCAATTATACGGTGCTACATTTAAATAATATTTTGAGCTATAATTATGTTTGATATATATATTTGCAGATATCAAGGGTTTGCAGAATTTGGATGCCCCACCGAGGTGGGGATGAGACCTATGAACTTTTCTCGCATGGAGCACAGGTCTGAGATGGGGTCATCACAACTATCGTCGAGGCAGGGCTGAAGATGAAACTTCCCCTCCTCCCGGCCCACCCGAGACGGTGGCCATCAGCATCGGAATAAGGTTGCTGGCTTTGTGCAACTGCAGATTTTCATGGTATCCAATTCCCACCGTCAGCCTAGTGCTTCCAAAATGTTTTGACAAAGTACAGCTCGTGCGAAAGCTGAGAGGAGAACTTTGTTTGTTTATGACCCCATTTTTAAGGACTGGTGAGTCCTCTTGATGATGTGAGATATATGTGCTCAAGGGTCTCGCACGTGGGGGCTCTATTTATCTACCTTTCGTGGGGTCATCTTTGTAACTCTACATTTCTTTCCTTATGACTCGACAACAAAATAATTACAAAATTTCTCCAAAACATAATCGACAAAATAGATTTTAACATAGGGGATATCAATTAGATTTGTGTAACATAAACTTACAAAACATTGCTGTCCTTAGATTTATGATTCTCTAAGTAAAGTGTTTCTTATGTTGACATTAAATCCGAGATCACAAATATTTCAATGATGATTACGACTATGGAATCGTACTGATTATATCCAATGTGAAACGACCATACAAATCAACATGTGATGGCCTGGAAGCAATGTCAATTAGTGTAGATAGAATATGTAATATGGATTGGGCTTTTTAGTCCCCACATTTAGAGGGCTTTTGCCTACAACCGGAAATCGTGGTAGCTGGATTAGGCTTTTGGATTAGGAGGTAGTGATTCCACGGGAATAGTGTATAATTGAATAATCGAGATTGCAAACCTGAGATCTCGAATGTTGGAATGAGCTTTATTTCCGCTTGAAATATGTTGAAAACTAACCTGATTCAAAATGTTAAAATATGCTATTTTGATGGTATTTGATCTTTCGTAAAGAATAAAAAGCATATTGTACTACAAAATTTGGAATAAAAGTAGATATCTATCTTAATAGGTAAATATCACATAGATGTATCTGTTTGAGGTTTTTTGTAATACAAAAAGCAGTTTATGATAAATGTAGCGTGGGTGCACCGGTTTTGGGATAAATGTGGTATTAGTGTACCGGTTCGGGATTTTTTGTGACACAATTGAGATCTTTGATAGTGTCAACCCTATCTTAAATGCACATAACTCTTTCTTTAAAAACAAGTTTACCTAACATCACATCTTGAACTCTTTAGTCACCATATTAGCGATCTCCTTAATGTTTATTTTAGTGCTTTATGCTTTGTCGCACTAACTTGTCAAAAGAAACTAACGTTATAAAATCATTAGTTTATTTTACAACTTAGTCTCAATAAACATCAATATTATATTATTGTATTGAAAATAGAAAGATCAACGGAAAGGTCAATTGTACTTTTTAGAGAGTGCCACAAAGCAGTGTATTATTTTATCATAGTTCTAACTATTATATCAATAAAAAGGTGTTTGTGCATGGCTCGGGTCCTCAAACTAGCCTTGGCTAAAAATTTGATAAAATATCAGCTGATATTTGAGAGGACTAAGAAACTTTTCTGGGTCAACCTCCCTTCTAGTCCTCAACAGATTGTAATTTCTAGCTGACTACATCTTCCCATTATTGGTGCAAGGGAAAGCTACAAATCTCATGTCTACACATCAAAGAAAAACTGGCAAAGAAGTCTTTGTCACTTCTTCTCCAAAATGTCATTTTTCTTAGTGAATATTCTACGGTACATACTGCCTAGTGGGACGAAGAGTTGCCTCTGAATTCCGCCTTCTTTTGTTAAAACATGAACTGACAACGACTTGTGAAGTCCTTTTGCAACGACTCGTCAAGTCATCCCTCGAGTTGATATGGAGCCCGTGTTGTCACTTCTTGTTGAAATACTAATGGGTCTTATTTTGTTTATGTAGTCTAGACAGATTTTGAAACTTTGAGAGCCTACCCTGAAATCGACCCAATGATAAGGGCATTCTTACGCGTTTGGCCCCAAAAATCGATTGATGTGGGTCCGATTCCTATCTCAGGGAACTCAGCTTTAAGTGGATGGTCATGGTAGTGGGTTGTTGTATTAATTTCTCTCTTAATAACCGGCTAATTATAGTTGAGTCCTCCTATTATTTTAAAAAATTCCAAAAACCACTGACAAAAAATATATAAATCAAGAACGCATGAGGTGTGTCGCTGCACTATCCTCAAGGATTGTTTATGTCTTTCACAAAGTGCAAAAGGTAAGATGCAACTATCTTCTTAGATTCAAAATTCTCAACAGTTAAGAAAAGGGGAAAAAATAAAAGTAAGGCGAAAGGAGATTACAATCAAAATAGTGGAGTGGAAGAGGTATTGAAGCTCTATGCAAGAATGCCAATGTGCATGCATTTGTGGTGGCTCTCTCAAATTACATTGGTAAATGAAATATTTGTAAAAATGTAGACAAATTAGGGTTCGTTTGTTTTGCGAAAAATAATTTCCGAGAAAACGTTTTCCTCATTTTCTAGCGTTTGGTTCATTTAGGAAAATGAGTCAACGGAAAATGTTTTTCTAGTTAACGGAAAATGCTTTCCTTCCAAAACTTAAATTCAGGAAAATGATTTCATTTTTGAAAGAACCGGAAAACATTTTTCAAAATGTTCTAAGGTCATTGCCTAATAAAAAATTTATTATTAAAATAATTTCTAATTAAAAATTTTGAATTTGTTATTATTATATCTTTTCTTTTCTTTTCGTTTTTCTTGTTTTATCTTTTCTTTCTTTGCCTGTGAACGTAAACCCTAAGTCCTCCTCCCTCTCTTGTTCTCCTTCACCCCCTCCCTTTCATTTTGACTTCTCCTTCACCCCTCCCTTTCGTTTTGACTTGCTCTTGTAACCGGAAATCATGTCCATTTTCAGAAAAATAAAAATATGTGTATGAATTTAGGTTTCCTTTTCATTTTGCAAGTTCAAATTCTAGATTTACTAAACTGATCGAGAAAAATCCATTTATTAAGTAATATGGACTCAACAAATTAATTTGGAAGTAAGAGGTACACTATTGTCAATTGTTAGGTCAAATGTCATTTAATCATTTTTCAAATGCGATCCAAATACTAGAAAATACTTTTAGTCACGTATCACCAAACAAAGGAAAACTAACCATTTTCCTGGAAAATGGTTTCCCGGAAAACATTTTCCAAAAATGTTGTACGACAAAAGGGATAAGAAGAAAGTGGACGTTATAGAAGTTACAGTGGAGGATAAAATGGCAATTACGTGAGAAATTGCTCCTTGAACCTCCTTGCTTATGGGCGGGTTAGCTAATAGACTGCACCCATTACAACTTTCATGTCGAAAAACGGAAAGTCCCTCGCTAGTTATAGCTTAATAAAGCGTAAAAATCTATGTTTAGATTACTCATTCAAATTTTAAGTGACTGACTAGTTTACTGGAACGTTGCGGTGATTGCAAGTCAAATGAGATCCCTCGTTATGGAGGCGAAGGACATTTGGATTTCTATTGAGAAAGAAACTTATCTACCACTTTTCATTTTTTGTCAGCAGTTTTTTTTTTTTTTTTTTTTGTCAGCAGTTGAAGCAAGAGGATATTCAGAACAGGATTTTGTTGAGGAGTTCCTCAAGAGTGCTTATTGAATAGCCAATTATGAAACTTCTAGATTCGAAGAACTGATTTTTGTTGTGTTCAGTGCAATTAATATTTTGAGAATTGAAGAATTTTCTCTATCTTGGGGAACAATCACAGCTCTAGAACGTTGGAATTTTAAGTGAAAATGAAAGCAATATCAACATCGGCCAAGTTATATTCGGCTAAGTTTTCAGGAAAACCCACCAACTCTCCAACGGTCGTAATTGATGACTCGGTCTTCCGACGTGCTGACTGACTTGGCTGCCGCCGATGCATCGGCATCGACCAAAGTAGGATTATAAAACCGGTGAGACGAGAGCCAGAGGAAGCACAGATTGGAGAAACATAAAAGATGAAAGCGGCTGTTTTGTGTTTTCTTTCAATTCCAATGGCCTTGGCCTTGGCCACCTTTACCGCGGCGGACAACTGCAAGCGAAGGTGCGGCAACATGAGCGTGCCTTTCCCCTTTGGGCTCACTGACAGTTGTGCGCAGAGCCCCGACCACGTCCTCCTCTGCGACCACGCATCAGGGAACCTGGTACTTGGCGAGAACATTCCGTTGTTCGACATATCTGTGGAGAATGGGACAATGACCATTGGCATGTACGTAGCTTATGACTGCTATAAAGAGAATGGCGAACAGCTTGAGGACTCTTTCACTGATCCATGGACCGGATTGGGCGAAGCTGGGTACTATACATTCTCGGACACCCGGAACAAGTTCACAGTCTTCGGTTGCGACACTTGGGCTCTTATGACAGGTGACCGCAAGACTTTCTGGAGTGGATGCCTCTCCTATTGCTCCGAGGACGTGGACTTCATGGCCGAAAGCGCTTGCTCTGGCCTCGGGTGCTGTCAGATGTCGATCCCCAAGAGCCTTAGGACATTCAATATATCCATGTCAAGCTCATGGAATTACACCTCAGTTTCGAACTTCAGCTCTTGCGGATCAGCGTTCCTAGTGGACCAGGAGTCGTTTAATGTCTCCGATTACAAGCTCCCTGTCCCGGCTGATATGGCCGCTAAAGAATACTCAAGGGTTGTCCTGGATTGGGTAGTTGAACGGGATATGAACTGTGAGAAAGCGCAATCGAACCAATCGAGGTATCCCTGTGGCGCCAACAGTTACTGCTCTTACTTCGAGAAAGGGCAGGGTTATCGTTGCTCCTGTAAGCCTGGGTACAGGGGGAATCCCTATGTCCCACCGCTGTTCTCTGAGTCCACGGGATGTGAAGGTATTCTTCTGTTCTCTTTGCGAGCCAAACTTTTTTTGTTTGGAGTGGGCCATAATTTCCGTGATCAAACCTCCTCAAGCCAGTTCTTCATTGAGTTTGATTTAGATGCTTCAATACAACCAATAGGTTATTTTTAAGAAGCAAAAAAGCACATGAACGTACACTTACAGTTTTGCCTTTTATTCTATTTGATATAGAGATCGACGAGTGCAAGCATCCAGAACAATATCCATGTCACGGGAATTGCAAGAATACGCAAGGGAACTACACATGCCACTGCCCGTTTGGCATGGTTGGTGATGGCAAAGTCAGTTGCCAAACTTCTCGTCTTGTCATAATCGCCACAGGTAACTCTAATTTCCTTGTGACGGTCGCTCAATAATCCAAAGCCACTCTAGATTTAGATTACGAGTCCACTTTTCATTGATCCGGCTTATGGTAACATGTTCTGAAATTGTTCTTACTCATGCGATTACTGGTCACGAAGCCTTTACTTTAACAAACCTTATCAACTCCTCGATGTCGACTCTCCAGAGTTTTTCCATTAAAAGTGCCAACTCTCTTCCGGGGTGTTTCTCAAGATCTTTGGAGAACGGGTACCCAATCACTCGATGATCAACACATCAAAAAAAAAAATTTAGATTTTGTGTAAGGTGATATCTCGTATGGAAACTCCGAAAAACTGGATTCCCTTCCAAATAACCTCCTTTTTTTTTTTTTTTGGCTTTTCTTTCTCAGTCTTCACCGAGAGACACACAAGGCCAAACTCTGTTTACCTTTCTTTTGGTCGTATATCCATTGCACCCACCATTTGGTGGCTGATGTGTCAGGTATTTATGGGGATAAATTTAAGAACATATATTAGTTCTAAAATTTAGAAGATCCAAACTCGTTATTTGTCAAAGTAAATCAGAGAAACTAATCCCTCCATTCCTCAATTTTGTGTGGCAGCCATTGTAGCGGTGACATCATGCATAATTGTCAGTGGCCTAGTCTTGTTCATATGCAAGAGGAGGGCTAAAGAGAGGCACTTCAGGCAAAATGGAGGAGAGATCTTGAAGCACCAGAGAGTGAAAATCTTCACTGAGGCACAGTTGATTAAAGCCACCAACAATTACAATGCTAGCAACAAGCTCGGTGAGGGTGGTTTTGCTTCAGTTTACAGTGGTAGAATTGACGGCGACGTCATAGTCGCAATCAAGAAGCCTAGAGATATCCCCGTCAAGAAGCCAAAAGACATGAACAAAGACTTGTCTATGAGCACGCATGATGAATTCCTACACGAAATCGACATCATTTCACAGGTGAATCACAAGAACTTGGTCAAGCTCCTAGGCATATGTTTGGAGACAAAAGTGCCATTGTTGGTCTATGAATTCATCCCGAATGGGACTCTCTATCACCACATTCATGACAAGACATCAACGGTCTTGCAATTGTGGAAGACTCACCTGAGGATTGCCTCGGAAGCCGCCTTGGCCCTCGAGTACTTGCATTCCCTAGCCGACCCGCCAGTCATTCACAGCGATGTCAAGTCTTTGAATATACTTTTGGATGAGAAGTACTCTGCTAAAGTATCCGATTTCGGAGCCTCGGTTTTGATTTCACCCGGAAAGACTCATGTAGCCGAAAGAATACAAGGCACAATAGGTTACCTCGACCCTGAGTGTCTCAGCACTGGTGAATTAACCACGAAGAGCGATGTTTATAGCTTTGGGGTCATCCTCATGGAACTCCTCACTGGAGAAACGCCAACTCGGCGGGCAAAATCTGGTGAAAAAATTAACATCCTCCAACTTTTCATCTCTGCTGTGGAGAACCAGACACTCCCCCACTTAATAAATTTTGAGCCATCCAATGAAGGTGAACTGCAAGAGATCGAGGCAGTTGGTTCACTCGCTAGAAGGTGTTTGAACTATAATGGCATGAATAGGCCGACAATGAGGGAAGTGGCCGAGCAACTAGCTAGGATCAACAATAACTTGTGGGTTGATAACCAGAACGATGAAGAGACTCAAAGTTTACTCAACGAGACGAGATGTGATTCTCTATGGACTTCAATCAGTGAAATGAACAAACCAGAGTCAACTGATCTTTTGGTATTTGACATCGAAGCAGCCAATACTAGTTCCAGCATCTGATTCATGGTTTCTAGTGCGGGGCTATGTACAAGAAACAAAACCAATGGTCCTATGTTTGTCCTTGATCTTTTGATCGAGGTCCTGATTAATTAGCGACTTTGAGTTTTTTTTTTTTTTCTTATTAAGGGATGATTCTATTTTAAACTAAGTACGGGGGATGCATGATTGTATTCACTTCCGTTCTAGCTATAGATTTCAGAGCTTTGAAGAATAGCCATTTTATTTAATGAATGGATAATTATGGAAGACTGCTTGAATGTCTATATGAACAATTTAATGGGAAACTACTCTTCTGAATTTCAGTTTCACATACACTTTCTTCCCTAAATAAAGCATGAAGACAATTTCCTACCTTTCGGCATTGCATCGGATTTTTTTTTTTTTTTTTTTACTTTTTGGTCGCTATAGCAAAAAATGCTGCTTCATAGAGAGGCAAGAGCTGCAAGAGTGCATTAGTTATAATTAGTTATATAAGGGTTAATACCACGAAATACCTTAAATTTGTACACATGTGGCAATTTTACCCTCCGTTGGTTTCCGTTAAATTTTACTATTAAGTTACTAAGTTGGATGACACATAACAGATGACGGGTGTACCAGTTTGGAGTTTTACTCTTCATTTATCGAAGGTGTAAAAATTTATGATTCTTTGTGATATTAATCCAATTTAATGGAAATTAACGGACGGTAAATTTTTATAAATGTACCAGTTTGAGGTTTTTGATAGTCAAAAAATTAGTTTGGAGTAACTTGATTATATATGTACTAGTTTCAGATTTTTTTTGTATTAACCCATTATACAAACCTACTCACAGAACAAAATATTTGCTTTTGAGTATTACCACCCTGTCCAATTGTTAAAACTTTTGGAAGTAGAGGAAAAACACCATGTATAAGAGAACAGTGCGTGCGAGACTGAATGAAATGCCATTCCCGATTCTTACCAAAATGGGAAGTTATCTTCCCACGACCTAAACTAGTTGTTCTCAGTTCATGGACAACATATTCCATAAATCAATTAGCTTCGTGTCATCCAAACACTGGAAAATCATAAAACAAATTTCCAGAAACAAATTTCATTCAAAAACACTAACCTAGTCTCAGAAATTAAAACAGGTTCTTAAAACCTCGTCAACAAAAACTACAAATTGTCCGAAAAAAACATGACTCAAAAAATAGATTTTAACTTAGGAGGTACATACTAGACTTATGTAACATAAACTTACAAGACAATGTTGTCCTTAGATTCACGATTCTTTTAGTAAAATCATTCACTTGCTGACATTAAGTTCGAGTTTAAAAATATAGCCATTATGATTATGACTATGGAATCGTATTGACAATGTCTTATGTAAAACGATAACAAAATCATTGCGTAACAGCCTGAAAGTAATTTGCATAAAGGTGGACTACATATGAAATTTTTAATTTGGCTCTTTAGTTTCACATTGTTTAGAGCTTCCATCTGCAACTAGATATCGGCTTTGTTTGGGAATTGCTTTGTCGAGGGTGCTTTGGGTCCTTTGGGCAAATATAAATTGCATTTGACAAATTTTTTGGGGTTTGTGGAAGATATAATTGCATTTTCAAAAACTTTTAGCCTTAGATAGGTCTGAAGGTACTTTGAGATTTTAGTATTTCTGGAATGCAAATATATTTTTATTTTCTTCCAACTTTGCCCACGTGATAGGTGAAGTTACGCTTTTGAATTGGGAGAGAGTGAGTTGATGGGAAGAGTATATACTTGAATAATTGAAATTGCCAGCTAGAGACCTCAAATGTTGGAAGGAGCAATATCTTGCATAAAATCTGTCAAAAATAAACCGTGATTTAAAATGCCAATTTTTTACTATTTTGACGGTATCTGATTTTTTGTAAGGAAAAAAAAAAAGCATATTGTAGTGCACCATTAAGAAAAGCACATATCTGTTTTAATATCTATGTTTAAAAGTAGCGTGGCATTGCATCATAGGCTAAATAATGCACGTAACTCTTTCTTGAAAAGCAAGTTCACTTATCCTCGCATCTAGAAGTCCGTAGTTTTACCACATTGCCCGTTTTCCTTAATTATTTACATTAGCGCTTTATGCTTTTTCTCGCTAATTTGTCAAAAGAATGCAATGTAATAGAATCGCAAGTCTATTTCATAGCTTAGTGACAATAAACATAGATCTTATATTGTATTGAAAACGGAAAGATTAATAGAAAGGTAAACTCTAATATTTTAGAAAGTGCTATAAATTAGGCTTTGTTCGTTTCGCGAAAAATGTGACTTTTCTGAGAAAATATTTTGCGCTGTTAGGTAAGAAAAATATTTTTCTCCATGCACTCTTTTTCAATATTTTTTATTATTTTATTTATTAAAATCGATTTTTTACTTATTTTAAAAATTTCAAAAATCGATTTTTAATTATTTTTAATTTTGTTTTTATTTTCTTTCTTTTTGCTTCTTCTTCTTTGGACGGTCACTGGCCATAGCAACCGCCGGCAACTGGCACTAAGTGAGCTTAAGCCTCACCACAAGCCAAAGAGGCTCAAGCTCGCTAGATACCGACAAGGTTGAGGCTTGCCCTAGGTCGACGACCTAAGGGAGGCTCGAGCTCGACCCAACTTGCTAGATCTAGTGAGGCCCGAGCTCCCTTGACGGCCTCGAGCGAGCTTGCCTAGGAAGCAAAAAAGAAAGTTAAGAAAAAGAAAAGGAAAAGAAAGATTAAAAATAAATTAAAAATCGTTTTTAAAACAAGAATAAAAGAAAATTAAAAAATGAAAATACAAGGAAAATGTATTTGGTGAAAGAAAGTGAGGAAAAAGAAGATATGGAAAATATTTTCCAAAAACATTTTCCCTATTTTAGAAGACTTTTTTTTTATTAATGAAAAATATTTTCCTAACAAATTCATTTTCATGAAATGAACGCAATAGGAAAATTCAAAAATATTTTATTGGAAGTTTTTTTCGTGAAATGAACGAAGCCTTAATATTCTATATCTTAATTTTAACTAATCGTATCAGTAAAAAGAATGTTCGTGCATGGGAGGGGTCCTCAAGCTAGTCCTGGGTCAAAAATTAATAAAATATCTATGATATTTAGGAGGACTAATAAACTTTCTCAGGTCAACCTTCCTCCTTCTAATCCTCAACGGAATCTAAGTTCTGCGATCTGCATCTTCCCATGACTGGTGGTAAGGGGATTTAACAAATATAGGTCGCGAATACGGGTAAATGTTGCGGATAGCATCGTGAGGGGATGACTTGACAAGTCGGAGAAGACAGACTTCGCGAGTCGTCATCGTTTGGACGTTTCATTAAAAGAAGGCGGAGAATTCTCGAGCATGTCCTCGTCCTGCACCGCCGTACCCGTAAAGAAAATTCATTAAGGAAAAAGACATTTTGGAGAAGTGACGAAGTAGTAGTCCTTACCAGGTTTTGTTCGGTACGTGCGGGCACGAGATTTGTCCATTCCCCTTACCACTACTCACGGGAAGATGCAGACCGTAGATTTTAGATTCCATTGAGGATAAGAAGGAGGGCTGACCCAATAAAGTTTCTTAGTCCTCTTAAATATCAGCTGATATTTTATCAAAATTTTTTATATTATCGTAATTTTAATTGATTATATCAATAAAAAATGAAAAAGGATGTTCCTATTGTTAGCAATTAAACCAAATTTATTGGAAGTTGTCGATCAATTAAAAAAGCTATTGATTCATTAAAATATTTATTTGACTCCCAAGACTATTGCACGCATTAAAGAAGAGTCATCATTCTAGCGTTGCTTTTAAGAAATTTATTTGTAGTTCTATGTCATAATTGTTCGTATTTCTACTTTAATCACTTTTTTTGTAAGTTATTAGAAATTTATCTCTTTGGAACACTAACTATATTTATGAGTCATTAAGTTTAAAAGTTATGTATCAAGTCTATAAAATGCGACTTTGTAATTGTTTGTGATAAGGTGAAATATGGCGTTATTAAGCAAAGGCTTCTTCATTTCATTCTTTTAACCGTTGTCAATCAAAGCTATTCACCTTTTAACTCTATTGATCAAAGTTTAAACTTGCCGATTCAAGGCTTTCTCTAATCATGTGCATGGCAGGGGTCTTCAAACTAACCTCGGGTAAAAATTTGATGAAATATCAACTGATATCTGGGAGGATTAGGGGACTTTCTCGGGTCAACCTGCCTTTTAATCCTAGAATGCATCTTTCCAGGGTGGCGCAAGGAACAGTACAAATCTCAGGTCTACGACCCACAAAAAGTGGCAAGGACCACTTTGTCACTTCTCCAAAATGTCTACATCCTTGATGAATCTTCTACGGTCTGGTGGCGCAGGATGAAAACTTGCTTGTCATCGTGAACTCCGCCTTCTTTGTTGAGACGCCCGAACGACGACTTGCGAAGTCCGTCTTCCCCTCCCGACCCAAAAAAAAAAAAAAAAAAAAAAAATTGAGAGAGAAGAGAAGTCCGTCTTCTCCGACGACTTGTCAAGTCATCTCCTCGTGATGCTATGGAGCCAGACGTTTTCATTGTTGGATCTGAACTTCCTACTCGGGCGACATTACCCGGATTCGCAACCTAGATTGTTCGAATACTAAGAGGTCTTCTTCGGTTTATGTGGAAAATTCTGAAAACCTATCTGGGGATTGACTCAACCGCAAGGGCGTCCCATGCTTTCGGCTAGAAAAACCGGTGGTTGTGGGTTCGAAATCTTTCCTAAGGAACTCGACTTTAAATGGGTGTTTACTCGAACGATAAGGATGGTGTCATGCTTTTGGCTTCAAATACCAATGACTGTAGTTTTGATTCGTTTCCTAAGGATATCAACTTTAAATGGGTTCACCTCACAGATTATCGGGTGCACGCATATTAACAATCAAACCATACATTAACTTATTAAAAATTGAATTTTTCCATTAATTTACATCATTTGACTGTGGTGAATATGGACGAGTAATCTCATGAATAATACATGCCTTTTCACGATAATCACTAACAAAGCATACTCTCCTTCTCTGTCAGTATCTAACTCTTTTAATTTCTACTTCTACTCTATGTAACATATCATAATTTAAACCTTCATTTCTATTCTTAAGCAAACATATTTTTGAATAATTAGAATGAAAATCAATGGCTATTCCATAATATTTCTTACCACCTCTAATTATGGACAGTTTTGAAGTCACCAAAGTTCATGTGGATTATTCTAATTATGCAGATTCTACAAGCAGATGCACTTTACTTTTTAATCTGTTTAGTTGCAGCACATGTTTCACATTCACTCGCGCTATCAGAATTGATATAAAAAATTAAACCCATAGAATGCATTTTCAGTACAGATGACTTATCAACATGTCCTAATCTAGCGTTACCTATATAAGTCGTCAATAAAAATGTTTATGAAATTTATTTGTGTGCCTCTATTGGTGCTGGTCGTTTTTTTCACCAAATTAGCTTTGGAAATCATCTCTTTTGACTATATTACATGCAGCTCCATAGGTTGGTCTCTTCTATGACCATCTGGTAATAATCTTCGAAGGTGGCAATAACCAACAGAGATCAGAAATAGAAGATAGAAGTTGGTGTATGTATTCTAGTGCATCAATAATGAACAAGATGGCAGGTATTTATGGGCAAACAGGCAAGCTACTAGAGTACATGTCACAATGGCTAGAAGAATAAATAGGCAATGGGTAGTTCGACTGGGAATAAACGTCACAGCAATTAGCTAGTCGAACGTCAAAAGGTACTAGCCTCTTGAAATAATCTATATACGACGTCTTAAAAAATGTTTAGAAGGAGAATGAGAAAAGATAAAAGAGGACGGAATTTTTTTGGTCGAGAGAAAATTGTATTAATTACTCAAAAGAATGCAGAAGTACATAGTTTTCATAACAAAACAAATCAAAATAGAGCATGAATATTGAAAAACAAAGTCAAATCCAAAATACGAGGATCGATGGAGCATTTGCAAAGTTAAGTACAAACTCGTTTAACATGAGCAGATCTATCAAACAAAATTAATGGCTGATTACTAGATCTCATATCTTTGTCAGTGCTGAGCACACACCAGAAATTCTTTCTTCAATAATTACGACATTGCCAATTGATGGTGCGTGCCTAAGTTTGGCTTCCTTTACACCATCATCATATAGGGACAACTATAATAGGTTAAGCAAACATGGATATAACATGTGGAGAATCAAATTTTTGTAATTCAATGAAACGCCAAAACTTCTACGATCATCATTAAGACTGAAGGCAGAGAACCTGTATATGAGTAGAGCAGAGGGGCACCGAATCCCCAAAAGCATATTTATTAAACTCCTAGATCTAGATCAAGAGAATATAGTACCCAAATCTAAAACTAGATTGAAAAAATTCAAAATCTCAAATCGAGAACTAGACCAGGAGAAGAAAGCTCCCAATCTAAATCGAGAGAATAAAAAGTAAGAAAAGAACAATAAAATGCAAACAAAATCAACAAAAGAGAGAGGGAGGGCAGGCTGAGACTAGTTCAAATCCGCCCCCATGGCTGAAGGTTGAAGAAGACAATGAGAAAAGAGGGAGAAGAGAGAAAAAAAGACTTTTCGTCTCCCTAACGGAACAATGAAATTATTTATTTTTTGATAATGATGTTATCGTACACATCTTTTTGTTTCTTTTTCAAGTGACTTTAAGAGGTTCCCAAGAGTACTTATTGAATAACCAATCATGAAACTTGTAAGTTCAGAGAAATTATTTTTCTTGTGTTATAAATGCTCTTAATACTTTGATAATTGGAAATTTCCCTACATTGTGGAATAGTCACGGCTTTAAAATTTTGCATTTTGAGTGAAAATGAAAGTGACTATGAACTCACACGTATATTTGGTCGCATATAGATAATATCTACTGACTTGTATGGAAATTTAAAAATATGATTTGCCGGAAAGCAAGGCAATCTCTCTCCCACGGGTCAGTATCAATGACTCAGTACATGCCGCTGAAGCATCGGCGTTGAGACTCGATCTACAAATACCGGGAAGAGGAGAGCCACAGGAAGCACAGACTGGTAAAAGGTAAGATGAAGGCGGCTGTGATGAAGGCGGCTGTGGCGTGTTTTCTTCCAATGGCCTTGGCCTTGGCTACCTTTACGGAGAAGGACAACTGCGACCGAATGTGCGGGAACATGAGCGTGCCTTTCCCATTCGGGCTCGACGAAAGTTGCGCGCGGAACTCCGACTTCATCCTCATCTGCAACCACACTCTTTCTCCCCCGACGCTGTTCGCGCTCAACGACTCGCTGGTGTTCGACATATCTGTGGTGAACGGGACGATATCCATTGGTATATACATATCGTATGACTGTTACGACCAGAGTGGCAATCTGCTTGACGAATCCTACCCTGACACGTCGTTCACGATGAGTGAAGATGGGCACTATACAATTTCGGACACCCGGAACAAGCTCACAGTCTTCGGCTGCGACACCTCGGCTCTTATCTCAGACAATGCTGGGACTTTTGGGGTGGATGCTCCTCCTATTGCCGCGAGGCAATCAACTTCACAGCCGAAAGCGCCTGCTCTGGCCTCGGGTGCTGTCAGACGTCGATCCCCAAGAGCCTCAGGACCCTCAATAAACATGAACAGCACAACGAATTACCAGTCAGTTCAGGAATTCAGCTCTTGCGGATCAGCGTTCGTAGTGGACCAGGAGTCGTTTCATGTCTCCGATTACAAGCTTCCTGTCCCGGATGATATAAGAGAACACGTTGACTCAAAGGTTGTCCTGGATTGGGTCGTTGAACGGAATTTGAGCTGTGAGGAAGCAAAGTCGAACTCATCGAGCTATGCATGTGGCGCCAACAGCGTCTGTTCTTACTTCAGGAACGGGCAGGGTTATCGTTGCTCCTGCGAGGCTGGATACACGGGGAATCCCTATGTACACCCAACTTCCCGAGGATGTCGAGGTATTATTCTGCTCTCTTTGCGCCCAAAATGTAGTTATGTTTGGATTGAGCCACAATTTCCATCATCCAACTTCCTCAAACCAATTTTTCATTGTGTTAAATGCTTCAATATGACCATTACTAATTTTACATGGCGAAAAAGCACGTAAACGTCCATTTACAGTTCACTGTTGATTCTGTTTGATATAGATATCGACGAATGCGACGATCCAAGACAATATCCATGTCATGGGAATTGCAAGAATAAGCCTGGGAGCTACACATGCCACTGCCCATTTGGCATGAGCGGCGATGGCAAAGCTGGTTGCCAAACTTCTGGTCTTGTCATAATTGCTGCAGGTAATTCTAATTCCTTTGTGATGGTCGCTCGGTAATCGAAGCTATTCTTGCTTTTGGCTCCAAGTCCACATGATATTGATCTGACCTATGTTGAGTTGTTCTCAAATTGTTTCTGACTTTACGTTGTGACTGAGAGATGACTGGTCACCACCACCCACCGCACATGCCTCTACCAGCCACCGCCAGCTAACCGCCTTCAGCCATTGTCAATGTTGCCTCCTCCTCATTGCAGCCTCTCTCTCTCTCTCTCTCTCTCTCTCTCTTCTGAAACCATTCCAGGTTCGATTTGAGACTGACGCCTCGGATTGGGACCTTCAACCTCTGATCTAAGGGTCAAAGGTTGATCAATTATGAGATCCAGGGATGTCGATCCTGACATGTGACTACTGTGGAGAGAGAGAGAGAGAGAAAACAAGGAGTTTGTGGGGCTGTGATGACCATGGTGGCCCTCATCTTGGCTGCACAGTGGCTTCGGCGGGCATTTGACGGCCAATGGCTAAGGTGGTGGTGGGCTACTGTGGTCCAACGGGTCGGCAAAGCAGGAGAGAAAAAGTTGTAATTGGGGATTTCACTGGTGCGCTCTCGCATGTTTATATGTGGGTTCTTAGAAAATGGAAGTGAATTTCAGTAAAATTAGAGGCATAGTTGGGGTTTTGTTTAATCCGGATCCTCTATTGGTGGCGTAAATGTAATATCAAAATCTAGTTCTTAAACTTAGAAGGTCGAAATTCATTATGTATCAAAGTAAATCAATGGCTTGAAAGACAAGCTAATCCATCAAATTCCCAATTTTGTGTGGCAGCCATTGTAGCGGCAACATTGTTTATAATTGTCATTGGCCTAGTCTTGTTCATATGCAAGAAAAGAGCAAAAGAGAGATACTTTAGGCAAAATGGAGGAGAGATCTTGAAGCATCAGAGAGTGAAAATCTTTAGTGAGGCACAGTAGGCTAAAGCCACCAACAACTATGATGCTAGCAACAAGTTAGGCGAGGGTAGTTTTGCTTCAGTCTACAAAGGAAGAATTGATGGCAACGTTTTAGTCTCTATCAAGAAGCCTAAAGATGTTCTTGTCAAGAAGACAAGACACGAGCAAGGACATGTCTCTAAACACTCACGATGAATTCCTACACGAAATCGGCATTATTTCACAGGTGAATCACAAGAACTTAGTCAAGCTCCTAGGCATATGTTTGGAGACAAAAGTGCCATTGTTGGTCTATGAATTCATTCCAAATGGGACTCTCTATCACCACATTCATGACAAGAGATCAACTGTTCTGCGATTGTGGAAGAATTGCCTCAGGATTGCCTTGGAAATTGCCTGGCCCTCGAGTACTTGCATTCCTTGGCTGACCCGCCAATCATTCATAGTGACATCAAGTCTCTAAATATATTTTTGGACAAAATACTCAGCAAAAGTATCTGATTTCGGAGCCTCAATTTTGATTTCACCTGGAAAGACTCATATAGCCGATAGGATACATGGCACAATAGGTTACCTCGACCCTGAGTATCTCACCACTGGTGAATTAACCACAAAGAGTGACGTTTATAGTTTCGGGGTTGTCCTCGTGGAGCTCCTCACCGGAGAGACGCCAACTCGACGTGCACAATCTGGGGAAAAATCAACATCATCCAATCTTTCATCTCCGCTGTGGAGAATCGAACACTCCTTTATATGACAAATTTTGAGGCATCCAATGCAAGTGAAGTGCGGGAGATTGAGGGGGTCGGTTCGCTCGCCAGAAGGTGCTTAAACTATAATGGCGTGAATAGGCCTACAATGAAGGAAGTGGCTGAGCAACTAGCTTGGATCAACAAGAGCTTGTGGGCCGATCAGCAAAACAATGAAGAGACTCAAAGTTTACTTGACGAGGCAAGAGGTGATTCTCTCTGGACTTCAATAAGTGAAATGAATAAACCAGAGTCAACTGATCTTTTGGTGTTTGACATCGAAGCAGCCACTTCTAGTTCCGGCATATGATTCGTGGTTTCTTGTACGGGGCTATATAGAAGAAACAAGTCCAATGGTCGTACATCCTCAATCTTTTGATTGAGGCCTTGATTACTTAGCTATTCTGAAGTTTCACAAGGGATAAGTCTATTGTAAGTACAGTACGGTGGGTTGTGCATGATTGTACTCACTTCTGTTCGAGCTATACATTGCAAAGCCCGACGAATACCCATCCTACTTAATGAATAAATAAATTATTGAAGATTGCTTGGATATCTATTCAAACAATTCCATGGGAAATTACTTTTTTGAATTGCAGTTTCCCAAATAGAGCACGAAGGCAATTTCCTACTCTTTGGCATTGCATCGGATTTTTATTCTTCTTTCACTTTTTTTGTCGCTATAGAAAAAATGCCGCTCAAAGAGAAGCAAGAGCTACAAGAGTACCAGAATGACACACTCCTACTCCCAATATAAAATATCTGTTCTCGAGAATTTTCCATCCCTTACGAATTGCACGATATAGTTACAACTTTCAGAAATAGTTCGGTTCCACGACACAGCCACAAGGAAGAACACCAGAGCTTTTAAGAATTGTGCGAGGCTGAATGAAATGGAAGAACACCAAAGCTCATAGGAGTTTCGTTTCGTATTTGGTAACGTTGTTTGTTGAAGCATTCTTGGGAAGAGCCAAAAGATTCAGGAATTTTTTGCAAAACTTCCATTTTCAAAAGGAAAAGATCCATGAGATAGAAATGCCACTCCCCTTTCTCTTTCCATAGTATTTCATTCCCCAGCGAATCTTCATATCCAGACATAGAGTAAAAGTTTCTCAGTACCATCAAGTCGGCTCTCATGCAATGCCATGGGCCTCGTAGCTAGTAGAATAGTAAAATTAAGGGATGAATACACTAAAAACCCTAAATTAACAGAAAAGTGTGATTGAGTATAAAATAATAGAAATGTAATTAAGTTCTAAAACTTATTAAATTTACACAATGGAGTTATTTCAAAATTAGGCTAACAGAAAAAAAAAATGCTACATGGCTTTCTTTATACTTTTCTCTCTAAGACATGAATTAAATTATTTTCTCGACCTTACTAAAACATGAAACATAAAACTAGTCGTTTTGGTCCAAGTCCTAATTTTTAACCAAAATCTTAATTAAATTAGGTTTGGAAAAAGTTAATTTTTCTTTTAAAAAAGAACAGAAAAAGAAAAAAAAAAAAGGCCAAGGCTACAGGCCCACGCCGGCGATCATCAAACCTTGGC